>KK112173.1:809510-868317 GCA_000611955.2 Stegodyphus mimosarum
AACTCACTCTGCCTAATTTTATTAGGCTGAAAATTCGAGAGAAAAACAGACTCAGAAAAATTGCTCAAAGAACTAATAGCCCGACAGATAAAAGTAACTTCAATCGCTGTGCGAGAGAACTCAAGACTATGATGATGAATTACAGATCAGAAGCTTGGGAAAACTTTGTAGAGAATTTATCTCACAAGGACGCCACCGTTTGGAAAATTAGCAAAGCCCTCCGAAGAGAAGAAAATATAATAGGCCCTATCAAAGATAATAATAGTATTTATCATAACGCGGAAGATATAGCGAACACTTTTGCAAAGGATTATGAAGAACAATTTACCGTAAATCCTTTTGATCACCCTAATGATATTAATATTTTTAATCACGTACAGAACTTTATTACTAATAATATTCCAGGAAACAGTCCTCTGGTTACGCCAAATGAAGTGAAAAACCATATAAAAGATTTGAACCCGAGAAAGGCAGCGGGGTATGATGGAATAGGAAATAAAGCCATTAAACTATTAGATAGAAAAGCCATTATAGTTATTACTAAAATTTTTAATGCCTGCCTCAGGAGAAATTATTTCCCTTCAATCTGGAAACACGCAATAATAACAGTTATCAAAAAACCTGGCAAAGACGGAACACGAACCTGCGGATACCGGCCGATTAGTTTACTGCCTGCGCTGGCGAAGTTGTTTGAAAAGGTTATTATCTCAAGACTAAAAGAACATATTCACAATAATAATATTTTCAAAAATTTTCAATTTGGCTTTCGTACTGGACATTCTACGACACAGCAAGTTGCAAGACTCACTGAAAAAATTGCTTCACATCTTAATAAAAAGGAATCGGTTGCAGCCTTATTTCTAGACATAGAAAAGGCCTTTGATAAAATTTGGCATGCGGGCCTCTTAATTAAAATGATGAACTACAATTTTCCGCCCTATCTTATTGCATTAATAGCTCGTTATTTAGAGAATAGAACTTTTCAGGTAAAAATCAAAGATACGCTTTCCTGCACAAGTGGCATATCAGCGGGTTTACCGCAAGGAAGCCTTATTTCACCGACATTATTTTGTATTTACATAAATGATATCCCGGAGCCTCTAGACGCTACCTTAGCCTGCTATGCCGATGATACGGTTATTTTCTGCAGCTCTATAAATCCAAATAAAGCAGTAGAAAAGTTACAAAGGGCAATTAACCTAATCAATGAATACTTTAAGGCATGGAAAATTAAAATCAATTCAAATAAATCGCAAGTCGTAAACTTCAGATACAATAGAAAATATGTAACAAACATAAAAATCGACGACAACCCAGTTCCAAGTTCTGATACAGTAAAGTACTTAGGCGTAATTCTGGACAAAAAATTATTATTTATTCCTCATGTAAATTACATAAAAGAAAAGGCAAGAAAGGCTTTTATGTCTATCTACCCGCTGCTCGGTCGACAATCCAAGTTAAACTTAAATACAAAAAAGATATTATATTTGCAAGCAATCCGGCCTATTTTGTTATATGCAGCTCCGGTATGGGCAGCTACATCAAGAACAAATAGACAAGCTCTGCAAAGGCTCCAAAATAAGTATTTGCGTATTATTACGGATGCGCCTTGGTTTGTTAGAAACTCTACAATACACAATAGTTTGAAAATAAAGCCGCTGGACTCTGAAATACTGGTAGCTTCACATAACTTCTTCTCGAATTGTGATAAACATAGTAATAACGCAGTCAGATCGATTGGAGATTATGATTATACTATAATACAAAGATGTAAAAGGCCACGGACAATACATCATAATGTACAGTGGTGAATGTAAATAATGTAAATACTGTATATAGTATATTTTTTAATTGAATATTTCTTTTCAAATTTCATTTTTTGAGTTAGTATGTTACTTGTATGTTAATATGCTATTGGACTTTGCAAATTTCGTCTTGAACTTACGATTGGACGCTGCAACTAATATGCCTGCCATTCGAAATGCTATCCAAGAAAGGCTATCACCGGATATTATCTAGAGAAAGCTTGGATTCTGTTTTCCGCCATGAGATAGCTATCGTTTCGTCACAAGCTATGCCTGAGTTAGATACGCCGTTCCGGAAGTTTCCAGCACTAAAGTGCAGATGTTTTTCCTTTTATCGGATTAGACAAGTTTTCACTTCATTCTAGGATTGTTAAAAGAGATTATGGATGAGTAAAGATCTTCGGATCGAACACTCATGATTTAGGAAGATGACCTATGACCTATGACTAGGGTTTTCAAGCACGCGTTTGCCACTTCATTGGTGCTAGGAATTACTAGAGTTCGAACAAGACAGAGCTTCTTCCGAGTTGCGCATCCGAAGCTAGAAGTTTGCTGCGTTCTGACGCCTTCCTCAGCCAACGTGATGTGTGAAGACCAATAAAGAGATTAAGTCAACTATCAAGTTTACAATCTGAAAATCATAGTCAGTTATTAGCTTTGGTAGACACCGTAAGAGAATGTATGTTCGCTTGAAAATTTGGGATTCGAAGTGGAACAATTTGCGGATACTATTTTAATGATAATAGTGCAATTTAAATTAGATTCTTCTGCGAGAGGATGGTGGGAAAGAACGTTAAAGCGTGATGAAATACCAACGCTTAATGACCTGTTAGATTTCTTAAAATACCATGCCAGGACTCTGCAAGCAGGCAAGCCTCAAAGTGTTAAAACGCAAACTGTGAGAGACAAATTAACCTCATTAGCGTCAGAAATTCGTACGCAGTGTGAGTATTGCAAAGCCGGTCATTCAGTATTGAAATGTATTAAGTTTTTAAATCTGAATGTTCAGAAGCGTGTTCATTTTGTCAAGAAAAACAATGTGTGTTTTAACTGTTTAGTTTCAAATCATAAAGCTTTCGAGTGTAGAAGTATTCATAAATGTAAAAGGTGCTTTAAAAATCATCACACATTACTTCATTTCGAAAGACTTCAAAATGAACCAAAAGCGCGCAAAGAAGTAACGAACTGTTCGAAAGAATTATCGGAAATGGCTAAGCCAATTTTCCCCCGCGCCAGAATCTCGTACTCAGTCAGCTGAGTCAGGCTCACGAGTTCAAGTCCAGTGATTAAATCTTGCGTATCAGACTTTAGTTTTCAATGTGAAGTTTTATTATGCACGGCTGTGTTTAAAGTGTTGGATTCATCTGGTGAATACTAGTTGTGCAGAGCTCTCCTTGATCCTGGCAGTCAAGCAAGCCTGATTTCAGAAGACTGCGTACAGAGACTAGGGTTACCGAGAAGAAACGCGAAAGTTTTTATTTCATGCTTAGGGTCATTAGATACAAAACCTAATGGCATTGCGGAAATAAATTTCGTCCCGCATTTTCCAGCTAAAGTGTCGTTTAAAACAACAGTATTTATTATCAATAGAATTATTGGAGCACTGCCACATTTTGCATTATATAAGAAGTACATTGAGGAATATAATGATGTAACGTTAGCGGATCCAACATTCTACAAGAGTGGGCCTGTTGATATACTTTTAAGCGTAGATATCGCTTTACCTCTATTGAAGGCGGAAACGATTAAATGTGAAGAAGGTAAACCATTAGCCTCTCGTTCTGAACTAGGATGGATTATTTCGGGTAGTGTGAATAATTCAACAGAGGTTAACCCCACTATGTGTGTTAACAATATACAACTGGAAACTGAGCAGTTGCTGTCTAACTTTTGGAAATTAGGTGCTGTACCTACATTTTACATGCGTATCAAATCGGAAAGAGCATGTGAGTATTACTTTAAATCTACTTTTACGAGAGAAGAAAGTGGTGTATATACAGTGAAATTACCGTTTCATTCTCCGCCTTCTCAGCTTGGAGATTCGAGACAGTTAGCTATGCGTAGATTCAAGTCTTTAGAGAAATCGCTTTTAAAAAGTCCTCGGATATATGAACAATATAAGGATTTCATGAGGGAAAACCTTGAGAACAAACACACGGAAAGAAAAAGAGTGCCTAGGGAGATTTTTATCGATTCTACGTATTACATGCCTCATCATGCCGTGTTAAAGGAGTCGAGTACTACTACTAAACTGAGTCGTTTTCGATGCTTCAGCTAAAACAACGTCGGGACTTTCATTAAATGACCTTTTGATGGTGTGGCCAAGAGTTCAGCAAGACTTGTTTCCAATTCTTCTACGGTTCAGAACTTATGAAATTGCGGTATGTGCCGATGTAGAGAAGATGTTCAGACCAATTCATGTCCACCCAAAAGATACAAATTGGCAACGAATACTATGGAGGAATAGTCCTAATGAACCTTTGAGTACATTCAGATTAGTAACAGTTACGTATGGAACTGCCTGTGCACCATATTTGTCTACTAGAGTAATGAAACAACTCGCATTAGATGAAAACGTCAGATTCCCTTTGGCATCAAAAATTGCCCTTCGTGACTTTTATGTAGATAATTTACTTTCAGGGGCACGAAGTGAAAAGGAAGCGAATGTTTTAGTTCAGCAGTTAAATGAAATGATGGAAAGAAGTGGGTTCCGCTTAAAGGAAGTGGATTTCGAATAGTTTAGCTATCTTAGAGAATATTCCCGAGTTCTTACGAGAACCCAGTACTTCTCTGGAAATAACCAGTGATAAGAAAGTGAAGATGTTGGGCATTAATTGAAACACCTCTAGTGATACATTTCATTTTTCAGAATGCATTAATGATAAGGAGTTTACCAAGAGGACTATTTTATCAGAAGTAGCCAAAATCTTTGATCCAATGGGCCAACAATGATATACGCGAAAATATTATTACAAGAGTTGTGGAGTTTACAGCTCGATTGGGATGAAGTCGTTGACAAGAAAATAAGCAGGAAGTGGAAACGTTTCTACCTAGAATTGCCCTTACTATCAAGCTTACAAATTCCGAGGTATGTCTTGAGTCCAACGGCAATAATAATAGAAATCCAAGCTTTCTGTGACGCTTCAGAAATGGCTTATTGTGCATTCGTCTATATCAGAACAATCAGCTCTAATTCTTCAGTCAAGGTCAGCCTTCTGACATCAAAACTTTGGAACTTTGGTATATACTGGCTTTCAGCAGGAAAGCAAAAACCTGCTCTTGCCAGTTCCTAATGTAATCCCTGTATTGGGCCTGACGAAGTAAGTTCCTGAAGTAGACTTTCTCACGTGGAGATAGAAATGAGTTGGAGAAATAGAATAAGAAGCGCCTTGCTCCTGTATAGCTACTGGTTAACAAGATTCGAGTTTAAGAGATGGGCGGCGAAGGGACGGAGGGTTTTATCTTCAGCTAGGATTTCATAATTAAGAATGTCCGCAAAATTAGCAGGATTCACATCAATAATATTGTTAAAAAAGTTGTTGTTTACTTTGCTGAGGTACTCTTGAATGGTATCTATCTTCAAGTCGGAGTGGAGGGTCTTATTCCGAACATAGTAAGGAGCTTTAGTGATAATTCTTAGCACCTTATTTTGAAGCACTTGGAGTTTTTTAATCTCGCTTACTCTGTAGTTTGCCCAGGCCGGCGACGCATACGTAAGAATAGGACGGATAACAGCCTCATAAATCCTCTTTTTCAGTCGGAGGGAGAGGTTCTCATTCTTTAGAAGAGGGAAAAGCCTGAAAATAATTCCTTGAGCTTTTCCGCTTACTCTGAGCATATGATCTTTCCAGTTGTATTTCTTGTTTAGGGTAACTCCCAGGTAAATTGCTTTGTCGACTCTAGGGATGATTTTGCCAAAAAGTTTAACCTCGGTTCTCACACGTTTCCTCCGTTTGCGACTACGAATGAGAAGAAGCTTAGATTTTTCTGGCTGAATACACGTTTTCCAGCGACTGCACCACCCCTCAATAGCAGGGATTTTGGCCTGAAGTCTTGATAATGCATACTCCGGGTTTAGAGATTTAACGGCTAACGCTGTATCATCAGCGTAGCTGGCAGCAAGAACATGCGTATCCTCAGTAAAGCAAGGGAAATCGTTGGTGTAGATGATGTAAAACAGCGGGCCTAAATGACATCAAAAACCAGAGTAGCACCCTTAAAAACCCAGTCTCTTCCAAGACTAGAGTTGTATGCTGCGTTACTCTTAACCAACCTCTTACATGCAGTATTATCATGCATAGAACAACCGATTAAAAGTATTTGCGCATGGACCGACTCACGGGTTTCATTAATTTGGGTTTCCACTGAGCCTCGCCGTTGGCTACCTTTTGTAGCAAATCGGGTTGAAAAGATTCAGGAAGCTGTTCCAGGTATTCAATGGAATTATGTCGCTGGATAAGAGAATCCGACAGACTGTGGGACCAGAGGTATTACTCCATCAGAATTCTTACAGTGCGAGTTATGGGTGAAGGGACCTCAGTGGTTTAACAAATCTAAAATTCATGTAGAGCAAAATTTCACTGCAGAATTGGAGAATGAAGTTATGTTGAAGGAACTGAAAGAGTTTTAGTTCAAATGTATTTAAATTTGAACTATGTCGAGTATTAGCCTGGTGTTTGACATTCAAAAATAATTGTAGTAAGTTACCTGCAGAGCCTCAAAAGGGTTATTTATCTACTGAAGAGCTTTGTGAAGTTACTTTTATGATTGTTAGGATTGTTCAAAGAGCTGAATTTTCAGAAGAATTATTCTGTTTAGAATCGGGTAAACCTTTGAAGACAGCAAGCAAGCTATTGTCTTTAAATCCTTTCTTAGATTCCTCAGGGATAATGCGTTCAGGTAGAAGGCTCAGAAACGCTACAGTTTCAAATAATCAGAAACATCCTATGGTTTTACCTAAGAATCATAATATTATACGTTTGATTATTAAGCATTATCATGAAACGTATCTGAGTGCAGGTACCCAACTACTCGTTTCTGTCATGTGACATAGAGTTTGGATTGTGAATGCGAGAGATATTATTAGAAAGTGTATAAACCAATGTGTTACCTGCCGTAGATTTAGAGCGCAAAATGACTCATCTAATGGCAGATTTAACCGCTGCAAGAGTTACTCAAAGTAGAGCTTTTTCTAGTGTAGGGATCGATTTTGCAGGACCATTTAACGTCAAATATCGTACTGGTAAAGGAGTTAAATCTTTAAGTGTTATGCATGTCTATTTATTTGCTTTACTACAAGAGCAGCACATTTAGAATTAGTTGGAGGTCTCACTACAAAATCATTTCTTGTGACACTTAAGAGGTTTGTAGCACATAGAGGTAAACCATGTGAAATTCATAGTGATTGTGCAACGAACTTTATAGGAGCTAATAAAGAATTAAAGAAAGCCTTTTCTACTGCTCAACGTGATGAACAGATTCGGGGTTATATTTTTTCAGAGAATATTAAGTGCTTGTTTAATCCCTCTTCGGCAACTCATTTTGGGGGACTCATTTTTCATCATGCGGAGATCAAGTTCATGAAGCATCCCTTAAAAAGATGTTTAGGAACACTTATTTTAACATACGAGGAATTTTTTACATTAATAACTCAAATTGGATCCTGTCTTAATTTTAGGCCTTTGGTACCGCCTTCAAGTTATTGCAATGACCTGGAGGCTATAACACCAGGACATCTCCTTACAGGAGCGGCTTTAAGCGCTGTTCCAGAACCTAACCAAATTCAAGAAACCATCGGTTGCAGTGATCGTTGGAGAAACCTGCAAAGGCTGTTTCAACACTTCTGGAAGAGATGAAGTAGTGAATATTTATCTAGATTGTAGCAGAGACCTAAGTGGTGCAGATTGCAGCGAGATCTGAAAATCGGTGATATGGTTATAATTAAGAATGGAAATCTACCTCCGCTAAAATGGAAATTAGCCAGAATTGTTAAAGTGTACCCTGGTCTGGATGAAAAGGTTAGAGTGGTGAGTTTACGTACATCTAGTGGTGACATAAAGAGACATATAACAAAGTTATGTCCTTTACCATTTAACTCCTGATTTAGAGACTTTAATTTTTATTTTTCGGGTCTATTTAGTTCGATAATTTATAATTTATTATTTGAACCCCCTTGGGACTGCAAGGCTATGTTTGTTATTGTGCAAATTGCATTTCTGTTGTTGAAATGAGGACGGGCGCAAATTTGCTAGGGTTTTTAAGCACGCGTTTGGCACTTCTTTGTGCTGGAAATTACTGGAGTTCGAGCAAGACAGAGCTTCTTCAGAGTTGGGCTTCCGAAGCTAGTTTTGCTGTGTTCTGACGCCGTTCCTCAGCCAACGTGATGTGTGAAGACCAAGAAAAAAGCTAGGTCAACATTACGACTCTGAAGTTATTAAGTTCATCTGAGGTAATATCGCAAATCTTCTTACAGTCCACTATTATTAAACAACGGAACACAACATAAATGATTTAAAGACGGAATCCAAATCATTAAATTCCTCAAATTGTTATCCTAATAATGTTAATTTTCTTGCGCATTCTTGAGATAATTTATTTGGAATAATAAGGATGGATTTAAGACGTAGGAAATGTACGAAATGTGTTTGATTACATTTGTGTTTCCCATATTTGTAATTTAATTTTTAAAGCTTTAATAGAAGCATACATGTCAGTGGTACGTTTATTCCTTTCTTGCAGCTCTTCATTAAGGATACTTTAAGGACCGGTTAAATCAAAAAGCGATGTTAAACCTCTTATGCATGTATCATTATGTAGCTCAGTTTTATTATTTTTTTTTGTCAGGAAAATTTTAATTTCATTTATTAAATCAAAAAAAGTTTGGATACAACTCCTCAATCACATCACCTTGATACAATAAATAATTTCTTCGTACTGACTTTCAATTTCTTCAAGGAATAAAAGAAATTTTCGATGATTCAGAACTCTTCCATTGATAAAGTTTACTGCTTTAATTACCGTTTCTATAATATCATCCATTTGCAAACTTCTGATAGAAAGTGCTTGATGAATAATGCAATGTATAGCGTAAAACATATCCCCAAAATTTTCTTCTTTCACTATATTTCTTAATTTTACTACTGCTTCAGTTTTTTAACCAACCATAGCAGCTGCACCATCACTTGCAAACTCAGCCATGTTATCCCAAATTCATTTATATTTATTTATTTCAGTTTTCCCTCAGAAAAAAAGTATTCTGCGTAATAATTTTTTTCTTTCATAGGAATTATTTCCAGTAATACCTCAAGTACTTCAAATTCCTCGGTAACATCTCATACGAAAACGGCATGCTGTGCTGTATCTCTATGATATCAGTACCCTCATCAACCGCTATTGAGAACGCTGACAAATCTAATTTTTTCGTTTAACTGAAATCTAAAATCACTAGCGATTTTGTTAATACGGTGCGCTACTGTGTTGGCTGGCTAATTGTTTTTTTTTAAATAATTGTTTGCCAGGATAAAGTTCAGCAGATTTAATCAATCTTTAGCAGAGCAATTAAGTCGCTGAACACTGTAGTTCCGTCCGGAGCTCGAATCCCGGTATCCATTCAGTAACAATCGTGAATGTAAACACAATCCATGTGTTTCTAATGTTATTTATATTTATATTTTAAACTATCATTTCTGAAATGTGATAATTAATGTTCTTTTTCTGCCTTAGCTTTTTGCGTGTCTGTCAGAATGTTATATGCGCATTACATATGTACTTTTGGCTGTGTGCCAAAGCTAGTTTCGAACTCAATTAGAAATGCAATACTGTTGAAATGTTTGCTTTTTCTATTTTCTTATACACGCTATAAGCCCAATGAATTTATGCTATATCGAAATCTAAAAGCACTGTATTAAAACAGATAGACCGACTACATAAAATTGCTTCGCTGGCCGCAAACTGCCCGCGAGCCGCCAGCAGTAGAAATGTCTTGCAGACACCATCCTTTAGATTTAAATAACTTGAAATTTTTTTCTTTGCAATATTATTATTATTGTTTATGTGTGTTTTGATAAAATTGAGTAAGCAAAATTAAAAATTTATTTAAAATTTATTTTTTATTTTGCTAATAACAAAATGAAAATTTTGTTAAAAACAAAAGAAAAATCTATCACGTCAGCTATTTTCAGATTGTCCATTCCACCCGTATGCACTTCGAGTCTGAGATCACTGAGGTAGACTATGATAATCCATTTAGCATAATAAAACGATTTCGAATTAAGATGTTAATCTTAAACGTTTTGAGCTAGGAATAAAAAAAAATTATGATGCAATTTTTGATAGTTTGCTGCTTCAGTTCAAATTACTACTTTCAAGTCAAAAGCAAACTCTCAGTATTATTTGTATCCAGATTTCTAACAAAATTTTAATTACATTGATCGAAGAGAGAACGAAATCGAAGGCATAAAATATTTATTTTTCACAATATCTTTACCTATTATGTTAGAAAAATTGCTATTAAGAAGTGACTACAAAACTTTGAAGGAGGTCGCAATAAAGACTTTAACACAAGAAAGATGTCCAAGATATTCTGCCATGATTCTAAAATAATACAATTTAAGTTTCATACAAGATGGGCGTTAAAATAAAAGATGTCTAATGCTATATGTATGTGCATATTGTGCTTATATTGCTATATTGTTCCACCACGGACAGCATGATCCTCATTGACGCCCTGTCGAAAACATTTAGAAACTTTTCAGAAGGGTGAAGTGAAAACGCCAGCGTCTAAGGGAATTCACAATTACGATTTGATTTAGTGGTGATATAGTTATAACGATCTTTCATTCAGCTTTTGCTGAATTATTCCTATTTCTCTCATTAAAGTGTTTATTTATTTTAATTAACCAGTTATTTTATGCTACACAGCTTTGTTGTCACTTCTCTCTTTCAGCTTCCTGCCAGAATGCTAATTTTAATTCGCGCGTGTTTAAATGAGGTAGAAAGAAAAAATCATCTCAGCGCTTATTGTCCATACATCGCCACTTGCCTTGGAGCAAATCCAAAGCCAGGTTAAAGAACACAGTGGCTAAATGTTGGTGCAACACCACAATCAACTATCCAAGATAGTATTTAAAGGGAGGTTTTAGATTTCTTAGACAGAACGTGTTCCACCTGCTGAAGACCACATTACTAGTTGAAATTCTACGATAGCATTTTGTCTTCGGCGTTGCTTTATTCTTACCAACAATGCTTGACACGCTGGTGTAGGTTTGGGACAACTCGCGCGCTAATTATTTCAGGTAACCTTTGGCTAATTTACGACTTAGATTTAGTTAATAAATGCTGATTCAATTTCATAGGCATATTCAGCATAATATTGGATAAATACATTCTTCCGGACAGAGCACTCATATTTATGCTAACAGTTGCGATTACCGTTGGAGTACAAATAGTTCAAATAATTCAGAGAATCCTGAACAGGATTTCAATGCTCGGTATACCCAATATGTTGTCAAGATAATCGCGAATAAACATATTTAACTGATTTGCTTTACGATGTAGATAGCTATTCTCTTAGATATAGCGAATGTTTATCTTCGCACCCTTTCTCATAATTCTATTGAGGGGAAATAAGCACGTTACTTGCGACTAAAAGGTTTGAAAAGGAACCGATCTTTTAATACAGCACACATTATGCCATATATTCTACCAGAAGTTAAAAGTTTTACTCATTGTATCTCCCTTTATTCCAGTACAATGCTGGGCACACTCAATGAATGTATGCATAGATTGCAAATTTACCTGTAGACGTTGAAAACCATTAGTAGCAAATTTTTTGGTTTCAGTATCATCAAAGGTTAACAATTCATTGCTATTTTATTTTAGAAAGCAGAAATAATCTCTTGGCGATACGTTTGGCAATCAGAAGGGGTATTCGATGGCAAAATTTTTCTTTGTTCGCTTCGATCAAATTTTCATCAATTATGATTATTTGACGAAGCTAAATATTTTCATGCAAAATGTGTAACTCTTGGCTCTCGATTTATCGGCCTAATTTTGAAAATTCTTGTATCATTTGAATCTCTTAACATCCTAATAACGTTATCGGGTTACAGTTTAAGAAACATATTTGGGAAGAACAATGCTTCTTTAATTAAAATAAAAAATAACATTTTCTTTGCTAGCTGCAGAAACAATTTTATGGAAGACTGATTTGGAGATTTTCCGAAATCATTCTAGAGATTTAAGGAATCAAACTTGAAACACCATGTCTCATCACCAGCGGCGAAATAATCTAAATTTTAAGACGCGCTTTTCCTCCTTTTAATAGCATCTCATAGTATTCAACGGGCCTGTTAACTTATTCAAAGTACAAACATTCATTTTTTAAAACTTTATATGGAAGTAAAATTGAAACCATGGCTACATCAAGCTCTTCAGCAAGTATTCGGCATGACATTTTCGGATCGGTAACAAGAGATTCAATTACATTTCCAAGTAGATCAATCCTCACATTTTTCACTCTGCTTAAAAATGTTGATCATCATTAATGTCTTCAGCGCCGTTTTGCGAAGCTTCCAAAACCAACTGAAAATTGAGTCATACACGATCGTTGCTGTAAAATTGCGACAAGACCGTAAATGTCACATTGAAAGTTTCACCAAATAGAATTTGGTTATACATATTTCGGCTTTTAAATGGCGCTATTAATTTTGAAGAATTTCAGAAGTTTGGTTTCTTTGTAGTCAGCCTGCGTACATTTGTTGTGGGGCTCATTCCCATGTCCGGGTGTATAACTTTTGGAATAGCATCATCAATAATTCTGAATGTGCTCGAATGCCCCTGCTATTAGCCGGAGGTCTTGTTCAGCAGTAGGGACAGAATGAGATTTTATGCCCGTTTCTGAACCAGTTTCCACCAAGAACACCACTGCGGATAGAATCTGGGGGTCTGATAACCCTCTTCCCGTACCCCTCGAAAGGTTTCTCAGTTCAGCAAAATTTAAAGTAGCTTTATGCTTCGAAATCCCTGTATAGTTATTAACATCTATGCGTTTTGGGGGTTCAGATCAGTGCCCACTTATTTGGTAATTGATTTTTCAAACTAATACACTGTCTACAGCGGCCTGTGCACTTGTAATCCTTAAAACTAATTCTGATAACATTGCAGTTATGCATAAGTTGCTAAGGAACACTTACGCATCTACACCATATCATTCATATCAATGCATAGTATAGCCATATCATTCATATCAATGCATAGTATATCAATCTATTCAGATTTAGAAAAATCATGCATATTAATTTTAGTGTCAAGGAACGAGTTTCTTTCGGTATTAATATAATTAATTCAAATTAGGAATAGATTAAAGAACTCTTTAAAAAAAAGAAGGAAAGAACTATTAGTATCAAAGCAGTTTAGTGTCAGCCAGATTGGTCAGCTATCTTATACTTCTTTTCTCACTAAGGTTTTTAAAGGCTTAAACTTCTTTCCCACTTAAAAGGTTGCTCAATTATTTTTTTCATGCAACACTAACTCAAAACCAATCTGTACTAAATAAATACTGTGGTTAATGAATATGAGATATCCTGCTGACAAGATCCAGTCAGATTTGGAGTTAAAAAATATAGAGTACAATGCTATAATGTAAACTGCGAGTAAGCTCCTAGTGGTTTTACCTAAATATACTTTGTATTAAGATGACTTTGAAAATCCAATGGAAATGTTTTTTTTCATATGAAGTTTTTTTTATATTTTGTACTAATCGCCGCTAAAAAGGTACTAAATCTGAAACAAAAATTAAATTTCTATTTTCTTTTTAATTCTTTTAGCGCATTTTACAATACTATTATCTTATTGTCATAGATGCACACAACATAATAGAGCTAATTAACATACATGTAACAAAATTTAAAGAAAAACTCAAGACTCACGAATTACAATCTCAAGACTCGAGACGTATGAAGCTTACATTTTTAGTTGCTAAATTTTCACATTTGCATACGGAATTTTTAATTATTTCTTTTGCAGTTTACACACACATTTTTCTTTGATTTAATGTCCTAATTACATATTCTCACACACAGGGAAACACTGGAAGTATTTAGTTATTGTTTTTAACTAATTTAGCTAAATTAAGTAAAATCTGTTGATGATGAATGTTTTTATTTTTCCTTTGTCAAAATGTGTCAATCCGCCAGAGAATTTGTACTTAATTTCCTGTTTCATTCTTATTAATTTTCGCTGCTTTTTAAGCTGCTGTTGCTGAATAAGTACAATACAGCTTATTGTTAAACTGAAGGACATTTGTTTAACCACGACAATTTTCATTAAAAAACTTTATTAAAATAAAAAAATAGCATGAATGCCTGACCTTTTTTCAGTTCTTTTTTCCGAAGTCTTCGTAAGTGCCATTCCCTATCGAGATCTTCATAGTTACTTTTTATTAAAAAAAAATCGGAAAATTCAACGTAATGGCGTTACAATGTCAAAACAGTCTGATTTGCACATAAAATCAGCATCGTTGACCTCTCTAATGCAGGATCTTTGAAATTAATTCATTGAAAACCTTAGTTAGGAACTCAACATAGATAACAAAGTATTTTTACCTAAAGTGTCTTAATTTTCTTTCGCTAATTTCATTCTCAGCTAAATTATTCCAGAAGATCTTCCATTCTCGCCTTAATTTTCTGTGACTTAACCCTGAACATTATTAGCTGGATTTCTCTCTTCCGTTGGTATTACTTCTAATACGTTAAGATTTTGTAAAATATTTCGTAGTCATTTTCGCCTTATTTAGAAGGAATGAATTAGATAACGAAAGTGACATTAAACACGGAAGATTAATCTAAATTTAGACTTACTGCTTTTGATAGCGAGAATGTTATGAAGAGTAAATGAGCCTTAGAAGCATTTTAGTGATGTTATAATTCATTTTGGCAAGGTAAATATCATCTTTTGCGTTACTCTTCTAGTTCTGTCATGTTACTTTTATTCTTATTATTTAGAAGAACGTAAATACTATATCTGGTGTTAAACGCAGCAGAACACTAAAAATTTATAAAAAGGTATTATATCTAGTACAAAAGTATTGACAGTGGTCACTTCAGGTCACACTCAAATTTTTAGTCAAAAGTCTGGAGTGCATGGTTATCGCTAATTACGAGTAAGTTCCTATTCACTTTATATAAATATGCTTTTTATTGAGATGAATTAGCAAGTCCGATGGAAGTATAACTCCACAGAAAAAGTTTTTACAAGAACGACCAATAACATGTTATGCAACAATGTTTGTTTTATGAATCAACACAAGTTTTACTATAAAAATAATAATAAAGCTATCTAAAAACTACTGTTAGTATTGTTGACATTTTGCTGTATTAAAAGAAATTTAAGAAGTTTCAGTGCCAGAAATTTTCTCCTAGTTTAGAAAATAACTCTTCAAGTATCATTTGTTTACAGTTAAGCAAACAAATTTACCGAATGTCATTTAGTATTCAGTCCCATTTACATGCAAGTTAAAAAATTAATCAAAATAAGATCAACTCTCAGAGCTCGTATTTTAGGCAAACGAAATTACAAGATCACGGAATTGATCTGATTTTCTTCCTTTTGAAAGGCGAGAACGAGTGTAAAGTAGATATTGGGTCAGTTGAGGAAAACTGACATTTAGCAGATTGCCACGCCTAAGAAATAACACCAGTAATGATTTCAGCCTCTCTTAACTTTATCATATATATCCGAATTGTATACAAAAATGTTTTCTTAAGATAAAAAATGAAGAGAAAGATTTTCCCAAGTAAATGCGTGCCAAGCAATTCCAAAACACATTAAAATTGTAACTGAGTATGTCTACTTGTCTCCTAAGTATTAGTTCCTGGATACCAGAACATAAAGCAATTTGAAAAGCTTAATTTCTGTGAAGCCTTATTTGGAACTGAATAACAAGCTTCATATTCCGGGTAATCATAATACTGGAGAAAATAAACAATAAAACAATTTTGATATGAAGATTTAGTTTTAATTTTTCTATTTTGTATTTTCCCTAAATTATATAATTATATTCAGACTTTGAATGCTAGTAGTCTGCTTTATATTTTTTCAGGATTTCTAAATTAACTGCTGGCGAAATTTCTGTTGATGTGAATGATTTAGATAAGAGAGATTGCTGATTGTGAGTACCGGTGATTTCAGTTTTCCTTCTGTCTCGATAATGTTCAATTCTGGAAGATGTTCACAGACTGAAACAAGTCTGTGACAGTTTTATCCACTCAATGCAGTTCTTTTTAGCAAATCTGACTGTGTGTATGCTTTTACATGGCATATGTTTGAAGCAAGGAGACATATATTTATTGATAAATTACAGCCATCATTTAGCACCCGTCAAAATTCCTGATAGCAGTTAATACATAAGTAGTATTTTTCATTCAGATTTAGATATTGTTTCAAGCATGAGGCTTAAATCGTATAAATCTTGAAATAATTTTTTTTCTGATTTTTATATACAAATAAACTGCATCATTAAAAAATTATTTTAGATCTTTGTAAATATAATAAAATTATGAATATTATTTTAATGAATATAAAATATTAATGTATGACGTCATTTTCGCAGAATTTTTGTAACCGGTTAATTCTCAGCAATTTATAATAAACAGCTATTAAAACCCTAATAAATATTAATTTGACGGACTACGCATACGAGTTACAGGAAGTACCACAGGTTAAGACTGCTTTGTTCTAAAACGCTATGTAAGAAGATAAGAGCTGACTGACTATGCATATATCCAAACACAATATTATCATAGACTATTTACTGTAAATTGACTCGAATCATTTAGACTTTGGTTTAAAGCTATTTTAAGAGCTTTTTTTTAATATTAAAATAAAAATATATATTTTAAATGCAATGTGATAATTATTTCTTGGATAGTAAAATAATGTTTCAAAGATACGAGTATTACTAACATGCAAAAACCGCAAGCGACTGGAGGGGTAATTCATTCATTAAGCAAGTGTTTTCCTAGCGCTAATGACAGGTGACAGGTGAGAGCAGGGTTCGAACACCCGGACGGCTTTCACTGACTATTCAGGTATCGTCCGGATCCCGCAACTGTTCAGAAAAACAATATTGCCAAAACAGGTGCTGATGTTGGAAGACATACGTATTGTGGATTCTTACAATACCAATGCTTATTATACAATATATGACAATACAAAGATACTTTACATCAAAACGTTGTGTTCCTATGTTGAATTACAACAGTAGTAATGCATCTTTATACATTATATATTAATAGTGCACTCGATACGTTAATACAAACAATAACAAAATTTCCTAAACTCCACAGGCATATTGCAGAGCAATACCAGTGCACGCTATGCAACTTATAACTATATACATTATACATTATTAATACACGCATGTATACATTACATTAATACATACATAACATGAAAGATGCATTTGGTATATTAATACATTATACATAATACAATATGCATTATACATTAATAGTGCCACTCGAGATATTAATACATACAATTATAAAAGTTCGTAAACTGTACAGACATATTGCAGAGCAGTACCAGTGCAGATTATGCATCTTATAAATATATACTTCGTTATACATTATACATTAATAATACGTGCATACGTACATTACACTAATACTTACATAACATAAAATGTGCATTCTACTATTCGATTACATTAAGAGTTAAACTTATGCATTAACATTACATTAACTGTTATAAAGATATTAATACGTATGTAAAAGTTAGGTCACCTGTGGTCCTATAATCTTTTCGTTTTTACGTTCTATAATCTTTTGTAGGCGGATGTATTTGCAGTTGGCAGAGCTTTAGGATTTTTAATTTCCCTTTTTGGTAGAAAAAGTCTAGTGTAATTGGCCATGATGTCAGAAAATGATCAGGCTCGCCCACATCTCCGCATGCACAGATGTGGTAGTTGCTAGGTGTCTATCATAAAAATAACTGGGAAATGACCTGTGTCCAATTACGAAGCGCGTTGTATGCGTGTCTGATATTAACCTGTGTGTACTGACCCTGTGGAAGAACTCGTACATGTGTCTGCCCCCCTTGTGGGATGGAATCCCACTCCTCTTGTTAGTGGATTAGAGCAGCCTTCCAAGTTGTCCTTTTAACTCTGCTTTTGGGTAGCATGACTTTTATTTGCTGCGCGTCTAGATTCTGCGCCTCCTACTTTGCAAGTAAGTCCGCCTTCTCACTTCCTTGGTGCCTAAAATGAGCTTTAATCCAAGAGATGTGGAATGGAGATGCCAACTATCTGGCTCTCAGGAGTGCTTGGATTTCTACAATAAGTGGTCTGAAATGATAACAATTCTTTATTAACAGCCTTATTAACAATTCTTTATTAACCGACAGCGGTGTAAATGCGATAAGAATTTTGGCTGTTAGCGGTTGAATAAGACAACGTTCGTTTCAGGACTGCTACTTCTACCTGGAAGACGGAGTTGTTTCCTTTCAGGTTTCCTTTCCATGCTGTGAGGGTATCCCCTTGTTTCTTGGCGAGGAAGCTGCACCCCACCTAGTTGTCAAGCTTCGAGCCGTCTGCATCAATGCACACTTTTTCTGAGTTATCCTCTCTGTGGGCGATGTAGTCGGTATGCGCATGCACTCCTCTACCGTTTTCTACGGGTGAACTAGTCTTACTCTTTTTTCTTCAAAGTTTGCGGGGCTATAATACTATACCCTGTAGGATGTTGTTAGACTATTAGTTTTTCGGCTATATTTTAGTCTTGTGGAACCAGTTGGGCCGTTGGATGCCCTCGTCTGTGGTTTGGATTGAGGCATCTCTTAATACCATAGGGCCACAATGTGGCCAGGCGGCTGAGATGCACTCTGGATCGTACCCTGCAGGATGACTGCTGTCTTAATAAAGTGACTTGCGTTATAGCTGCCTCTTGTTCCGCTTTGATGTGGATGGGTATTATGCCCGCAAGCACACCTGCTGCCATTGTTGCGGTTGGGCGGTACGCCTTTGTTATGTAATGTGCATATAGTCTGTCTCTGTATGCTACTGAGGACTTTTAATTTCCTGGAGCTCATAGGAGATTCGAGACTGCTGCTGGGTAGGTTGCTATTTTTTCGATTACCGTGCACTACAGGATATTCAAAGTATGCGGTCGGAGACCCCAATCTGCTCCTTGCATCCTCTTTAGATTTTTGGAGATAGCGTGGGTCTTCAGTTTCATCTTCTTTAAGTTCAGGATACAAGTGAGTTTCTCATCTACCGTGGGCCCACCAGCGGCCGAGCGGTAAAGACGCTGAACACTGGTAGTTCGGTCTGAGGTTCGAATCCCGCGAACGGGCTGGCTGCATGGGAGTTTTCGTGGTTTTCCCCATGTGTAACGTGTATACGAGCCAGTTTCCCTTGGAAAGTCCTCCACGAAGGCATCCCTCCCTTTAGGCAGATAGCCCTAGTGTGCTTTGCCATAATTGAATAACCTAACCTAACCATCTACCGTGAGGCTCAGAATCCTCAGCTCTTTCTCCCTTTTAATTGTTTCCCCTGAGTTTTATCGCCGGATTTCGGATGATCGTCTGCCCCGGCTTTTGGGTTACTAGATATTTTGATTTAGTGCCCGAGGTGGTAAGACGCTTGGTGCTGCATAAAATGTCAAAGAGCTCAACTGTTTCATTGCTGATCCACTGAAGCTCATCACGCGTTCTTCCGTGGGCTATGAATGTGGCGTCGTCCGCAAATGCTGATACTTTGGTGTGATCTGGCCACTTTTCATTAAGTATTTAATTAAACGTGACGTTCCAGGGGTCCGAGCTTGCGCATGACCCCTGGGGGCAGCCCCTGGTCTGCTTCTTGACGACGCCTCCATCATGCACTGCCACGAAGATACGGTCCGATAGATAACGCTTCCACAACTGCAGCAGATTGTTCGGGATTTGTGGGTCGCGAAGGGCCTCCAAGATGGCCGTCCACCATAAAGAGTCGAATGCGCTTTTAAGGGCCAGACTTAGAACCGCCACGTGGACTTTGGATTCTTTGGCCACTTTAATGGCTTTCAGCGCATGCGTAGTCGAGTGTTTGTCTCTAAATCCAAACTGCGCATCTGTGATGACGCCATTTGCTTCCAGATGGTGCTTCAATCTCTTCTCGTAGATTTTCCCCACGGCTTGAACAAAGCAAATGGGCCTAAACGAAGCCGGATTATTGGGATCTCTTTCTTTCTTCTTAAAGAGGATGACTCGGCCAGACTTTAGGAAAGTAAATCAGAGCCAGCAATTTATTGAAAAGCTTTCTGAAGAAAATAGACCTTCTCTGATGGATAGCCTTGACTAGGTTATAGACTAGGGAGTCTGGTACTGGGGCTTTCCGCCTTGGGGGAATTCTTATCACCGCATTGATCTCGAATTGCGTAAATGGAGCATCATTTCCCGTTTCAGTATGCAACTGGTATGCTGGATTTTCTATTTCTGAGTGTTCGTCTTGAAAGACGACGTTGAGCATTGTCTTCAGCATTTCTGATGGTGTTGTTGTGGTCTGCTGTATTGCTGGCACTATTTGAAAAAGTATGCTTGATGCTGTGGAGGAGAGAAAATGTTTTCGCGATTTTATGAAGGATTCCATAAGGCTCTTTGTTTTGCATTCAGAAGTTTCTCCAGCTTTTGAGCTTCGCTTTGAGGACATATGTTTGTATCTGCTTGCTCTTTGTTGTAAATAATGCCGATTGCCTCTCTTCTCTCTTGATCTCTTTCAGCTTTCATCTTCCTTCGCACAGTTCTGGTTTTACTCCTTTAGACCTTAAGTTCTTTGGTCCACCAGTTGGCGGCATGGAGGGCCTTGGAAGTTTTGAGTTGGAATGTAGCGTCACACACGCATTGGAGCTGCCTTACTAGATGACTTGTGATCTGGTCTATGGTGTTGGTATCATGACAGTCCTCTAGTTCTTCTTCTATTCGAATAAAAATTTCATGAGCTTTTTCAGCAAAGACTTTTAGTTTGCTTCTCGTGAGTCTGTATCTTTTAATACAGTACTTAACATACGAGTGCCCGATGCTGTAGGTGATGTAATGGTGAACCAAATTGGATGGAGTTTTATTCACTTTCCAGAAAGGATTTTGGGTGCTAGGGCTGATGTCGTGAAGGATCAGAGTGAGCATTGAAGTCCCATACTGTATTAGTTGGTGTGCTGTTGGGTACTTTACCAAGACTGTTTGCTGCATTTCTAGCGAGCTTCCTATATTTGTGGCTGGGGGAATGTAGACAGTGGTAATGAGTAAATTTAGGCCCAATGTTTCTATGGCGATAGTGGTTATGTCTCTTTGACAGTTGCTGAAGTTTGGTGACCATCTCTGCTTGCAACAGATAATCGCTGTTCTTGGCTTTGCTTTGGCATTTAAGACTGACCATGAGAGCGGGAAATCGAGATGCTTATTACTGTCTACGTAAGGTTCTTCAACAAGAATAACGTCCGCATCTTGTTCCATTGTAACCAGTCCCTTTTGTTCTCCTTGCGGTTTCCAAATCAGGGAATAAAACCGCACCTGTAGTCTGCCGAATTCAGAAATGGCTGAACACATCACGTGCATAATTAAAAATATTCCGATTAATTGGAGTGGTAATTACTTAGGTACTACAAAAATGGCATTAAACTTTTCCAGATGTTATTTCACATCCAAACATAAGAACTTTTAGTAGGGCTAATGAAAACCACACATCGAATGCTCTTAAATTTATTGCTATGGGGAAGATTACGCACGCAAGTCTTCATGAATTTAAATTCCACAAATGTGGGCGGGAATGCTAAAAATGTCAAATGCACTGTTTTACTTTATAACTATACAAAATTCAGTTTTCCTCCAGCTGTTTCAATTCATTGCTGACATATTTTAAACAAAAACTTAAAGCCCAAATTAAAAAAGAAACTTTGAAACTAAGTATAAGAGAAATTCATAGTAACGGAAAAGTATGTTCAAAATGAAATTATGGAATGTAACTCAGATGCTGAGAATAATTATTGTATCAAAGTAGAAATTGCATTAATGTATCATAGTACAAATCACAATAATCAGCTGCAGTCAGTTTAGAATAAGTGCTTTTTAAAACAGTGTCGTGTTCAGAGAAATTTATAAAAAATATACTTCAGGTAAATTTCAGAATGTTGAAAACCTGATTAAATGATAATCTTAAATTTCAATGAAAAAATATTGACGATCCTGAATATGATGGAAACGTTTCATGCAAAAAATATAATATTATCATAAACGTTACTTACTGTAAACTGACTCTAAAAAACCACAATAATCAGTTACAGTCAATTTAGAATATGCAATTTTTAAAATAGTAGTTTTTAAAGCAATGTCATGCTTACAGAAATTTATAAAAAACGTATTTCAAGTAAATTTCCAAATGTTGAAAACCTGATTAAAGGATTTTCTTAGATTTTAACAAAAAAACATTGACCATTCATTTTATGGAAAAAAAAACGAAAGAAAAAACTTCACTTTCAATAATTTCCTTTGTTATTTGAAAAACTCTGAAAGCAGACCTTCATCAAAGGCATTAAATGTATAAAAATATAGCAAAAAATTAGCACTTTTGCTTGAAGTTTCAGTTTAGTGATAACATGAAACGTTATTTAGTTATTAGTTTTATATACGATAAAAACTATGTAGTTCTATAACATTTTATGTAATTGGATCAAGTTGTAGAGATATTAGGTATTTTGAAGTTGAAAACGTGAAAAATGTGCAATGCCCTCGCCGGGACTCGAACCTTGGACCTCTCGAATACGTGTTGAATGTGTTGATCATTACACCACAAAGGGCCTCCAAGGCATGCTAAGAAGGGAGAAATACCTTATATAAGCCCCCTTTTAAAGGGGTACTGGGGATTAGGGGACAATATCGCCAAATCCAGGTGGTAGAAAATCATTATCCACTACCTTTTTCAGTTCGTGCGCCAGTGTAAAGACATTATGATTTTTATGAAAGCAGGAGATGTGAGAAATAAGAAATATCGTCGCCAGGACTCGAACCTGGACCTCTCGAATACGCGCCGAGTGTGCTAACCATTACACTAGCACGCATGCTAAGAAGGCGGGAGAAATACCTTAAAAGTTTTTGATGTTTTTAAACAAAGAAAGGGAGAAATGCAGTATTTAAATAATATTTTTGAGACAGCATTAGATGCCAAGTGAGGATGTATTATCTGTACATCCTGAAGCTATACTTCAAAATTTTTAGACTAAGCATATATCTAACTTTTCGGTAAGAAAATAATTTTCTTTTGAAATCGATTAACAAGTGTTGCAGAAGCATCGGTAAACAGCTGTTGTAGTGTTATACATTGAACATCAATTCTTAAATAACTGATGTGACAGATAGATTATTGAAGGAAAATACTGAAAATATGCATAATAAGTTTTTAAACTCTATTGCATATAATAAATGATTTCTTAACATTGTCTTAATTCGGTTTCATAACTATGATTGCAAGAAATCCTGTTTGCTTTAGATAACAGTGTTACCTAATTATGTAAAATATTCCTGAAGAACTAGTAGAAGAACTAAAAATCCAGTTTATATTGTTTTCAGTATGCTTATAATAAGTGCTTTTGTTAATTTTTTATAATAAATCATGTTGAATTTTGTGAATTCAGTTTCTATTAATATAAAAGGCTAAAACTTAAATATAACGGAATTTACTTTTGTCACACTATGCCAATTTTCCCTCATTTTAAATGCAACTTGGTTTCCGGAAAGGCACATAGTTTGCTTAATACAACTAGGTTCCAAGAAGGGCATTGGATATACTTAATCTGCCTCTGGCATCATTGATCCATTTCTTCGACCGTTATTGCAACCACGCTCCCCAGAGAAAATGTCCCATTAATAATTGCTATAATAACATAACTGGAGTATATAAAAAGGCCAGAACTGTAAAATAGATTTTACAATATTTCAGTACTATTAAGTTCCAGCAAATTCGTCCGCTCAAATGAAAGCGACAAGCTGGGTGTCATTGCATCCCGGAAACGACATTATTCTCAGAAAATCACATAAACAAGTGATCTCTGTTGGGCTTACAGTTCAGCAAACAACGGCATAAAAATCTGAAATAAGTTCAAAGCGGATAATGCTATCAGTTTCTCCAAACGCTCAGCATTAACTGCTCGATAAAGAGATCTGGTCACGCAGTGGATGAAAAGAATGCAACTGAGGTCTCTGTAAAGCTTTCTGGAATCGATAACCTGGATTCAGTGTGTAATGGGAGGATACAGTTTTAGTCATCCTTTGTCAGTTCGCTGCAACATGATTACTTTCTTGCTATATCATTATTAAAACTCAAACTCTTAGAAATTAAAATACTATTGATATACTCAAAGTTCAGCAGATGGCTTCATTACGCATTTTACACGCATGGTAATTACTCATTAATTGCCTCACATAGACAGAATTGACAGTTGACGGGAGACGAAGACAAAATCATTCTACCAAGAGGTTAGGTGGTTACGTCCTCACATATCACATTAGGAGATACATCAAATAACATTGCAAGATATTGTAGCTGTTGTGGCTCAGGATATAATTACATAATTTACATAATTATTATACTATTTCGGGTACTCAAATGACTTTATAGCAGAACATACACACTTGCAATAGTATACATTACAAATACAATAGTACATATTACAAATACAATAGTACACACTACAAACATACTTACAATAGGGTACACATTACAAATACAATAGTACATATTACAAATGCACTTACAATACTACACATTACAAATACTGTCTACTTCCATGTCTCTCAAATTAACTTCAAGTTTTCGTTGCCCTGCGTTGGCAACGGCTTTTTGGATTTGTCTGCGACGCAAGCGGTCGCTGGAACATTTTGCTTTATGTATATCATCATGTTACCTTTAATTTCTATTATATCTGTTCGTTTTCTGATGTTTTTTGTTAACGAATAACAGCAAATATGAACAAAATAGTAGCGGAATTTATTAAGGTTATTTAGAAACGAAAATACACTTTCGATTTCGGCGCCATTCGAACATTGGACCGCAAACAAATGCACTTATAATAGTGCACATTACAAATACACTTTATAAAGACAACACTTAGAGACTTTATAGAAATTTGCAAACATATATTGCGCGACATCTAAATACAAGTAGCAGTACGGAGAGTTAAACTTTTAGAAGCAAACTGAAGTGAATATTAAATTCTTACTCTAGGCAGTGTATTTTGTCTTACACTCGTTAAATCTTTATAATCGCGAATACGACTGAAAATCTTGTAGTTTGATAACGAAGCCAAAGGCTGAAAAATGTTGCAGAATGGAAGTGACACCAAACATTTTGCCCTGAGACGAAACTTCTGGTTCAATTAAGTTAGTAACATAAAATTATGAACCAATTAAGGTTTTAACAAGTATTACTCGTAAAAAAATAAACTTTCAGTATGAGAGTAACTTATACAATTAAAAACTGACTTTTGTAACTTCGTACGTTGGCAATACTCGAAGTTACCACTCGAAATACTTGCATGAGTCTATTTTTATTTGATTATGGAGATTCATATAATAATATCCACCAAAGGGAGGAGTGCCCCCTTAAGGACCTTTAAGGGAAACTGTCTCTTATCCACGTTACACATGAAAAAAACAAGAAAACTCCCATGTAGCCACCCCGTTTGCTGGGATTCGAACCCTTTACTAAACTACCAGTTTTCAGCGACTTTGTCGCTCGGCCGTGGATCTGCTTCCTCGATTCACACCAATTTCCTATGCAGTACAGAATTTTTTTTTATTCTTTATAAGCGTTACATTACCTTATAACTTTTAACAAAACCTGTCTTCTGTCATTTGACTGTAACGCTAGATTTAATACCCAAAGTGAGCTACTTCAAACATCATGACGAGTTATTGCTTATGCGTAACTGAATATTAATAATTAACATTTATCAATCCCACAGCTTCTGGTTCAGACTGAAATGTAATGCACAAAATAAGGTTGTTCTCCTAAATAACTCCTAAGTTTAACTACAAGTTAACTGCCTCTTTGCAAGAAATCAGTGTATAGTTGATATGAATGGATATATGGATTAGTTTAAATTCTTTCAACAGTCTTTAAGACGCATTGACACCTGTGCTATTATCAGCTGAATAATTCGGCCACCACTTCATTCTCCATACTAATGCCGACAAGGATAAAACACAGGTTCGTTCTTTCAGAAAAAATGGATGGCTTAAAACACAGTTTACTTTGTAAGAATTTTGTCTTAATCTCTAAATCTCTAATACAAACGTTATGCTACTAGCTGGTAAAAGCTACTACTAGCTGTACATCGTAGTCATAACATTTACAGAACTCATGTGCCAAATAAATACAAATGTAAGTGAATAATAACTAAAAAGTTAGACAAAGTTTCGGTTCCGAAATTAAAATAAATACTAATTAATAATCTGCAGTTGTCTTTGTACTAATGATTATATAAACATTCTTAATAATGTGATAATCTAAGCGTCCAATTTCAAAGTCTTTCAGCTATGCAGGGATATTTTGTTGGCTAACTTTCACGAACATCAATCTGCTTTTGATATACACAGTCCAGTCACATTAATGTGACCATCTGTCAAAAGCCAGAATAACCACCTTTCGCAGAGCCGACTGCAGGAAGGGAGTCACATAGGTCCCTGAAGGTGTTCTCTGGGATGTTGAGCCATGCCGACTCTAATGCCGTGGCCAGCTGCGCTAGATTGATGAGGATCCATGGCGCGAACAACTCGATCGAGATGGTCAAACAGATGCTCGATTGGGTTTAAGTCAGGTGAGTTTGCTGGCCAGGGGAGGACGGTAAACTCATCCTGGTGCTCTTCGAACCACGCACGTACACTGGCAGCTGTATGGCACCTCGCATTGTCCTGCTGGAAGATGCCATCATCCTGAGGAAAAACAATGCGCATGTAGGGGTGAACATGGTCCGCAAGGACAGATGCGTACTTGTATTGATCCATTGTGCCTTCCACAATGATCAGTGAACCTAGAGAATGCCAGGAAAACATTCCCCAGACCATAATGCTCCCGCCTCCAGCTTGGACCGTTCCGGCAATGGTTGCAGGGTGGTTCCTTTCAGAGGTTTCACGCCTTATACGCCAACGTCCATCTGTCCGATGGAGCATAAAACGCGATTCATCCGAAAACGCAACCTGTCGCCACTCAGTGGACGTCCAGCTGCTGTACTGGCGTGCAAATTCTAGCCTTCGCCGTCGATGAACAGCAGTCAGCATAGGTGCACGAACCAGGCGTCTGCTTCGGAGGCCCAGACGCAGCAATGTTCGCTGAATAGTACTTTGGGAGACACTTTTGGTAGCCCCTTGGTTCATTTTGGTGGTCAGTTGCTCAACGGTAGCCCGTCTATCTGCCCGAACGCATCTCCGCAACCGTCGTTCGCCTCTGTCATCTATGGCCCGTGGTGCACCACATTTGCCACGTCGCTGATTTTGGACAGTCCCATTTTGCCATGCACGGTACACTTTTACCACGGCGGCACGCGAACAGTTCACAAACTCAGCCGTTTCGGAAATGCTTCCACCCTTGGCCCGAAAGCCAATGATCATGCCCTTTTGGAAGTCGGATAAATCGCTTCGTTTCTGCATTACGCCAACGATTAAAATGTTTTCCGAAGCCCTCACACACCCTTTATATACGCTCAACTGCACTGTGCTGCCACCTGCCTTCTGTGATTGGTTATTTAACTCTGACATGGAAAGTACGTGGTGGTCACATTAATGTGACTGGACTGTGTAATTAAAACTCACTTACCGTTAACGTTTACTAAAACTTTGCCGGCTCTAGTTTACCTCTTCGCCTCGCAAACAACCAAAAATGTCCTTACAATTTTTTACAATGATAGTCGTTTAATAAGTCAGCTTAGCACTGCAATCCTGCTTACGTCATTAAATGTCCTTTCATTTTTTTTGTGCTAACTTAATTAGCATATTCCTGGAATGGGCGATGTGAATAAAAAATGAGAGCGTAAAGTATGGAGCATCTAAAGACCTAAATCGACAACTAAAATTTAAAACCTTTAAGTTCAGTCAAAGGGCCTGAATCTTTTACCGAGGTATTTTAGCACTACTTTGTTATCAAACGCTGACTTAACTTTTCAGCGTGCTTCTGTTTTCCTGAGTTACAATGTGTAATGTTTTAACCAAAAATGAGGAATTTGGAGAATTTTCTGACGATATCTCTGGTTATGCTGGAGCTAATTCTCATTACCGAATAATAATTGCAGTGTATATATTTCTTTTACTTTAAATAAAGGTTTTGTTATATTCCGTTTTTTTCTTTCAGGAGATTATATCAAACTCAGCGCACAGTATTATACTGTATTAAAATCGGTGGCTGGATATAATGCAATATAATTTATTTAAAAATGAGCTAAACGGAACTTTTTTTTTAAAGGGATTGACATAACAATTGACACTACTATGATCCTGTTAAAAGAATTTTACAAAAGAATTTAAAAGAGTTTAATAATTTCTATCAGTTTGCCACAAAAGGCTTGCTAAAAACACCATCAAATTGTTGTTATTACAACTATTTTTTAATCTACTTTTTGCAACGCTTGCCCTAGCAGTCTAGTGGTTAGCGGAGACTGACTGCTAGTTCGAAATCTTGCTGCGGGTTCGAATCCTGCATTGCTTATTTTGTGGTCCTTTCCCGTTCTCGCTGGTGTAAGTTCGATTACCTCTTGTTGGTATACTGTGGGGAGTGCGGACGGTACTGAGATGGATATCTAACCGATTTGTTCGGCCATCCCCGATGAATGCATTAAGCGACAAGAATTCGGCTATTTGGTTAAAATGAAATGCAATTTTTAAAGATCAAACTGATATTTTAATAAGTTGCATTGTGAAATATAAATAATATTTATACATGAAAATGTTGTTTTATCATGTACTGCATAAATGTCCGGTGAAGTGACGAGCATATGAAAGGGGACCTCGCATTCTTAAAGTTTGAATCACTGCCTTAAATCACAGTGCTTATTTCTTATCATTCGATCAGAAGACTTCCAATTTTCATTCACAGTCAGTAATGAAAGAGGAAAACTTCAGCATAAAATTGTACGTTCTTTGGACCTGTTGCATCCTGTTTGTTACTTCTAATTTCATTTATTTCTTTATGATAGTTGCTGTTAGCTTTAACGCTCGCAGAAGATTTCGTTCTAAAAAGCATTCTATAAGAATACACTTTAGAACTCGAAGTGTGCTAAAAAAAGATAAGATAGCTGATTTGATTTCTACGTTCTGAAACAGCAATGCCTCTAGCCTAAATTTCTCACATAGATTAAAACTTTTCAACAATACTGAGTTCAAATATATATTATTCGCCTGTTTGTGCTGTACTGAAAAATTATCGAAACTGTCTACTTTCTTGTAAATAGAAAAACAAACAATTTAAAAAAATTTAAAGACTCTTTATTCATTTTCTTCGATTGTATTTAATTTGGTTTATTTGATTACCGCATAGCACTCGAGACCTATCTGCCTAAGGCGAGGGATGCCTTCTTGGAGAAGTTTCTAAGGGAAACTGGATCGTATACACGATAGACATGTGGAAAACTACAAAAACGACCATACAGTCAAACTGTTCTCAGGATTTGAACCTCGGACCAGCGATTTTATCACTTGTGCGCTGGTGCCTCATTTCCTTCGAACAAATTCAAAAGTGTATGGTAAACTGATGCAATATGAAATACAGTAATGATTGGAATGCATTACAGATTTGAGCATTACATATAAAAATTTAACAAAGCAATGTATATTATAGAAAACTTAACCATGAAAGAAAAGCACAAAGTAGATTGGCACAAAAATTAAAAGGGAGAAAAAATAAATATACATTTCTTTACTATAAATTTATCACAAAGAGGCTTCTTGATAACAAATAAATACAAATACAGACTTTGGGCATTTATAAAAAAGATTCTTCTTGAAACGTGTAACAACAGCTAAGGAAAATCGTATACTTTGAGTTGTAATACAGACCCACATTAAAGTATTACAGGCAATAAATAAATAAATTAATTAAACAAAAAATAAATGAATCCCAATGGTACGTAAAATGACAGTTTAAGAGTCCTATTTATTAAAATGCTTATGATAAAATGTGAAAATATGTTAATTAAAGAAGCAATTTTTTTAAATTTTCAAACTGTCATCAAGATAGATATCCTATATTTAATTATATTTCTACATCAGATCCTTTAAAATATAATGATTGTAAATCAAACAATACTGATCAAAACTGAATTAGGGTCATGAATAAAGAAATCACAGTGGTCAAAAGCACGTAATAAGGCACAGTTTAATTATTATTAACCTGTCTTTATTCCATAATCAGACACAATTTGCTGAATTTTTTAAAACTTTTTCCGATATAACAATTAAAAAGATATATTTTATCTTTCCAGTTATAAAATTATTGTCACAGGAAGTTTAAGAAAATATATTTGTATATTTACAATTATCAGTACTTTTTTTACAAAGACCTATTCAGTTAGGTTTCTAAAGCAAACAGAGTAACTCTCTCTTATTTTTCTGGAGTTGTCATAACAAAAGTAAGGTCAAAAGTAATCAATAGGCAACATAGAGGAAATCTCACTATCGTCAGAGATACTTGCATATTGCCTTATTTCTAGCAGAAAGATATAAATAGTTTTATATTACACTGAAATTCCAAAAACTAAAGTTTAAAAAATAAGTGAATAAGCATATAAATAAATAAACACTTTTTGTGCATGTATAGTGGAACGAATATCTAATTTTATACCGTAAAGAAAAGCAACCGAATTGTAAAACATTTTCCTTTTAATGTTTATTCTAACAAAAAATGTTCTCCTTTATTGCCTTTTTCAAAAGGAAGCACTTCTGAATGGGCTTAAAATTGATAGATTTTACATCTTACTGGTATCTTATTTACACACTGTACATTAGTTTTATCGATAAGTAATTTGGAGATAAATATTTTGCTGCGAGAAACATTCAACTTGTATTTTGAAGCATTTAATACGAAGCTATACAAAATTATAACAGCTCTCCAATTAAAAAACATTTCAATAAGGCTAACATGTAAAAACAATGAATTATGTAAATACAAGCAAGTGATGATTATCATCTTAGATGAATCTTGGATGGTTTTCATATGTTACAGATGTATTATTGATTAGGTATTTAGAAAAGGAGAATCTACACGAGCTTAAATTAAAAGAAACTTATCATTATATCTACTATATGAGATTAAAAGAAAAGAGGCCAAAAATTTTTATTCGCTTTCTTAGTAGGGGGATTAATTGCTTAATAGCTACGAATTGCATAAATCTATCTATATTTTCTTTTCCTCTTTTTTGTTTTTTTACTACGAGTCTCTAGACAAAAACATGTTTGGTGCAAAAATTCATTTATTCTAATAGTGGGTATAGAAATCGGCTTCTTTCATTTTTCAGACATTGTGAAAATTCTGAGGACAAAATGCAGAAGTTAAAATTTGCTCTGAGCTAAAATAAAGATGAGTTAAATTAAATTTCATATTATGCTTTTATAACGTTTAAAAGAATTAAAACAGTCTTAATATTATATAGGCCTTCATAACCGTACTACAAAAACTTTTGCATTAAAACTTTTAGTTTCTGGTTTTAAAAAAAAAGAAAATAATTAGCCTATCAGTTCTTAGATTTAGAGATGGAATATTTATATCGGATTGTAGGGTCGTTTATGCTATTCTTTCTTTATAGACAAATGTGAAAAAATCTTTATAATACAATAATTTTGATTTATTTAAAATTTACGTCTTTAAGAAATGCTTTCTTTGAAGGTATATTTAGAGAAATTGGAAGAATGTATTTTATTCAAAGTATTATTCATCATTAGCTACGACTTTCCCCCATCTTTCAGGTAGCATACGGATTCCGCGTTTAAAAAATTCCTCGTCTTTTGAGGAGATCCAAGAACCGACCCAATTTTTGGCTTCTTCGTATGATGTGAATTGCTGCTAAACCAAGTCATGAGTCATAGACCGTAACAAGTGGAAGTCAGCAAGAGCAATGTCTGGTGAATACGGCGGTTTGGTAGGACATCTCACTGAAGCGCCTTCAAAGTTTCCTTGATGACTTTTGCAGCACGTGGGCGAGCGTTGTCGTGCTAAAAGTTCACTTTGTCATGTCTTTTGGCATATTGAGTCAAAGCACGACTTTGTCTCAATATGCCAAAAAGCTTTGAGCTTCAATGCTCGGCTCGGTTTCATCAACTATTGTTTGTAACATTCCCCAATGATGGTTTCGTAAGGCTGGAGTATCTCATAATAGATCATTCCAAGCTGATCCCCCCCACCTGCACAGCATTAGCTTCTTGCCATGGATATTCAGTTTGGCCGTTGAAGTTGATGCATGGAAGGGCTTACCTTACGATTTCTTTGCATGGAAGGGCTTATCCTACGATTCTGCACTTTGGGCTGTCTTAGTAGATCCCTTTTTCGTCCCCCGTCACTATCCGATGCAGAAGCCCCTTCCGATTTTGCCTTTGGAGCATTTGTTCCCACTTAAAAATATGTCGTTCGACGTCTCTTGGTTTGAGTTCATACGGAGCCCAATTTCCTTGTTTTTGCGCCATACCCATGGCTTGAGACGCTTTGAAATCGCTTGTTGAGTCCCTCCCAAAGTTTTGGCGAGCTCCTCTTCAGTTTGGCATGAATCTTGGTTCAGTAACCCCTCCAACTCAGCGTCTTCAAACTTTACTGGTCACATGTTTTTATTGATGGAGCATGTTCCTCATATGCTTCAGACGGCAATTGATGTCCATAAGCTGCACTTTCTTCAGATAAAAATAAAAAAGAAGCACTTCCCGTAAATTTTGTTTTGTTGATACAAAGGTTGAGCACATAGAAAGTTTGTTGTTTACACTTCAGCGAAATGACACAGACTGATTTTTAGACTGAAAGGGTGGCGCTTTAACATGAATATACACTCACGTTTGTGAAAATTGCAACACCAAGAAGGAATCGTCATAATTGAATGCAATTTAATACACAGTTGAGTGGTAGTGGTACAAATAAATGATTAAATGTTCAAAGCAAACAAACAAGAACAAGAGATCAGAATCAGTATTTTGTGTGGCCACCACGCGCCGCAATAAGTGCTGCTACACGACGTGGCATGGAGTCAAACAAAGTTTGAATGTCTGACTGAGGAAGAGCATTCCATATCGTTTGTACGCGTACCCAAAGTTCGTCTGCAGACGCAACAGGACGAGGATCACGAGCAAGACGCCGACCAATGACATCCCACACATGTTCAATTGGCGACATATCCGGGGAACACGCAGGCCAAGGAAGAAGCTGTACCTGCTGCGCTGCAAAGAAGGATTTAACAATCCGAGCAGTATGAGGGCGGGCATTGTCCTGTTGAAATACAGCGCCTGGCAAGCTTTGAAGGAAGGGAACAGCTTCGGGCTGTAGAACTTCACGGATATACCGGTTGCTGTTCAGATTGCCCACAATTCGTAGCAATTGAGATCGTCTATGATATGCTATGGCGCCCCAGACCATAACTCCGGGTGTTCGTCCACTGTGGCGTTCGATAATGCACTCCGGAAGGTGGCGTTCACCGGCATAGCGTCTGACACGAATGCGGCCATCATGGTACCACAAATTAAAGCGGGATTCGTCAGAAAACACGACATGCTGCCAATCAGCACGCCAGTCTCTATGCTGATTGGCCCATTGTAGCCGCAGGCGGCGATGGTCGTGCGTTAGGGGGATCCTGTATAAAGGAGTCCGTGCGCGCAGTCCACACTGCAGCAGACGTCTACGAATTGATGAAGCACACAATGAAACACCTGTAGCTATTGACCACAGTGCTGCCAATTGTCTAGAGGAAGCTGTACGGTCCGTCCGCGCCATGCGGACCAGGTGTCTATCATCGCGAGCTGACGTCACATTTCGGGGTCCACTCCCGGATTTCCGAGTTGTCCGACACTCGTCCGTCCACTGCTTCCAAACGCGCATCACTGTGCTGCTGTTACGCTGCACACGAGAGGCTACTGCACGATACGACAATCCAGCTTCACGAAGGCCGATGATTCTCCCTCGTTCAAACTCTGTAAGTTGTTCAAATCTCGCTCTCTTTCGTCGACGAGGCATAAGTACAGATTGAGTTAACGTTTACCACTAGCAGATAACCACCGATAACCATACACGCCTCGTTACAGCCGTCTATTTATTCGGATCCATCAGCCGTTCAGAGGGCGCTGCTCAGCATACGCATGCGCTACGGATTTGCAATTCTAATCATTTGCATATCATGCGCTACTTTGCATTTCCTGAAAATTTCAGCTCACTGGCGTAAGTCCTTCATGGTGTTGCAATTTTCACAAACGTGAGTGTAGTTACAAGATAGACCGATAGGTTTTAATACTTGTACCGCCATCTTATGTAAGTACCTCAATACTTATTTATACACCCAATAAAATAATCCCATTGTAATTATTGTCTTATTAAGTTTTACTAATTTTCTATTTTTCTCTCAGTATTATTTTAAAGATGTTTAATTTTGTTGCGTATTCCATGTTTTTAATTTCCTATTCATCCAGTTCTTTTTAAATCCTACGTTTGTTACCTATAAAGTTGATGTTGTTTGCTTCTAGACCAGTTGTTCCTAAGCTGAGGTAAGAGTAACTCTGGGGGTACGCGAAAAAATCGATAATATTGTGGAAAGTAACAAAGTATTACAATGAATACTGATTAAAAAATAAAATGTTCTAGAAGTTTAAATTTTTCATTGAATAAAAGGGAAAGTGATAGTGAAGAATTCCTGTGTAACCGTTACTCACCAAAATATGTACGAAAACAATGTAATTAGCTGTAACGTGCCCCGCTAACGCCAATTATATTGCTCAGTTCCTGGCACATCATAAGTACCTCCTTCTTTCCTACTTAATAACAGCGAGACGTACAAGCGATTGGCAGACAATAACATTTTTAACATTGAAGAAATCATCAAAAGAGTTATGTAGCTGTCTTTCTTTACAGTTATATTACAGTAAAATTTGTCTGAATGTGGTATTTTGTTTACGTTAGTTGTTGCTCTTTTAGAGTTGTTAGATGAAAGGTTTTTTTTTTTTTTTTGTGAAATGGTAAGCGGTTAAAAAGTGGATTTTCGCACAGAACTAAAACTATCATGGCTAATAGCTCTGGTTTAGCGTCTGCGCCAAGCATTTCCACAGCTGGATCGTGATGAAATTGGTAAGAGATAGGCTGACTAATAGTAAAAAAATTCCAAGCAGCGGTCCTTTTTAAAAGAAAAGAAAATGCAAGAGACCACGATAACTTCAGTCTCACAAATCACATTGAGCTCTGTAGCCACCGGCGCTTCTGATTGGCCTGCCTCTAATTTACCAGCAAAGTCTTCCTCTCGTTCCCTCATCCATACCTTCGGGGCTACTCATTTTACTTGACATCTTGTAAAATTTACTCAAATCTTACGAGGAAGACGAAGCAGAAGTGGCAGAATTTTCAATAAAGCCTGAAGTGGCAAAGCCTGAAAAGAGATGTAACCGAATTTTCTATCCCAGACTTTTATTTGTTTAAGTGGATGAACTAACAACTGCTGGATGTAACCCCCCTCTCTCTCTCCTCTGCACCCCTATGAGAGCAACAGGCCTGCTGTTAAGCTGTTATTGTGTGCCCTCTGGAGGAAAGAAAATAAAAAAAAACTTCTATCTATACACCCCGGCCAAGGCTTGGGAGGACATTACATGGAAATACAAGGCCCTTGACGGATATACATTGGAATTCTGTGTTGCTACAAGTATATATTAAGTTTAAAAGCTGCACTGCATAAATTGTAGGGTTATTTAAATCAATTTAATAGAATCACATACTGTGCCAGATATTACAGGAACTTTTAAAAGAATGTACGCTAATATCACAATAACAATTCGCAGAAATGTTTTTACATACTATATGCAAAATAATGGTTTAGACAACGTGAAGAAGTATGTTACAGATTAAATGTTATATGAGACTGAACAGAGTAATATGCTGTGCGAAAGGCCTAAATACTCTCAGCGTTAGCGTTAATATGTGCAATTACCTTGACAGCTTTCTTTAGACCTTTTCATTATCCACTAGTCGAGCTCTCCAGTTTGAAGATTATTTTCAGAAGGTTCCAGAGATGCCTGTCCTGTGTTAGGATGCATTCATATAAGTAATGTCTCAAATTGCCTACTTTGCCACAGACAGATCCGACCGAATCTATGTAGATAGGCTGGTGTAGGGTAGAGTTCACTGTACAGTTGGGGAGCATGGAACTTCCCGATTTTAGAGTTGATGAGACTAGTGGAAAATGGTCATGAGTGATACGTCCCGTTGTCTCTGTATTCCATTGTCTTTGTGTTGTGTGTGTATTAATTTTGAGTATTCTTTTCAGTGTTGACTCCGGGTTGGGAATATGTCCTGTAACCGTGAACGTGTATGTTGTTGCTACCTTTGCCAAAATATCCGCCTTTTCATTTCCCTCATGCCTTACGTGAGCTTTGATCCATTGCAGGGTGATGATACCATCGCTAATAAGGAGAAGTTCCCTGATAGCACATACCAGCTCAATTTTAGAGGCGCCACCACTAATAGCTTCAATACTAGACATGCTGTCTACTCGTATAACTGTTCTAAAATGGATACGAACACCTGAAAGTTAACCACAAATACCGCATTATTAATCTTGGTACGGGATAACATGTGCAAAAATGCGAAATAAAAGTTTGCGTGGCACTGCCCGCCACTATTTAGATTCTTAACTCATTGAATTCATGTTGGGGCGATTGCATGAAAAGACGCAGATATTTTCGGCAGCGTTAAGGAAAATTGGCAGTTTTATGCCTCCAGTGTAATCTAATAAAATATATTTCGCATTTTTGTATTTTTATTTATTTATATATTTTAATAGTCGTAAATTTATATATTTTAATAGTCGTATTTTAATAGTCATTCTTTTCATGAAACTTTAAATATCGTTGCCGCCATCTAGTAATATTTCCTACCAACATTTATGTTTGGCTCTAAGTGGCGCCTCGTTAATAGAAAAGTAAGCCGATCACTGCACTTTTGACATATTTCTTCAGTGTCGCTTTATGTTTATCGAATCATAACATCACTAGCTTTCGGAATTTTAAAAATACACTGATCGAACGTACAGTTTTATTGCTGTGTCACATCTTTTAGCATAAATCTAAGTTTTTTTCCCGCTTTTATAAATATTTTAAAATGTATTCAAATGTCACTTAGTTATAATATGCATCTGTAAAGAAATATATCAATGGCGCAGATAATTCTTGTCAAGGCGTTTTATAGCGACATACAACAAAGAAATTTTGGCAACATTTGCGCATCTGGGAGGCTGCGTTCATCCTGCAGCGGTACATACATACTCCAAGTTTCCGTTTTTATATGCTGCATACTTTTATGGCCCCAAATTGAAAATGCCAAAAAGGAGAAAGTGAACTTTTCAGCATGACTTTCAAACAAAATTAAAATTCTGAATAAATTATTTATTGGGAAAACAAAAGCTGTACGCTAGCAGAATAATGTCCATTAAAATTTAAAAAAAATGAATGAACAAAATTTGTATTTAAGTAAAGCATACGTGCTTGGAAAATGTTGAAAGCGCTTTTCTGCTTTAATTCTTGATTGATTTCAATTCTATTTGTTTATTTCTTGGATTCTACTGATTTTACTCAGCGTATCATTCTACAATAAAAGAGTGACGTTTATTTTACTTTTGTCCACTGAAGCATAGTCTCCGTTGAATGGATATTGAAAAATCAATATTTCTTTCGAAAAGTAAGTTTTTGCGAAAAATAATACAAGATGTAAGAGCAGAGCTATGCAAGAAACGATATGTACATGAAAGATCTACATCAACATTAAAGTTCTTGTATGGACTCGTAAGAAATTATTTTTAAGTTCAAAACTTTTACGTAATACATTTGCTTAATGTGACATTATTTAAAAACATTTATCTCATTTGGGTCCATTTGGGACTGATAAAATTCTATCAACTGAAACTTCTTTCACCTGATCTTAAATCACTAGAAAAGCTATTACCATAGCATTGAAATTTGCCTTTTCATAAAATGTGTCTTTTAGTGTTTCTGATATTGCTTTATGAAAAACCGTTTCTAGTAACTAAAAGTTTTGGAATCGGATGGTATAGCATTAGTATTTTTTTAACATCAAAACTAATGAAATGACAAATTGCATGCAATTTGGAAAGAAAATAACTATTCAGTTGGGATACAAAATAAGGAAATGCTTAGTATCATGGAATCACTGTGCAATGTGCTCAGTCTTTACCTTCAAATACTGGGTCACTAAAATAGTATGTAAAACTAAATATGCGTGACACTATTACTTTTATTCGCATAGTTTTTTTTTTCAAATCAATGAGTGAAAACTTATTTCTAGTATTTCATTTTTAATTATTGCGTTCAACGGCCTGATCCAGTAAAAAATGCAACATAAAAAATGAATAAATGATTTGTTTTTCGCATATGGCCGGACACTTTGTTAGTGGTGGACACTTGAAAAATGATCAAATAAATGACAACTACGTTGCCCACAGTGCGTCGCAAGGGGTAGACCGATATTACGGCTGCGAACGGGTAATAAATAATTACAATTATCCGTACCTTCTCCGTGATTCGAATCCAGGCTCAACAATAAGGCAGCCGGCAAGGCTAAAAGTATCACACCGAAGAAGGCGGCATTTAGAGAACTATAATAGAATCGAAAATAACGTAAAGCAATGATGGGGAATTTAAAGGAAAATCTTTTGTGTGTGTGTGTGTGTGTGTGTGTGTGTGTGTACACAGCCTTGAATATATAACCGGTAAATTCGTCATCAGCAGCGATAACGAAAATTTAATAAATATTGTAAATGTTTTTAACTAAATAATTCCCAATAATTATTTTAAAGAAATCTAGTAAAATAACTCAAGTATTTTCCAAATAAATATTGGGCTATCAGCAGACTGATTATGATGATCAAAACAGACATATTTGTAAATCTTTAAAACACTGTCATATATTAAGACCACATAACATGAGTTCGTAAAATGAAGCATTACAAAACTATTTATGTAATTATCTACTTATAAAAGATATTTAATTTTTTTAATGTCACATTTGTAACAAAAAGAAAAGGGAAGGAACTCTAGAGATCAGCTCACAGGTAAAGGAAGAAAGGAAAGGAGGTAATATTCTTTACCCTAACATGGTAGAACTAAGATGGTACTTTGACTCTTAACTTTTTGACTCTCCGTTTCCTTCCATACAATCGCTGCAATAATATCAAAAATCTTTTATACTACTTAACAAAAGACAAACAATGTGTTTAAAAACAAGATCAGAGGTAATATCGAAATAAATATACCTAATGAACACAAACATACAGGGTAGTCATAAAAAAACCTCGCTGATATATTAAATCCTAGCGGCTTATCCGCTCAAATGAATTGAAATTTCAGATATTGTTATTTGATAGTATACCCTCGAGATTGTGATGATTTAAAACAATGTAGCTATCGTGGCTACAGCTGCACTGAAAACATTTCGAAATTTTCGAATGGCCTGCACAAACTGATCAGCGCATTGAAAAATCATAAATGGCGATACATATGTGACGAAAATTGCTGGCGTATGCAAAGAAGAACATTGTAAAGGATAAATGACAACATAGGAGAGGCACTGAAGTACTTTGCATAATTCGCAGGGATAGACAGCAGAAGCACCAATAACAGAACATTAAATGCAAAGCACTGCTTGTAGGTAACCGTTAATAAGCAGTGTGGAAAGATTGTTTCTTATTTCTCACGTGACAAAGTGTCACGCCCTCTGCCAGTTCCTATCCTGTCCATCGGACCAAGTCATGCATTTCTCTTCCTGCATCGCTCCAAGCAACACACATAAAAACTGGCAACAGTCGCAAGTGGAATATAGTGAAAGAAAGTCGGCTGTAGTGGAACCTGAAATTGTTTCTTATATCAGGTGTTTGGACGTGCTAACAAGATGACACTTACAAGAAAACAACGAGGTGAATTGATAGAGTTGTTTTACCTAAACAAGGAAAATGCTGCAGAAGCAGTGCAAGTTTTTTTGGGAAATCATAAACTAAAACAAGGTCCATGCTCCATTAAAAACTGTACATGGTTTGGTAAAATGATCTGAAGAAATTGGATGTACAAGTGATTGACCGCGATCTGGACGACCATGTATTCTTGTTGAAGTTGTTGCGGAAGTGCATAACAAGATTACTGCAGGTCCATTGCAAAGTGTAAGAAGTGTTGCCGGCAGCTTGAATGCATCGGAAACCACTGTCCTCAGGCTTCTGCGCTCTGTTCTCTGGATGTTTCCTTATTGATTCCAGCGCGTCCAGATGTTGCAGCCTGGAGACGAGCAATAGCGCGTCTAATTTGTGAATTCTTTCATCCGCTGAGCTGCCGAGAATCCTCACGATGTGACACCAGCGTCTTTACACGAAGGGATAGTGTGGTGCGGCATCATAAGCACATTCGTTCTTATTCCGTACTTCACTGAAGAGGTTACTTCCGCAGGTATGAAAACATGCTCCATCAGAAGTGCCCGGTATAAAACAATGTTGTAGAATTACTTAATACTAGAATTGCTGAAGCGAAATGTCGTTAATGACATTAATATCGTTAGTAAATCTAAAATTATTTATTGTGATGGAGCATGTTTTCGTACCTGAAAACATGCTCCATCACAAGTGCTCGGTATAAAACAATGTTGCAGAATTACTTAATTCTAGAATTACTGAAGCGAAATGTCCTTAATGATATTAATATTGTTAATAAATGTAAAATTTTTCTCATAAATGTGTTAAAGTTGCTTCAACACCTGAATGATACATTTTAGCAGGATGAAGATGGAAGAAGCCAAGGAGTTTTGGCTCACATTGTTACTTGAAACTGTAAACGGCCCTTCAAACAAAGCAAGTCATTGTCATCAAGTTGAGGATTCAAATTAAATATTCGTGAACCCTTGTCGACAGTACCTAAACTAGGTAATAAAACTAGGTAACCTGTGTACTGTTATGTTTGAATTGAATAGCTTTAATCCGGAAACACAAAGCAATATGCACACTGATAGAGAAAGCAATGTACACTCTGATAACTGAACTGAAAATTTCCCAACTTTTAATAATAATTCTTAATTGAATGTGAAAAAATAGAAAACAGTAGATCTGATCAGATTAACATTTATTATTGACTTTTCTATTCTTGAGTGTTAATGGATACATCTGAAACTGGAAGCAGCTACTCTGTGTTCTTTAAAATTAAGCAAATAATACTGCCTTCTAGCAACAAGGTTCTTGAAATGACGCGCAATAATAATGAAACTAAATTCGCGAAACATTTCTTATTCACTCAAATGCAAAAGGTGAAACTGGACTGAACAGGAAAAGGGTAGTTGTCACGTAATGATAAACATTGGCATAACACTATTGATACGTGTCTCTTATCGTCGTCATCCTTGAGCCACTCACTAGAACAACTAAAAGAAACAAACATATACACATGTAATCTTAACTATTTCAAGAACAGCTGTTAGGCAAAAAACAACCAAAACATTTTTTTAAAAATAATTTATGGAATTAGATTGATTTTGGTATAATTTCTGAACTTGTTCTGAAGACCATTTATAGCAAAATATTGGATAATAATAAATTTTGCAGTTCCACACGCAAAATATTACTTCCGAAGAAAAATCTATTAGAATCGTTTGTACTTTAAAAAATTTACATCATTAAAAGCTTCCCTTTTGCGTTTAGAGATTTTTTATGTAGCTCATACAACCTTATTGCATTACTAATTGTAACATGAAAAGAAATAATACTTAAATATTAATAAATAAATGATAATATCGAAAAATTAATAACTACTTAGTCCAAATTTGTAGACTGATACAATGAAAAAAATCTTCAAAATTTATTTTTGTGTACTTATTTCAACGTTAAAAATATTAAGCAAACATGAACTACAGCTTTACAGACCTTTAAACTGATGATACGGATCATGCGTTTGTTCCCTAAAGAAAAGTGCAGATCTAAATTCATAAAATAATGCCACTCCTTTTCACTTTCTTTAGCCTAATTTCTCTTGGGTAGGCATTTGATCTCTTCATATGACGACAGAATTAGGATTACACGTGTGAGACAACGCCATTAAAAAGTCAACTTTCTAAGTTGCAGAATAAATAGACTACAATAGTAACCAGACTATTTTTATTTTGTCTGTGAGATATTAGCGAACATTTCTACTTGCATTATCGATGTGCCGCATTGCTATTTTCATTGAGAGTGCTTTTCGAGAAGGTTTTCATTTTAGGATGTTTTTTTTCGCAAGCAATCGTTTTCTCCACTTTTTTAGTCAACAAATACTAACAATGCTACATTAAAATCAAATCCCGCCAGCCTCACAGCTTTACGATGATTCTGATATGCAATCGCTGAAGCTGCAAAACTTGCTCCTGCACGTTCAACATCGTCTTCAAACATAACGACATAAGTTAGGAATATTATTTTAAATGGAAAACTAATTTTTTTAGATTAACATACCATTTACCATTTCTCTGTCTAACGAAAAATAGCAACATATTTATTTCAAACATGTGGCTACATTTCTACTCACCGTAAAAGTAAGTCCAACAATATCTAACATTTGATAACTCATTCGATTATTCTGCTTGTCTGACGTATTACCCTTTGAGTGGGCATAAAGGTTTCCCCGATTTACAAAATTACATATCCAGGCAAGCTGAAATAGCGATGGAATAGACATCATTAATTTATACAGGAAATTGTTTTTAACATTAATATACCTAAAAATCAAATCTATCAAATTATACTAAACAACACAAAAATCAATGAAATGAATCAATCTGTATAAACAGAAATAACGTATGTACAATATACACCGAAGAGCCATTACATTATGACCACCCTGCTAATAACATGTGTAACCTTTAGCCCTCAAAACTGCCAGCATTCGGGGTAGCATTGACTCCAAAAGGTGCTGATTCGTAGTCTGATGTTTCTGGTACCAAACGCTCACCAACTGGTTCTGCAATTCCCGCACACTGGGAGGGGTAGGGTGGCAGTACGAATTTGGTTTTCCAAATTCTGTATTGGATTAATATCAGGTGAAAGTCACTGGAATGTTCCTTGACCCCCCCTGACGATTCGACCCTTATAATATGAGGCATTATCCTGTTGGTAAACACCATCTCTCGCCGTAAATACTGTTGTCATGAATGAGTGAACCTGGTCTGCAAGGATGTTCATGTAGCGCACAGACGTCAGGGATTATTCTGTGCTCCATGAAAACATTGCCCACACCATAATGCACACGCTAACGGCTTGTCTTCGTCCAACTGCGCTTCCGGGAGCCAAAGTTTCGTTTGGAAATCGGCGTATTAGCACAAGCCCGTCGATGTGATAGACCAGAAAACGTGATTCTTCGGACCATGCAACTTTCTTCCATTCCTCTAATATCCATTTCGATGTTTCTTGGCCCACTGCAGACGCAACTGGCGATGACGTGCTGTTAATGCATGGACATGCTTCGGCTTCCGGCTGCGCAAGTTAATACGTAGCAATGTACGCTGCACAGTGTGTTAAGAAACACTGTCTGGGTCGCCACTGCTGTATCTGGTGGTGATTTCGGCTGTTGTAGCTCTTCGGTCACGACAGACAATGCGTAACAATCTCCGCTGTTCTCGGGAATCAATGTACCATCAACGACACACTGCTGGCCGGCGACTTGTCGTTTCACCATCCATACACCACTTTCGATATGTTCTCACAACAAATACACCTGAACAGCTCACTAAACGTGCCGTTTCTGATATTGATGTTCTCAGTTGCTGAGTCATAACGATTTGACCTTAATCGAAGCCTGACAAATGAGCTGTTTTTCACATTATGCCGCTAATCGCACTATGTTTAGAAAGAGCTGAATCGAACCTTAATATTCCACGAATATCGCGCAGAGCGCGACGTGTCCGGATCATTGACACATATTGCCATAAAGGAACATAACATAAACGCAGTCATGATAAATAGGACCTGGAAGGGAATAGCAGTGAGTGGAGGCAAAGGGAGGCAAGATCGTAAAATGCCCCGGCAAAAAATCGCAATTCAGGAAGGGCTGGAGGGTATGAAAAAGCAAGTCAATAAGTGTAGTAAAATTAACTGGCAGTGGTTTAAAGTAAGAAAAATCTCCTCAAAGTGTAAAAGATTACAGTCCGAAAAAGTACAATGAAAGACAAAACAAATGCAAAAACAATATGGAGGGAAAATGTGAAAAATGACTAGGAGATAGGAAGATCAGTCTTTTTGTGGTGTGGGGCAAATGTCCTTAAATCATAGTCCTCTTCAAGTATTTTATAGTGGAAGAGAGGCAAATGGCCTTAGATCATAGCCCTCTTCAAGTATTTTATAGTGGAAGAGATTAAATGAATTTAAGCACTATGTTTGACTCCAAGTGTTTTATCGAGACTATGACTCCAAGTGTTTTATCGAGAAATTTTGTGTTTGTCTTGTTAAGATAAGTTTCAATGGTGTCAAGTCTGAGATCTTCATGAAGTGTGACATTTCTGACATAGTAATGTGCATTATTGATAATGCGAAGGAAACGATTTTGAATTTTCTATAATTTCAGATTATTTTTTGTAGCAGAAGTCCATGCAGGGGAAGCATAAACTAAAACTGGTCTGATAATGGAGGTTTAAACAAGACGTTTTTGCCTAAGATCCATATTTGAATGCTTTCCAACAATGGGAATTAGACTATTTCAGGAGACAGCTCCAGAGAACAAGGAACAGACAAGATAAAATAATATTCAACAGGTTGGGGGTGTGTGATGCAGTCAAGTCTCGTACTAATTATTATGCACAACTCCGCTGGGCTGGGTACCTTGAGTCCCACTCAGGGAATGATAACTCCATATGGAAAGCTATTCTCACAACAACATTCCGCCCCTTAAATGTCCTCAAAAGAACCATTACACTGAAACTGAGAAAGCAGAAATTTTAGCTCAGCATCTGGAGTCTCAGTTTCGCACTAACAACATTCATGATTCAAACACAGAACCTCACAGAACTCCTTACCGGAGTCCTACTGACCCATTAGCTTGCTGTCATCGCTGAGCAAAATCATGAAAGTGGTTCTACTGACTAGAATCAATCAGCATTTGGAGCAGAACAATATAATCATTCCTCAACAGTTGGTTTCAGAGGCAGGCATTCTACTGTCAACCAGCTGTACCGTGTTGTTGAATTCATCAGTGCAGGCCTTCAACAGAAATAAGTAACAGGAGGATTATTTCTTGACATAGCAAAGGCTTTCGATCGTGTATGGCTAGGAGCACTCGTCTACAAACTACACAGCCTGGTTTTCCCTGGTTACATCACAAACATAATTAGTTCCTACCTGACAAACAGACACTTTGTCGTTCAAGTTTCAAACACACTATCTACACGCAGAACTTTCCTCGCAGGCGTCCCACAGTGCAGTTTGATTGGACCCACTCTTTTTAATATATATGTGAACAACAACAACATATAGGCATTCCCTGCTCCGCAAACTTAATTGCACTACAGGTCCTTCCCCCCGCAGAACCGAGGCCGAGGTTCAACCTCTTTCCCGGAACCTTGAGGGGTTGGCGCAACGCACCCAAATTGGGGCGTCACTGGTCGTCAATTTGCTACCCACCAGTCGCACGGGCGAGCCCGTCGCTGGGGGACATTACCCAGCATACCCAGGGCGAACCCCGGGCTACTAGAACCACCCAGCTCTAAGACATGCCAGAACCTCGGGCCGGCCAATAAGTGACCTTTCCGGAGTCCCCAGAACCACCAGGTTCATAATTTGTATACCCCCGTGGCCGAGACTGCCTAGGTACAGATCCTAGCCAGTAGCTTCGCAGAGTTCTCTACGTCGACCCCCGGGGGGATATATATGTGAACGACATTCATATCACAGACAACACAACACTAACAATGTATGCCGATGACACTGCGATCCTTATTCAACGTTCATTTGTCAGCCCAGCAATACAACGGTTACAAGACTACATTAACACACTCGAGACTTGGTTGAATAAGTGGAAAATTATAGTCAACCTTGACAAGACACAGGCAACCTTGTTCACAACGAAAAGAAAGTTCAACAAAAAACTGAAGGTCTATGGAGAAGAAATACCATGGGCCAAGCAAGTCCTTTATCTTGGGGTGATCCTCACAAAAAATCTTACATGGGCCCCACACATCACATCTATCATTAGAAAGTTTCGAGTTAGTAAAGTTACGCTAGCCCCCTTAATTTCTCGAAACAGTCTACTTTCAATAGATAACAAGTTGCTCATATATATAACCGTTCCGTATCCCATCCTCTGTTACGCTTGCCTTGTTTGGACATACTCATGCAAGCCTTATAGAACAAATTTGCTGCAGGTGCAAAATCTTGCACTTAGACAGATTACAAATTCACCTTGATGTGTTCGCAATCGGAAGATACACGAGGAGCTACGTATCGAAGAAATTAGACATTTCTGTTGCCGGCTTACCCGGAGATTTTATGATAATTTAAGAAACATTAACAACCCAGTTATCCGAGTTTACAATTATGACATAAATAATGTAATTAATAGCAAGCGGCAGATGACCATACTCTGTAATAATTTTGAATAATTATTAGGTATTTCCTGGCTACATATGTTCACTTTTATTGTATGTATAAATATTTAATTGTGTGTACTTAATCTCTTACTAAGCACCGTGGGTTTAACACTTGTTCCTTTTATCTCTGTCTAGCTATTAAGTGTCATTTCAGGTTAGTCGCCAGCTCTTTGTCTTTCCAGCTTTCTCAGACTACTGTACATGTGTACGATATTTATCCAATTTGCATACGCCTCATTACGTTAGATGCATGTGATTAATACTTATTAATTTTTTACACAGTTTATTTAATAATAATAATTATAATATATTATAAAAAAAAGGTTATCATATTGACAAAATAATATGTTATATTTCTCTAAAAGTTACTTGTTGATTTACCATTCGCAATTGTCCATCTGTTCGACAAGGGATAGGGTTCTTGTCAACCTAGGCGCCCTGATGTTACACCGTTTTCTCCGGTAATTAGACTATTGATAACCTTATTTGCTTTGTTTCTAATCTTGTTAATATGATCATTCCATTTTAATTTAGAATTAAAAGTTATACCCAAATACTTGAACAGTAATTTCCTTGGGTTACGACGAATTTCCTGTTGGAGATAAACGACATCAATAGGATGATAATTTCTTTGTCAATATTCAATTGAATAAGTTTATATATGAGCCCCTCATGCCAGATGCGGTCAAAGGCTTTCACCACGTCCAGCATGAGTAAGGCAACATTTTCTCTGTTATGAAGAGCTGCACCCGCAAATTCAGATAGTCTAACTAATTGTTTCGTGGTAGACAAAGATTGTTCAGAACCAAGCTGTTCGTTAGGTAAAACAGACAAATAAGTTGCAATCTGCGATAAATAATTCTTTCAAAAATTTTACTAAGTCCGCTAAGTAAGTTGATGGGGCGATACCTATCCGGCTTAGTTGTATCTTTACCAGGTTTAGGTATTAATCTTATTTTTGCACATTTACACAAATACGGAAAATAAGAATGAGTCAGATATGCATTAATTATATTGGTAAGTTTTGAGATCGAGTTTAAGGGTAAATTTCTGCTAGCAATATTTGGAATATCATCCTGTTCCGGTGCGTTTTAAGTTTCTTAATAATATCTTGGACTTCCCACGGAGTAGCGAATTTTGTTAAATTTTTAACTGTGGGGGCATTGAGCCAGTCTCTGATTGTGCAACAAACTTCATAAGCGAAGTTAATATCTTTGAGTTCAGCATTAAGAGTAAGCTGACTCTCTAAGTGATCAGCAAAGACTCTAGCTTTGACATCATTAGAGAGGACTACTTCGTTATTTGTATGGAGAGGTCGATTACAAGAGTACGCTTTCCTCGTTGTGTTAATATAAGCCCAAAAGATGCCATCATTGACATCAAGATTGTTATTTTCCCAATGTTCCAATTTGAATTCTTTGATTTGTCAATAAAGTTTGTTAATTTCTTTCTTCGAGTTAGGGATCCAGGTAAGATTACATTTCTTTGTTTATCTGTTTCTTTCTCTAATAAGTTCGGTCCGAGGTTCGAATCCCGCGAACGGGCTGGCTGCATGGGCGTTTTCGTGGTTTTCCCCATGTGTAACGTGTATACGAGCCAGTTCCCCTTAGAAAGTCCTCCACGAAGGCATCCCTCCCTTTAGACAGATAGCCCTCGTGTGCTTTGCCATAATTGAATAACCCTAACCCTAACTCTTTCTCTAATATGTGAAGGGAGTCGATCAATATTGTTTTTAGGAATACTTCGAGAGGCATTTTGCATAGCTGTATTGATGTTACTAGAAAGTTTTCCGATTGCAGTATCAATATCTTTTTTAGTATGAAGAGCACCAAGATCAAAAGGATTAGTAGTTAAAAGGGGACTGAAAAGTCTCCAATCAGTGGAGAGTTTATATTCATCTGGAGCAGGTTTATCAGTTCCTAAAGTAGTACGTATAGGAATATGATCCGAAGAAAGCTCGTGTTTTACAGCGAGAATCATAGGAATGTTAGTAGTTGAGAGAATTAAATCCAAGATGTCTCCTTTTTGAAGACAGCTTGGTCGATAAGTATATTCAACAGGTATATGTATTGAAATTGGATAATTAGTTATTAAAGTCATGTAAAATTGTGCTGCTTTTATTGGTTCTTCTGCAGCCCCAGTCCTTGTGCTTAGAATTTAAATTCTCTGCTAAAATAGCAGGTGTGGAAGAAGCTCCGACAGGATTTCATCCTTCATATAGTTGTTCGGCGGACTATTTAAAGCCTTGAAATAAATATTTCCGTAGTAGGGAAGTCCAACAGCAACTAGTTCATAGTTGCAACGTCGATCTTCTTCGATCAGGGCAAGACTGAAGAGAATTTCGAACACAGATGGCGGCACCCCTGCTTCCGTGGGTGAGTCGGCCACATCTATATCGCGATAAATTGCAATTTTTAAAACACTGCCAGGTGATGCAAAGCAATATCCACATCATATTCTACAAGAAAATTTTGAAGTTCATAAACGTTATTATGGAGGGAGACTACAAAAGTTCCAAACAGTTAAAAGTAATGGGCGCTTTTTTAGCAACTTTACCCATTATTAGAAGCGACGGAAAGTGCGTCTTGAGTTTGAGTATTTTTTGAAGGTTGCTGGATAGAAAGTTGTAGATTGGTTTCCTTAATAGCACAATGCGTAGCCACTTTATATATTCCAACATCAGCCGCACACGCGCAGTGGTTTTGTTCCTGGGCGAGCCCATTGTTATAGATGGAGGGTGATCATAATGTAATGACTCTTCGTCGTATAGTTGAATCTCGATTATCCGAGGCAATTGGAGACGTAAAAACTTCAGATTATCAAAAACTTGAGTAACAAAGACTAAATTTTAAATCATGCCAATTTTTCTTTGAACAAAAAAGTGAAACTGTTTTATTTGAAAACCTAAAATCAAAGTGTGTAACTACTATTAACATTTTTAAAAACTCTTTTGTTAGTAGATAAAATTCGTTTCTTTCAATTAACCAGATAATTTATTCAAGATTTTATTTCATGAAAAAACTGGAATAAGCAAGTTCTATCATAGTTTACGCAGATTAAGAAATTTAACCAAACTTCTTACATGCATTTTAATAACACATTAATTGTTTTGAAAAGGTCTGTTACACTTTTCGGTGGAGAAGCATCAGGTTGCTTATCTAAATATTAAACAACTTTGTTGAAGGTTTCAGCGGCTGAGTGGTAAAACCGTTAAACACTTGTAAGTCGACCTAGGCTCAAATCTAAGCGAACAGGCTGGCTACTTGCAGGTCAAGCGCCAAAGCTGGCGTTTCAACACTTGGCGTCAGAAGTTAATGGCGGCAACATCTTAAGAATTTAGAAATTGGGCAACAGAATTTAGGAGGCATAAAGCTTGTATTGGATGGCTAAAAACTCGGCTCTGAGAGAATCGGAATTTGCATCATTTTCATAATGTGTAAAATGAATGGGAGCCCTTAAAAAGTCGTGCAAGAAGGCATCCCTTCATTTAGGCAGATAGCCCACGCAAGCTTTCTCAAAATCAAAATAAACCAAAGTTTCATCACAGCTAATTTTCAAATTGTCCATTTTATCATCAGCTTCGGCATCACTCTCAGCACTGCACTTTTTATTGCTCTCCGGGATTTACGGCGCGAAGGATATTTTTGTCGCTCAAAGCCCGGAAACATGTTTCGCTTTTCCTTTACTTATCCATTCCAAAATATCATCTTCAGCGATGTCTTCCCATCTTTTCATTCTCTGAAAGTCTACAAGCACACTGCCATTTAATGTACATGTCATCTTTAATACAGGTAATCACATCTTTTATCGCATTGCAAAAAAGTTGGGCCATCAAATGACCTATCATTGAAAACTAATATCAAAAGATAAGTCACTGACAAGAAAATTCGCAAATGTTACTGATTTTCGCTGTACCCTTTCTAACGTTACTACATTTTTTTCAATTATTTTTCTTAAATGGAATGCCAAATCGGTTAGCAGAGGTTCTGCTATACTTATTTTCATCTTATTGAGAAAACAGCAAGGGCTCTGGAGAGAGGCACCTGTAGACACATGATGTTCTAAATCGGTTCGCGTAAGCTTCAATCGAGAGATAAACTGGAATAAGATAAGGATAATGCATAAGTTTATCTTCATCATTTGTATCAAGTCAACGTTCTACTTTTCTTAAGCCTGCCTCAACGTCAGAAGTCCAGGTTTCCTATCTGCCCTAGAGCAGAAGTGCTAAAAATTGCGATATACATCACAGAACAAATGACTTACCTGCAAAAATAACTGAGGGTGTAAAAAACCAATTTCCATCTGAAAACAGTTATTCAGATCGATCCGTTCAAAAATATATCACAAACTAACGTAAAATTTGTGTATCTATGACTCAAAATGTTTTCTGTATTATTACATAAAAGCAAATTTATATTTTACAGAATTTAAAATTATATGATACATGTTCCATACATAAGTTATGATATGCCTCTTGCAAAACACTTTTGAGCAACTGAAGGGGGGGATATCTAATGTGGCTGACGTAAATGCCCTGAAACACAGCTGTGACTGATTTTTAGACTGACATATTTTTTTCTATCATACAGTTCTTTGTAAGCAATAAAATATCTTACAAAATTATACGAACTCTAAATCACATATTTTATATATATAACTCAAAATCACACATTTTTATCATTCCATGCATAAAACACACAATGAAAGCCATATATTATTATTATTATTATTATTATTATTATTGTAAAAGCAACACGTTTTTGTAGATTTGTTTTGATAATAGAAAAAAAAAGTTATTGTTTCTTGTCTTTCATAAAGCAATGAATACCTTTATGCATTATTTTCAATAGAAAATGCAACAAGAAACACATATTAAATTGACTTTTTTATTTCTTTATTCTTCATTAAATTATATTGATATCGCCTCATTTCACAAAATGAAGGGCAAAATGTCACATTAAATTTTACATAATGATATTAGCAAAAGAACAAATCAGCTAAAAATAAATCATGAAATGCAGCATCATAAGAAATTTAATACACATTGAAAAAAATTTTATACAGAGACAACAAACAGATATTGTATTGAATTTGTTTTTGAACGAAGACACTTTAAATGTTTAAATAATGGGATGCAATATTAATTAATACAGGTCACTCTCTGGACAAATAAAAATTTTTGTCGGGTACCATAACATAATCACACTAAATTACAATACATATACTATAGCCTTGAAGACATTTCCTGTAACATTCAAAACTTATGTGTATGGTACAAAAACTTCCCATTAATTACAAGCTGCATTTTGTAGATTTCTGCTAGCATGTTTACAATGTACAAAGCAATAGACAGATACTGAAAAATTAAATCTATAGATGATGCTCGTAATACCAGTCAGTCCTTCAAAAAACAGAACAATGTTCAACATTAGAAATTAATCCTATTACCGCAGTTACAAAATTTATAAAAGTGGGGAGGGGATCATAGGTTTTCTTCCTAAGAAACTGATCGCAGTTGAAATCCCAGTTTCTGCCAACGCGATAACAACGTTGGGCGTTATCCGCATATATTCAGGCTAAAAGTATTCACAGATCTTGCATTTGAAGGGTTAAGACAGAATGACCAGCGTCTGATAAAATACTAAAATTTTGCTGAGTAGGAGAGCTCTCATTTGCAGATGTGAGATGCCATAAACTTAAATCTCATTTCAGTAGATAAAATCTTCGCAATGGCTTTGAAAATTTGGCTGCTTCTACTACAGTGATTGCACTAATACGTAAGTATCCTTTGCAGGTTATCTTTTACTTGAGATTCTGTGTGATGGATTCTGTTTGCCCTTTTTCTGGAGATTTATAGCTTCTTTCTTTCCTCCCTCACATGTTTAATGTTTTATTTTCTTTAAACTTGATGATTCTACTTAATATTTTATTTTCTTGATGAAACTAAAATTATTTTACAGAAATGTATGTTAATGAATAAAAGAACTGCCTGGTTTTAGGATGCACACACACTGCAATAATTTAAAGCAATATCAACTTCCCCCCCACCGCCACATTAAACATATGAACAATGCGAGTTACAAATATATACAAAATTAGACAGTAATGAAATTCCCTACGAAACTGAAAAATTACCAGCGGTTATTTCGGTACTTTCCGGTTAACGGGATGACAGCAGTAATTGTGCGCCAAAACACTAAATGTGGCAGCCTGTTTACATACGTCATGAATGCCATGAATCAAAAGTAACTGTGCCAGTCCATTCAGTGCAAATTTTGACTGCAATGATACAACAGGAGGAAGTAAATTCACTCTATTGGACAGTGGATGTAGCAGCAGCTGCCAGACAGGAGCACCTATGAGTTAATTATTGCAATTTTATTGATCCCAATACGGATATCATACATATACTGTTGAAAGGTTGTAGGACAATGCAAAATGGTAAACGTATATGCAAGCCCGGCACCGTCCGGCACCGTCCGCCACCACCTATATTCTACTTAATTACATTGGTATTGTGTTGACTACATAAGATCAAAATTTTTGCACTAATGTTAAATGAAATCAGCAGCTTTATGCCTCCAGTGTAACCTGAGATTAATCTTGTAAAATCCGTTTTATATTTTTCTTATTTGTAAATTTTTTCATCTGTCTTTATTTATTTTGGATTTAGTAAAACAGTAATTCTTTTCATTCTGCTGTATGTAGCATTAAGGCTGCCATCTAGTTAGATTTGGCCCCAGCATTTATGTTTGGCGCCAAGTAACGCTCTGTTAACCAAGAAGTACCATTACATAAGGCTTTACTACACACATAACAAAATCTGTAATAGTTACTTTTGATACCTGAAAATTCTAAATCAGAAGTCATGCGTTATAACCCTTTGCAATCCAAATTTTACAACAGATAAACATTTGTCAAGTTCAACTTATTTTCACATTAACAATACGCACTAAAATGAATTAAATACATAAATGTTATAAAATTATTACAGAAATAGATAATGAATCAATATCAAATAGTGATGTAAAAGTAAAGATTTATTTTCAATTATAATTATTCAGAACAGAAAATGCTGCAACAAAAACCACAGCTCCTCCAAAAAGGTGGAATCTTAACAAATTTTATAAGGCATTCCTATATATTTGATAAAAGATTTATTTTGTATAAAAATATTATTCGTACATTTCTAAAAAAAAAAACCTAGTTTTGTACTTTGAAGTTGATGTCTAACGAAATTCCATTAACTAATAAGCTATAAAATGAGTTTGCTAAATGATCTGCCTGAATTTTATTTAAATCTGTCACATAGTGAAGGAAAAAGTATTTATAAACTTGCATGATTTGAAAAGAATTTAAAATCTTCGAATTCGAAGAAATTTTAATTTAAATGTGTGGATTCGTATTTAGATGAATGACATCATCATTGAAAAATATTTTAGAGTTATTTAACACAATAAACATTGTGTTAAATAAAAGCTATATACTGTATTAAATACATAATGCATTTTAAGATGCATTTAACACTGTAAACATTTCAGCCATCATCTTCATATCATTCCATAACTATGTATCTACATCATCCACCATCGAAATTACTTCTATTATGTATGTGTTCGTGTGTATGTGCATGCATGTATGTGTGTGTATATATACACAAATACTTTGTATACGTATGTATATATAATACACATATATATACACACACACATATATATATGTGTGTGTGTGTGTATTGCCCTCGTGTATATACATATATGAGGGCAATTCAGAAATAGCCTTCATTGTGGCATGGCGCTAGTACTAGGTGAAGTGCAACCACTGATGCATTAAACAATCTGTGATTCAGTAAGCTTCCTGCTATCCTAGTGAAGAGTGTCATACTGCCGCGCGTATGCTGGCTATATCATAAAATTTGCGCTTCAATTGAAAATCCTGCTAAATGCGAGAAAAGAGGAGTAATACGATTTCTTTGGGCAAAAAAGCTGTCAACGGCAGACATTCATCAAGAACTGTGTGTCATATACGGCCTGAACATTATGAGTGAAGATGTATTGAGTCAATGGGTGAGATTTTTCAAAGAAGGAAAAACAAACATTCATGATGAATTATGGAGTGGGAAGCCATTTGTAATGAATGATTATCGTGTCAAACAAATTGACCATAAAATCCGTCGATTCACAATCTCGGAACTTTTATAAAAATTTCTGAACATTTCCTACACTGTTTTGTACGAAGTAGACACCGAAGTTCTGTGCTTGATGGGTAGCAAAATTCTCACACAAATCCACAAAACCAATCGAATGGGCGCTGCCTTACACTTTCTTTCCTGGTACCAAATGGTAGAAGAAGAGTTTTTGAACATAATTAGAGACTGGCCATGAGAGTTGAGTAGTGCATGTGAATGCTGAGACAAAAGAACAGTCAGTGGCATGGGGTGTTGCTAGTTCTCCGGCCCAGCTGAGGAAAGCATGTCGCACTTTAGTGGAATCTTGTTTGTGAAATTCATGGAACAGTGTACAACAATCAATTCTGAAGTGTACTATAATACTTTGAGAAAACTGAAAAGAGCCATTCAGAACAAACGTTACAGCCAGCTGACATCTGGTTTTCTGTTCCTGCATGGTAACGCTTGCCCTCATAGTGTTCAGTGAACACAAGATCTTTTGCACCAATTCAAATGGGACATGTTTCAACATCCCCCACAGCTCGGACTTGGCTTGATTACAATCTCTTCCCTGCAATGAAAAAGTGGTTGGGACACAGCACTTCGCTGATGATGAGAAACTTCAAAGAACTGTGGCAAATTGGTTGAAGTAGCAGGCGGCTGAGTTTTGTGCAGAAGGGATTGGTAACTTAATAAAATACTGACAAGTGCTTCAATAAATATGGTGACTATTTGAAAAACAGAGGACAGCTGTACCTTTTAGATGTAAATAAAATATTTGCTGAATCTGTGCGGGTTTTTTAATTTCCAGGTTAATTTTCATATTGTCCTCATATAAAATATTTATTTTTTACAAACACTTCTAGGTGGCCACAGTTCAACAATTGTTAATAATAATGATTCAAACATATTATCATGGCCGATGTCATATCTTTTCATAAATGCACGATGCAAGACCCCAGAATAATAAATATGTTCAAAATTTCACCTACAAAAAATTGTGAATTTAATAGCAACAAATCACATGAATTCAAAATACATAAACCACGCACAAATTAGAAATTTTTTTATAAATCCCTATTTTATCATTTTTGTGGTTGTTTATAACATTTGGCAACAAATCACATTTAAGACTGAATTGCACCAATGCTTCTTCTCTATCTCACCAAGGCTGCTATAAAAGGAAGAATAGTGTCTACCTCATATTAATATATTTTCCATTTCAAATAAGCGGCTGGATTTAATAGACAGCGATTTTAGTGTTTTTGAATTATGATGTCGGCTTTAAACTTATCTAGTATGAAAATAACTAACAACTAATCTAATAATAATATAAAAATATTAATGCTAAAATTTAATTATGCAATTTCGAAAATAATTTAAATTTTTATTACAAATATATGTACCTGATGAAAATTTAAACTTTTAAAAATCAATTATAGTCTAACTTTTCAACTGTATTTTCAATTTCATAAAACTGCTAGTAGCTTTTCTGATCAGCATGTTTCAACAATCATTTTTCTTAGAATCTGCCGTGCTTTTCTAGATTTGATTGAAGTTGGCATAATGGCCCTGTCTTTTGTATCACTGTCACTGTGTGTTCTAGCTACCGCTGCTCTTTTAATAATTTCTGTAAAATTATAGTTATTTCTTTTACACATTGTCTAACTCAAGGTGCCCAATCCATGGTCCGCATGCAGCCAAAAGCAAATATAAATGCAGTTATCACAACCGACCCTGATGATACATTTTACTTTTGCAGTCGATGTTCATAGTTCGCTTTCAACATGGACAGACGGGTTATTTGACACTCTTTGAGTTGGAAATAAATACAAACAATTATTTACATTTAAACATGTTGGACAAACAGAACCCTAAAAATAGGGAAAATGTGCATCCTCACTTTTCATCCATTTACAACTGACATAAATATACTTACCCAGATACAAATAAACCTCACTGTACAGTCACGTATTCATGTCATCATTATTTGGCAGTGCAACATATTTGTGAACAACTACTTTCAACAGTGAAGCATGTTAAGAATAAAATTTGAATATTGGATGAGCACCTTGAAAATTCCCTGAGAACCATTTCAATTTGGAACGATTTCAATCTAACCAGACAATTGATGCATTAGTTTCTCAAATCCAAGGCCTAATATCACATTAATTTTATGATTTCCTGTTATCTTCGTAATTATAAATTAAATTTTCTACTGAAATTATGTATATAATGTCAAACACAATTTCAAAAAAATTCTATATTACTGTTATCATGGTAACAAGAATCATAAATTAATAAAGCTTAAAATATTTAAATATGTTTCCTTTTTTATTTCTTTTGGCTCATCAGTCATTGTTAATGTTAGGCAGTGGTGGCTTGCCATATGAATCAAGTGAATCACTTGATTTAAAATTTTTCTATATGCACTTTCTTATACATAGAACACACTAAGCAAATTTGAACTAACATGGCCAAATCCACAAATTTCTCTCCCAGAGGTAAAATAAAACACTTTCTTTCAGCAGTCAAACCTGAAAATTTTCAATACAATCTACACAATTGGGTGATTTATTTATTTTGAAAGTTCATGAGTGCCACTGGTGGCACTGAAATAATTTGTATAGCCCCAAATATCTCGTCTTCTTTCAGTGTGGCCTAGGGAACATGAAATGTTGGACACCTCTGGTCTAAATATTATCATCAGTTGCAACATATACTAAAAAAGAAAATTCTTGACTTCCCTCACACATGTCTGAAACACTAATTATAAACTGCAGTTCCTCTGAGGCTTCTTATAGATAAAAACATTTTTGGAAAACAATTTGCAACTGTTTTTGAGAGATTATTCTCCATGTATTTTCTGTAGTATGCATAGTCTCTTGCAAAGATATTGACATAAATATCTCCTTTGAAGCACTTACATTTTCACAAGATTTAATTTTGTTTATCATTTTTTTGAATAACATTTGAAAACATTTACAATATCCTGCTCTAAAGGGTAGATGACATAATTGCATTTGTAGGAAGAGACATTAACCCGGGAAATCACACGTGGGGTGCTTCGGCATCCCACCCTAAAAAAAAAACACCGGCAATCTCTGCCCCCCCTTCAATAACCCAAAATGGTTAGGTCCATCAGTAGCTGCCTCCAAGGTCATGTTCTATATGTCTCGAGTGGAAAGGGCAAATTCCGAGCATTTATTGTGGTTTAAATAATAGTTTTGGGTGTGCCGACACCCCAAATGCACTTTCATGTGCCTATTTTTCAGTGTGAGCCATGGCGTGTGCAAGTTGCTCTGTTCGGTCTTTTCTTCATTTGGCATATGATCAAGAAATGAAAAGACTTCAAAAATTATTAGAGGAGGTTTTGTCAGATGAAGATTCTATAAAAGAAGAATTATTCAGCGATTCAGATAATGAAGATATATTTAGTGACCATCAGTCTGAATCAGAAGAGTGCGACTTCTCAGAAGACATTCCTTGTGATAAAATTGACTATTTTATAGGAAAAGATAAAACAACAAAATGGCAGAAAGAACCCTTTCGAGTTCAAAGAAGCATGGCATCCCATAATATCATAAAAAAAAATTGCCTGGCAATACACATATATCTAAAGATGTGGCTTTACCCATCGATGCATGGAACCTAATATTTGATGACACAATTATAGAAATGATTGGGAAATGCTCTAATATTTATGTAAAAAGTATTTTGGAAATTTTAAAAGAGACGCAAAACTTGAAGAAAAAGAAGAGTTTCTTGCTTTTTTAGGACTCTTATACATAGTTGAATTGCACAAGTCTTCCCATGTAAATGTCAAAGATTTATGGGCAACTGATGGATATTTTTCGTAAAACTAAGAACTATAACAGTTTTCTTTTCATTCTTCGTGTTTTACGATTCGATGATGTCGGAACACAGGATGACAAAAGAAAGGGTGATAAATCAGCTCCAATAAGAGAATTGTTTGAAAATTTTGTCAACAATTGTCAGAAATTATATCAT
>KK112173.1:868334-882483 GCA_000611955.2 Stegodyphus mimosarum
TTTGGACGAAAAGCTATAACCTTTTCGAGGATGATGCTCCTTTCAGCAGTACATGTCTAAGACACCAGCAAGACATGGTATAAAGATATTTGCTGTGGTTGATTCTAGAACCTTCTATACTTTCAACATGGAAATTTACGCAGATCAGTAGCCAGATGGACCATACAAGAAAGTCAACAGTTCTTGTGAAATAGCAAAGTGTATCCTAACTCCATTATACAATTCTGGAAGACACATTCCCACAGACAATTGGTATACCTGTTATGAATTAGCCTATTTCTTACAGAAAAATAAAATTTCTATTGTTGGAACAATACATAAGAGCAAGATTATCCCACCCGAATTTGTCTCGACTAAGAATAGCGAACAGCATTCAACCCTCTTGGGGTTTTAAAAAGATATAATGCTACTTTCTTACATGGCTAAAAAGAACAAATGTGTTAACCTTTTCTCAACTATACCCAATGATGGCCAAGCTGATGAAAGCATGGGAAATTTGATAAAAATCTGAAGTAATTACGTTTTATAACATGATGAAAGGAGCAGTTGATATAGTCGACAAAATGGATGGCACGTATTCTGTAGCCAGAAATATCAAACCGATGGCCTATGTTAATATTTTTTTTGCTATTAAATATTGCCATTATAAATTCAAAGATCTTGCTTGTATGTACTAAATCTCCACCAGAGAAGTTCAGGAATAGGAGGCACTTCTTACAGGATTTGGACTTTGCACTTTTAAATCCTCATTTGAATTTACGACAGAAGCAGAAGGAACACAAGGAAGATATTCTTGATGAACCACAAACAAAGAAAATAAAATTATGTTACTGGAGATGCTACATGTGCTCAAGGGGAAAAGACAAGAAAATCAAAAACTATATGTGTGAAGTGTAAAAAATTATATGTCAAGATCTCTGATATAGAAGCTTCATGTATAAACTGCAAAATATCTCACACTTCTTCAGCCTAATTGATTTGAAAATTAATTACATAACTCATAGCTCATGTAATGATTCTGCATAAATTGGATTATAATTGCATTCACAAATAAAAAACAAAAATTTCTCATAGAAATCAATGATTTCAATCATCTTAAAAAAAAGTAAGTGCTTTTGATTTATTTGCTATTAATTTAAAAATTAACATTATTTTTAAGCTATTTTATATAATAAATGTTGTAATTAATATAGAATGCATTCTTTTACTGAACTGTAATACTATGCTTCATTTATACATTATTTAATTGATAATACAGTACATGTTCTCCCAGGTTAATTTAATGTCTTTCAGAACGAGATTAGGTGTGCATCTAGGTTAGGTGTAAAGCTATTTTTTTTATTCTACAGTTCAATGTCCCATTTTAAAAGAGAAGTTGTAAAAGTACTACTTTTCATCCATGAGTTCTTATTGTTGAGTTAGATTGTAGAGACATTAGGTTATTTAGAAGCAGGAGAGATGTGAAAATGAGCAATGCCCTCGCCGGGACTCAAACCACGGACCTCTTGAATATGTGCTGAGCATGCTGACCACTATACCATGAAGGCATGGCAACAAGGCCTTATAACATGCCTTATAACATGTACCTTATAACATGTACATTCTTGATTTATTTCAAACATCAAATTTTTCTACTTTTGCCAATAATCAGTGATGTCATTTAATTGTTGCATGCTATACTACAGATTAGTGATACACTAACTGAAAACAGCTACTTTTTCACTTTTAAACATGTGTTCTGGTAATGCTCTGTAAAATAGATCCATTTTGTCCGATTCATAAATTTCACATGGCTTGGCTTGCTTTATTTAATTACAGCAAAGTACTCAAGCCTAACTAAAATAATTATAACAACAGCTATTTAAAATTAATCCAAAAACAACCTTAGATTGACATAGTTTTAAACATATATGGCACATATTACAAAATTTCTGCTAATCTAAGCTTGATTTTTTGCCTAATTATAAATTTTATATTGCCATATTTCTCTTCCAATTCAATATAATAATAGATATTTTAAAAATAATTTTGTAACTTATATTTACATCTATATTACATTTAAATAAATATATGTAAATTGTTATCTTAATTTTGATAAAACAACTTTACTCACAGTACCTAAAAAAATTATTTAACTTTTTCAAAAATGGGGTTATTATTTATTCCAATTACTTTGTTGTTATATTATTATATTTTACCTAGAATGTTAAGCTAGCACAAAACTGAATCAATTAATAACAAAGGATACAATAACAAATACTTAACAAAATTACTTCTCATTTGAAATATGCTTTATGCTATTAACTTCTAAAATGACAATGCAACATGAAATACCTTCACTAGTCCACCCGATTTTTTCCTTCTTTTCTAGCAATGCATTAATCTGCATCTTTGTAAAAATATGTTTTACATGTATTTCCAAATTCCCCTATCTGTGCTGTTTTTTTTTCCTAAATTTCACTATTTCAGATTTTAATTTCTGAAAAATATTTCTTTCTAGATTTCCTCCACCTTCTTTGTCCTTGAGCAAACATTCTAAAATTTTTTTTCACTATTTTTCAATATTTTAATACAATTTTCTAAGGATATTACTTTGTTCTTCAAATTATCAATGCACTCTTGCTTATCCTTATACTTAGGGTATTCAGGGATATTCTCATCGACATTTGTGAGTTTTATTTCAAAATCATTCACATTTGATTTATTATGTCATCATCAATTTCGTTTTTGCCCTCAAAATGAATTTTCTTTTTTTTGGCTGAATTTGTGTAGTCTTTCAAAAACACTCAGCATTAATTTTCTTTTCTCTTGTCTCCGATTTCTTGGTGCTATTTCGTTTACCTCACACAGTAAATTTACTTTGGGCACATCATTACATTTCAACAGTTTCTTTTGCGGCAATCCAAGCAAGCGATTTTTCATGTCATCTTCATAATCACCACATAGAAAATGTTTGCTGCAAATTCATGTGCTCTTCACATTAATGGAATCCTGTCTTTGGCATTTATGTACCCATTGTTTCGTCAAGAGCAAATTGTCCTTTGGGAAAGCATGAAATACAATATCTCTTACTTTCGTATTTCTATAAGTGTTACAGTACGTTGTTACAGAGCAAGAAGCCATATTACATAAACAATACTATACATAATATAGAATTTAAAAGGAAAACTGACTAAAACTATATAGATATATGTATGAACCATTTTAAATATTTACATTATTAGAAAACAAATATACATGATTTAAATTAATTTGGAATATGCAACCTCCAGAAAATCGCCTCACAGCTGAATGAAACTACAGTTTTAAACAAGCAAAATTAGAGCAAGTGCACCACAGTCACATCAGATTACTTCCAGTTAACTCCCTCCATGAGGCTTGCGTCGGCGAGGAGTCGAACAAAGGAATGAAAGCCTTTCTATTTATTCCTGCCTGCAGCCAGCCTGTTCACTGGGATTTGAACTACCAGTGTTCAGTGATTTTACTGCTCAGCCGGTTATTTCATGTATCTGGCTTTCCTTTAGCAGCCCAGGTAAAGCATCTTTTATCAATTATCAGCTGCATGATGATGCACCTATTGCTTCTCATCATTCTTATTGATCAATGTTTTTTCCCTCTTACCATCTTGTTAGCCATTTATCAGCTGGTACAAAACTCTCTTGTAGCATTTTAGCGAATTCAAGAGCTTTAATGCTCCAAACAGCTTCAGAAATAAGGATATTTTTAAATCTCACAGCCATTCAGAACCATTTCAGAAGAGCAGTTTCAACATTTCTCTTTTCCACCACTTTTCACTCGATACCTTTTTTCCTCGAGACACTTTTCATTTTTTCTCCCTCAATTCTTTGTTTAAATAAACTGCACAATGCTATTTCAGGAAGTCCGAGTTTAACCCCCTGAAGGTTATGGACGCAAAATTCTGTATTGAAAAGACGGCTTTCTTATTTGTTACACATGAAAATTTGTGCGAGACCCTAATAGGTTTCGGGTTAGATGTATATTGGATGAAATGGAGTCCCATGTACAATGTGAGAGGGTCATTTTGGAATTCTAATCAAGAAAATACTGCTATTCATGGCATTTCAGGAAAGTTTGAAATTTTTGGGCCAAACCCGTAATGCTCGGAGGGTTAAATGCAAGTTCTCTTTGGCTGTATTTATCAAGAGCATCATTATCTTTCAACAATTTAGCCTTTTGTTTCAAGTTTAAATCATTTTCCTTAGGTATTTTCGACATGTTAAGTTACACATGTAACAGATTAAAAAATGCTTCTTCTAGTGATTTGCTTAATCTTAAAACTCATGTTGTTAGCCACAAGAAACATTAAATTTTGTTATGCCAGTCACCATTTCGTGATTAAAGGCATGACCAATGCTTTCATCTCAACACCGACTATTGCTGTCATTCCTTTTCCATTAAAAGACTGACACTACACAATAATGATAGAAAACATTTCATGAAGTTTTCTGAATACTTGTGAATATAATACATGTATTCCAATGGGAAAATTTTGAACTTTAATTGGATGTTAAAGTTTCATTTCCAATCCAATCTGGACAAAAGGTTTTACAAACAGTGTCTTACAGGGACTGGGAAAACAGAACTACATTGAGTAAAATTTCAGCCAAATCCACTTTATGAAGCACTAAATACTTAAATAATAAATAAACCACATTCCTCAACAAGCTAATTGGGCAAGCCACAGACAGCTTTAATAGGTACCAGTAGGATATGCTGGCACTGAAGACTCAGTCTTTTGCTAATTTGAGCTTTATAAGTGGCAAAGATGAGTTTAATAAATGGCAATTTTTCAGCTCATTAGTATAAATTTGTTTTGGCTTCTGAAACATAATAAGAAGCTGATTTTATCAATTTTCTATTTCTAGTTCGAAAAATGCATCAATATTCTAAAAACAGGAATGATTAGACCAGTTCCTAGTTCCAACTGAGGAAATAAATGCATTCAATAAGAATTTCTTAAACTATTTCTATATTTTAGAATTTTGTCACAATTTCCAAAACCAAATTTTTGCAAATTTGAATTTTCTACAGTGAAAATAATGAAATTTAAATGGAGAAACAGATTAGTATATTATAAAACAATTTTCATATTAGTTTAACAACTATAAATAATTATTATTAATTATATAATAATTAATATTAAAGAAAATACCAACTACAAATTTCAGATTATTAGTAAGTGTTAATATAATAATATTATTACAAATAACAATACTTCTTACTATTAAAAACACAAAACACTATGTTGCAAGAACATGGGTGTTTGTATAATTTGTGTCATCAGTATATATCAGCAGCTTAACGGTTAAAGCCATGCAGCACTCTGGATTCCATTACTAGTAACTGACAAAAGCTGACAGCATGGGTCTTGATGTTTTTCCAATATGCAAAATAAATACAAGCTAGTTTCCATAGAAAATTTTCCACTAAAATAACCTTCTATTAGGCAGACAGTCAGTTTTGTCATATTCAATCGATTTAAATCTTTAAAACATGGCTAAACATTTCAGAAAAAAGATTGAGAATTATATTTCCATTTAATGTTGAATGTCTTCTTATAAAAGTAATTGATCAAAAATCACTAACATGGCATCTAACACTTCCAAGAAATTAAATGACACTGCTGTCCTTTTAATTCTGCCTGTAATATTTATATGATGACTTTTATATGATTGCTATCTCCAATACTAATATCAATAATAATGAGAGGACCAGCCTCCTTAAAACAAATAAATACTCTTAATAGGCATTTTACAAGGAAATCTTATACATAAAACAGTTCCTGCATTATAGCACTAGACTTATGATAAATAATTTTCATACAGCAACAATGGACTAGAACACTAGATGTGTGATTTTTATATGGCAGAATTGGATTACAAAGGGTTAATAAAATATACATCACTGAAATTTTTTTTAAACTTTTACCAGATTGCAAAAAATGCTTTCAGAATTTTTCATGGATTCTTTCCAAAACTTAAAATTTTGGTAAATATAAACATTTTGCATATTTCAGATGACACAGAAAACACAAAGTGCACAGTTTAATTTTTGATTACACAAAATATGCTAAAAATCCCTTTTAATTTTTTTAAATTATTATCCTTTGCAGAGGATTAAGACATTCAAAATGAATTCTCAGCAATTTTTACAGAGTGACATATGTGCAGTGAAATCTGAAGGTTCGAAGAGATCCTAAGTTGGCTCACAGTAAAAGTGTAACTGTCAACATCTAATTTTAAAACACTTTCAACTAGAACTGAAGGTGAATTATATTTGTAACATAAAAAAATAATACTAGAACCTGAAGTTTTCCATGGAACTTATGTAAAGACATTTTCAAACAAATATTTAATCTACAAATTAAATATTACATGATTAACGATTTGAAACGGAGGACAGAATTTAAGTTCTTGCAAACCAGAGTAAAATTCAAATTATTTATATAATCTACAAATGAATTAACATACTTTGTTAGTCATGTAATTGTGTATTCATTAAAATACATTCATTTCATACATTCTAATGAATGATTCAATAGTACATGATTAATGTTGACATTTGTCAAAAAAATATCTCATATCTAGGACAAAGTTATGTACATTTATAAATTCCATGAATAAATTCACATAATCAATGAATAATGGAATTTATGAAACACCTGTAATAAATAGTAATGATTAAATATAACATGATTAGGATTAGTGTTTGCAAAATATGCACTTTTTTAAATAAATAAAATAAGTAAATAATTCTTTTAATTGGGGGGGAAAGAAAATTTCATGCAACATTGCAGTTTCATCATCTCTAATTTTATCCAAATTGCACCCTTCTGAAAATTCTTTTTATTGCATATATCTTGTTCTGTACTAATCACAGAATAAACCAATACATATCATTTACCACAACTAAATAATTGTAGAAAAGCTATGCTTATGCCATGTAATTTAGCAAAATTTAGAAATCCTTTAAACCATATTTTACAGGATTACAAGCAGTGAAAGAATTTCACAATATTAATTTATGATTTGGATAAAAAAACAACTGTATGCAAACTGAACCATGCAAGTTATTGTCATATCATATCCTAACAGCATTTTAATATAGACTTCAGAAAAAAATAAGTGCTCCTACTGATTTGGATAACTCTGTTACATTTTTTCCCATAAAGCCTGTTATAATTTAGATTACTTATGTAGTTTCATTCACTTATCAAGTACAAATTTTTAAAAAATGTTTCTCGGAAATGATCCAAAACTCAAAAATTGATATTGTCAAAAATTATGCCCAGTACACAAGCTAAACATTTTGTCAAAATAATAAATATCCTGCACTTCCATACCTTACAAATGACATAATGTACAATTATGCTTTGCAGATGAAATAGTTTTTACAGTAAAATATTTATTTTCTGGGATAAAATCCAGAAAATATTGATTTTAAAATAAAAATTTGCAGCACAATGAAGTGCCTTGTACAGTTTTTTAAATAATAAATTTCTTATGTAAACACTTTAAAGTTTCTTAAAGTGTTGCAAAGCTCATTATAAAACTATAATAAATCTAAATATCACATATGTTAAGGAATCTTACCAATTGTAGGTAATGTATGAGAGTCAAGATTTGTAACATTCTCTCCAGCACTACTGGGAGCAGTTCTAGTTTTTGATACATTTAAATTAGGTTTTGCAGCAAGGCTAGTACGTACTGTTGCCATGCTACCACTACTGCTGCCATCTTGCATGTACATTTGATGAGGAGGCTCACTACTACCAGCATTGCTAGCACTCTGTGGCGGGCGAGGTAATCGGCGTCTCAGCCAACCATGCCTCAAGGCAGCGGGAGGTGTTAAACGAGCTACTGGATCCCACTCAAGACAACGTTTTAGAAAATCAATGAAAAGCACATCATCACAACCACGTAAAGCACGAATCCAGTCCTTACTTCCAGGTGGACCACGTAATTTACCCCGACGAGATCGTCCTCCACTGAGCACCAGTTTACCATCAGGCTGCACAGAAGCAGTACAGTAGCGAGGGTAACCTTTAGAATTTATAAATGTCTTCGCGCGTTTTGACTGCTCAAGCAACTTAGGAGATGGCATACCTAAAAGTTCTATCATACATGCTAGTTGATCACTTTCATCTTCACCTGGCAACAATGGATAACCAGTTAGTAGTTCTGCTAATATGCAGCCTAAACTCCACATGTCAATTGGCATACCATATTTTGAGCCAAGAATAACTTCAGGAGCTCTGTAGAAGCGAGACTGTATATAAGTATAAACTCTCTGATCTTCAAAACAACTGGACCCAAAGTCGATTACTTTAATACCACTGCGTCCCTGCTGTTTCAGCAAAACATTTTCTGGCTTTAAATCACAGTGAATTATTTTATTTCTATATAAGGCGTCTAAACACTGCAACAAGGAATGTGCAAACTTGCGAACCAGCTGCAAGCTAAATCCTTGAAATTTGTTTTTCTTTATAAGTTCATATAAATTAATGCTAAGAAGCTCAAAAGTAATACAAACATGATTACGGAATGTGAAATGTTCATACATGTGAACTATATTCATGGTGTTGTCTTTGTCTTGTTTCCGTAGATGGTCAAGTATTCGTATCTCTTCCTGAGCTTGCCGGTAAAACCGTTTTTCATTGCGCACCATTTTTAAAGCAACATATTGATTGTTTTTATGATCATAAGCTTTAATAACTTGTCCAAAACTACCTTTGCCAATTACTTTCAGCATTTCATACCTATACGATATCTGATCATGTGGAACATGAATGTAAGACCCTGTGCTGTCATCATAACCACAATTAGAAGGAGCACCAATAACACCCTGTCTTTTTTTAGCATTTGCACCAAGAAAATAAATATGAGAATATGAATAAATTTCCTGCTGCTCATAAGGCGTCAATTTATGCATATATAATTTCATAACCTGCTCGGGAGTAGCAACAAGAATTTTTGGTTTCCTAGAACAGCTTTTGTTGCTGGATAAGCTGTCCCCACTAGTTGCAGGACGGACTTCTGGTAACTGAGGAACGGCTTTCGACGAAGAATCGCTAGGTTCCCTTTCATTTTCATATAAAAGACGATTGGGTAAACCATTTTGACAAGCAGTTTTTAATCCTGCAACAGTTTGACTTTTAGTAGCTGGTAAGGATGTTTTGTTGCTTTTATCACCAATCTGAGGAAGGAACGACTCTTTAGAAGTAGAGCTTGGATTTCCATTAATGCTTGTAACAAGTGATTTAGTGCGAGACAGAGGCATGTTAGTTAATTTTACTTCCGAAGACATTGTCTAAGCCTAAGTAAATTCCGTCATCTAAAATTTTTAAGCGAACTGAAAGATTCGAACGTAAAAAATGTGATTCAAAACTTCTTGAAGAATTCATGCCGTTCCGCATCCTTTTAATTGAGAATTTTTATAGCGATCTTTCCGCACGCTAAAAACATCAATACATTCAGTTTCACTCAATGTGTTACCGACCGCATCAGACAACAGCAGACTGCCTTCACTTCAGTTTCAAGAAACCGCTGTGAAAACGTTTCAAGGCATTCTGCTACCGAAACTGAAATAGTATGATTAGTTTAGTTTCGGATTTATATTAAAATAAATCCTTCAACAAAAAGCGGTCTTAATCGGAACATGAAATTATTAAACGAAATTTGAATTAATATTTCAAAGCAATGAGCATTTATACCAAAAAAATTTAAATACTTTAAGTGAAGTCTTAAAATGTGTATTATTTTTTTAAAGCGTAAATCACTTTTTAGGTATAACAAGACTTTACTCTCAAAATTTGGCAATGCAAATGACAAAAGGAAAAGAAATAAGGAAGTATAAGCGTATAAAATGAAAGCAAAGGTTTAAAAAAATTATTAGTCTGCAATCAAAAGGCTGTCCTGAAATGAAACAGTTTCAGGACTGTTTTGGCTTTTGCAAATATGTTATTTCAACACATTAAGAATTTGCATTGCGTAATTTACAAGCAACCAGAGATCAAAGGTTGGTTAATAAATAGCCAAATATCATGGATTGGGTATCTAATATGTACGGGTAATTTATAATATTCCCATCCCTATTTTATTCACCTGGCTTAGGAGGTGATTGGAAAATGCTACACTTTTATTGATATGCTTGATGACTCCTGTTTCATGATGATTAATATCGGGAAGTCTAACAGCTTTCTTTGCAAGTTTGACAGTGCTCAATAACCTAGAATTATCAAAATTATGAAATTTCTTTAGCCTTGGAAAGGAAAAAGAAGAAAATACATCAATCAATTTCTGATTTGAAAACTCGAGTCACATTTCGTATGTACAAATTGCGTTTTTATTGTTTTGCAATTTCGCAGAGGTCCCGCTAGGTATAGACACCCCCAGAAAGCGCTGAAAATGCAATGAACAAGTTTTTCGCTTGTAGCAACTATTAACTTTACTTTGCTGGTCTATTAAGTTCGTTTCACTTTTTTGTCTGAATATAAGTGCGACTTTGAATTTCATTTAGAATTTAGTCATTATATTGATTTCCACTAAGCAATAGCCGGAACAGCACTTAATAAAGCTACCTTTGTTTAATTAAAAATGGTACTATAGTTAACTCTAGTTATGGCAGTTTCTGATGAATTATTTATTTTAGCAACTTTTAAAAAACGTCCTTTTTGTGGATAAACTTCATTAAAAAGCTAAGAAAAACATATATTTTCCTCATAGAGTTACATAAGATCTGAAATATAGAGAATGTAATTTTTTTTTTGTTTTACCCTAAAAAATCAGGTTTTGAGTAAATTTTGTTTGTGTATGTTTTAATATCTATCCTGACATGGTTGTAGAGCTGCAGTTAATTCCATCTCTTAGTACGTCCCTTTTAAAATCTTTATTACGTATTTACAGTGGTATATACAATGATCAATAGAAGGCAATTTTGAAGGAAACTGTCGATTTAACATACTTTAACTCAGAAGTTATCACAACACACTACAAAACTACAATGGCAAAACACTAACTCTGATTCCAACTGTAGTATCGCAAGTGCAAACATCCTACAGAAATTATCATTATGTCCTTCATCAGTCTCTGCAAAGTAGTGAGAGCCTTTTTAAATCCAAGAGCACCATCCTTATACAATATTGTGAATTGCGTGTTGAATCTTTTAAAACATCTAACTAAGCTATAATATTCGAGCGTCCAATTTGATTAATTAGATATTCATGTGGATTCCTAAAAATTTATTGTGACATGACTGAATCCGACTCTTTCCTTTTAACGTGCACTCATAAATTCACACGCCAGCCAGAAGCATTATTTCTTTAAAAAACGATCTCCGCCGAATTTGTTGCATAAAGTTTCTTGAACCTTCGGCTTTCTAGATTCGAAGTTTCTGTTCGAATCTGTAGAGATCAGTGTCCATAATTTTAATAACATTTGTTCTGGTCTCTGAATCTGAACTCCGCATACAACATATTAGGACAAGACCGTACAACCTGCTGAAACGAATTAATCGGAGATTTCGCCGATCTTTTTAAGAAGTCCTCCGTTGGCATAATTAACAATGAGCAGAAGCCTTGTACTCCTTGATATTCTTTAATTTCTCGATGAAGTTCTTTACTCGACTTTTGATGATCAATGGGAGAAACAACCAATAGCCATGGGAAACAACCCAGCGATTGTGTACCATTCCTTCAAAATTTACGGAATGCTATGCAGCCTCTCAACCTACTGCATTTGCAATTCACACGACATCCGGTAATTTTGTGTGTCCAGATTTAAAGTCCTCAATACATATTTTTGTACGTAATAATTGCTTGCAGCTATTGTTAGCTAGGCCTTACAGCGTAGCCTATACGAAGTTGTTTCCAGAATAAAAAAACTTTTGCACTTTGAAATTATGCAAAAAAGAATGTGATCAATACAGATAGTGTAGAACTAGCTTTTCCCCGAATGTGATGACAACCCAAGTCCACAAAAAGAACGGTCATGTGTGGCCTAACCTTCCGCCTCTAATTACTCAGTCTGGTAGAAAGGTAAAAGATACTAAAGTTATCGTACCTTAAATACCAGCGGATATACTGAGGTGGCATAACAATGTTAAACATGAAAATTTTTAACTTTTTCAGTACCCATCAAATGGCGTTACAAAATGTTAAAAACGCTTTGTGTGTATATGCATGTATATCTATCTACTCAATCAGTTCTTTAAGATGTAGTGAATATTCCTTCCCATTAAAAGTTGTTATATTGCTCAAAGTACCTTGAGCCAGTTGTGATGTGCCATTCTTAGATTTAATTAATTCCCAGAGGTTAAGTTAAATGGATTAATAGTTCTCATTTTTATAGTTGATGATGTTAAATTCCCTCGACTATAAATTCAAAAGATTTAGAGGATGTAACAAGTTTTTATTTAATCATTCATAAAAGAAAAAGTAAGCATTCGTTTAATGCATTATTATTAAAAATGCGTAAATTTTAAATATTCAGATAGTATTCTTTTATATGGTAGAGCTGCAGTCAAATTTTTTTTGACAAATGCATTTGCTCACTCTATCGATGGCCATCAATATTGAATATATTTAGTGCAGAATGAAGCAGATAACAAGTAATTTTCATATTTTGTCTTTAATACCAATCGCCTGGTTTCAGATATGTTCGAATAGAATGAAATAATTAAGCATTTTAGAAATGAAATTCATTGTGAGCTGTGAGGCTGTCAAGGCTTGTTTGTGTATACTGATATGTAATTATTGTTAGAATTTCGATTAATAATGAGATAACACATAATTGGAACTGTGTTGAAAAATGAATATGATTTAGTTTTTATAATATCCAGCAGTAATTATTTATGAAAGCATATGTTCTCATGTGATATCATGAATAGGATCAAAACTTTGAACTGTCAAGCTTAGTCCGTTGTAGATTGTCCCGTGGGGCAGTCACAATGAAGAAATATGTAAAAATATTTTTACTGTGAGCAGAAACAGTTATCAGCCCTTTCTTTATAAGTTCTTGTCACAAACTGTAACAGCAAATGGATCATTAGAAAAAAAACAGCTATTATTAGAGATTTCCTCTTTCGGACTAACTAAAAGAAACTCATTTTTAGGGCCAAGGTGGAAACGATCGGCGATGGAGATTGTCCTGAAGGCTAATGGGTCTCTATCCACTAATGCTTTTGTGATGCCGACTTGTTTACGGGTGTTCGCCTGGTCTTTTGTTAGAAGAGACGAAGCAGTGGAGTTGAATAGATATGTAGTCAGAGAAAAGGCTGGCGGAAAGCTCGCTCTTTCCTTTCTGTAAGATATAGCAATGTAACGATTTACGCTACTCGTCCATTATTTAACCACGAATGATTTTGTTGTTGAGTTTTAAATAAATTTAAAAAGTCAATCCTGACTTGCTATTTTTCCATAAAAGCTCGGAAACGTTACAGCTATAATAATTTGGTGGCAGCAGGTATGATGAAAATCCACGAAATAGTTTTAGTTTGGTCATCGAACGAGAACTCTTGTGCTTAACAAAGAAAGAATACGGACGTAAGTCCGGGTGAAAGAAATGACCGTCAGGCTCCGAAATTCAACTCTGCGTTTTTCTAAAGAAGATTCCAGACGTCAGTCCGGGAGAAAGAGAGGACCGTCAGACTCCGAATTTCAGCTCTGTGTTTTTAAGTTCCAGACGTCAGTCCGGGTGAAAGAAAGGACCGTCAGGCTCCGAAATTTAACTCTGTGATTTATAAAGAAGATTCCAGACGTCAGTCCGGGAGAAAGAAAGGACCGTCAGGCTCCGAAATTCAGCTCTGTGTTTTTCTAAAGAAGATTCCAGACGTCAGTCCGGGTGAAAGAAAGGACCACCAGGATCCGAAATTCAATTCGCTTTAAGTTTAGTGGGACAGCCATTGTCCGAAGATTTTCAGCATCTTTAAGTTGTAGGACTATCAGTGTCCAGAAAGTGTGGTGTGGTGATATACGTTTGTGTGGTAATTTAGTGCATGAGCCTTCAGCGTCCAATAAAAGAATTAAGTTGTGAGATTCAACACTTTCATGTTCCAGGCTTCAATCAGAATTTCAACTCTACAGTCCAGGCGGGTAAGTACCTTGGATTTTTTATATTGAGGCAGTGAGGTT
>KK112173.1:883367-896273 GCA_000611955.2 Stegodyphus mimosarum
ATATATATATATATATAGAGAGAGAAAGAGAGAGAGAGATTCGTTAGATTTAGAGTATAAGTTGAAGGTATATCATGGCATTCTTAGCAAAAGCTAGAAAAGAGGACCTTAAATCCTTGGCTGAAGAGTTAGGGGAAAAGGTTGGACCCCAGCTTAGGATATTACATTTAAGACAGCTGATTATGGGAAATGAAGCCTACGAGGAGGAACTAGTTAAAAGTCTGTTGGAAAATATCACGTCAGTGAGACTTGAGAACGAAGACGAAGAGAGGCAAGAAAGAATTAGGAAAGAAGACGAAGAGAGGGAAGAAAGAATTAGGAGAGAAGCCGAAGAGAGGCAAGATAGAATTAGGAGAGAAGAAAGAGAATTCAAGATAACCAAAATGAAATTCCAGGCCGCTAAAGGTAAGGATCTAATTGATGGGATTGAAGAAAGTATTCATAGAAGAAACCATTTTGAACTTCAAAAAATGATCCAAAAATTTGATCCCGAAGAGAATGAATTTAGTTTGTATCTAGTCATGTTTGAGCACCAAGCAAAGCGGGCGAATCTAAACCAATCAGAATGGGTTTCTGTTTTATTGACACTTTTGCCAACAGAGATAGTTCAGCTGATTATGCGAGAGCCAGAAGATCAGGCTTATGACTATGCTTACATAAAAGGGATACTGCTTAAAAGGTTTAAACTGAGCCCAGAAAAAAAATTTAGAACCAAATTCTCGCAAACCCAAAAAAACGCTCAAACCGCTTGGAGGGATTTCGCATTTGAATTAAGAAATTACTTTGAAGAATGGATCTCGGGCTTGGAAATTAATGATTTTGAACTTTTAAAAGACCTGATGATAACGGATCAAATGAAGCGTCGAGTAAATTTCGAAGTGCGCGAGCAATTTATTGATGAATGGTCCAAGATAACGTCCCCAAATAAATTAACTGAGTTGTTAGAAGATTATGAAAACGTACGTGAATACCGGAAAAAGGTCTCTTCAGTTCATAGTTCGGAGTCGCAAAAGAGAAATAAAAATCAGCCTAATTTCAAAGATTCGCCAAGGTATAAACAGGCTGGGGAAAAAGTTTCGAAAAAAACAGAAACTTTTCGAAATCAAGATGAGCGTCATTTTGAAGTACGTAAACCTCTTAAGTGCTATACTTGTGGCTCAATCGATCACTTGAGGCCGCAGTGTCCGAAAGCTCAGAAAGACTTTAAATCTACGGCTGTTGTTAACAGGGTACAAGAGAATGAAGAAGATTATTTAGCGCCATACACTACAATGGCTAAGGTTAACGGGTTCGATCTTCCTGTATTACGGGATTCTGGAGCATCCATTGATGTGATCTGTAAAAAATACATTACCCCTTCAATGTTAACAGGAGAAACTGTTTGGGTAAAACAACCGTTCGATGAATCACCTATATGCCTTCCCCTAGCACATGTTGAAATAGAAGCAGAATTTGAACGAATATTAACAAAGGCCGCAGTCATACGAAATGAGCTTGATCAAGGACGTTATATATTAGGGAATCGGACGGCTGCAAAATTAGAAAAAAAATCAAAATAAGGAATATTTTTTTCAAGTTAACGCAGTGGAGACGCGGGCTCAGAAACGCCGACAACTGATCAATAGCGAAGAGGAAGGCCTTCAAGCAGCAAAAAAAGGGGTAAACATACGAATATTGTACCCTCACCGAGTTTTCCCTCCCTCGCGAACGATTATACTTCCCAGGGGACGAAAGAAGAAGAAAAGAAAGACGGACAATCGCTCCTGCCCGATTCGGAGTTCAATGACCTCCCTCCTCTACTTTCAATAAGCAAGACTAGATTCCTTCAATTACAGCAACAGAGTGAAGATTTAAAGCCGCTTTTTGACATAGCGACAAGAGACTCTCAAAATAACTCTTCGACAAATATTTACTAGATAGAAAAGGGGCTACTATATAAGTGTCAAAAAGATCCTTTAGGAAATGTACGGAAATTATTGGTCATTCCTGAAACTTGTCGAGAAAAGATATTGAGTTTATGTCATGAACAAATGTCCAGACATTTGGGTGTAACTAAATCCAAAGATAATCTAGCTAGGTATTTTTTTTGGCCCAAATGTTATCAAGATATGGAAACTTATATTCGAACTTGTGATCCCTCCAAAGAGTAGGGAAATCTAACGATAGAAAAAAAGCGCCTCTGAAATTAGTCCCAGTGATATCGGGAGTATTTTCAAAGATAAACATAGAGACTTGCGGACGCTTGCCAACCACATCTAAATGAAAAAAATATATACTAACTGCTATATGTGTAGCATCAAAATATCCAGAGGCTCTTCCCAATCGAAGATATAACTTCGGTTACAATAGTGGATGCTCTGTTAAATCATTTCAGCAGAATGGGATTCCCTAAAGAGATTCAGTGCAATAAAGGAACTTCATTTATGAGCAATCTGGCCACAGAATTTTTTGAACGTTTCGGTATCAACGTTAGTTATAGTTCGGTACACCACCCTCAGTCTAATCCAGTGGAGAGATTTCAGCGTACTATAAAAAGAATATTACGAGTTTTATGTTTGGAGGCTGGTTCTGATTAGGAACAGGTGCTACCGGCGGCTCTTCTTGCTTTAAGAACTGTGACACATGAAACCGTGTGACGCACGGGTTTCACACCTGCGGAACTTGTCCACGGAAAGAATTTGCGTACTCCAGAAACGTTGTTATACGAACATTGGACGGATTCACCAGAGGAGGAACAACCAGTAACCGAGTATGTTTTTAGACTCATAAATCGCCTAAAAAAATGTCAAGAGGTGGCAGTTGAGAAAATGCAGGATCAACTCAGAAGAAAAAAATGGTATGATAAAAATGCCATAAAAAGAGAATTTAAAGAAGGTGATCTGGTGTTAATTTTGGCCACTTCTAAGGCAAATAAACTTTCGGTTCAATGGACAGGACCGGGCAAAGTTGAAAATGAAGTATCTGAAACAAATTATATCGTAACCTTACCGGGGAAAAAAGAAAAATCCCAAATTTATCATATCAATATGTAAAAGCCATATTATAAAAGACCTGAGGTAATTAATTACTTGTCTTGTAGCGAAAAGGGTTCTGACCAGATTGAGACTGAAATAGATTTTCCTAATATTGATACAAATCCAAATGTTTGCGATTGTTCTGAGGTTATTAAAAGTAGCAATTTGGAAGAATTATTAGAACCTACTCGAAGAGATCAATTGCAGAGGTTATTAAATAAATATTCGCAAAGTTTTTCTAACGAACCGGGAATGGCAGACCTCGTAGAACATGATATTGAAGTTATCAGTAATAAGCCTGTAAGATCTAAGCCGTATCGAATGTCACATCGACAAAATGAGATTTTAAAAAGAGAAATTCAACGAATGCTTGACCTAAAAATTATTGAGGTGGGGGAATCAGACTACACTTCTCCTATGATTCTCGTAGAAGCTCCAAATAAGGACCCTCGACCTTGTGTGGATTACCGACGATTAAACGAAATCACACGTACCCAGTTCTATCCCTTACCCAATATAGAAGAACGGGTAGAAGAAGTTGCTTCTGCAAAATATATCACGGTTATAGATTTAGCTAAGGGATATTGGCAAATACCCTTAAGCCCTAATGCTCAAAGATATGCCGCATTTGTAACCAGTTTCGGCACTTACAGGCCATTACGGTTAAGTTTTGGTTTAAAAAACGCTCCTTATTTTTTTTCCAAGATGATGCAAGAGGTATTAAAGGGATGCGAAGAATTTGCAGTTCCCTACCTGGATGATGTGGCTATTTTTTCAAAAACCTGGGAATGCCATCTCAAGCATCTGGAAATTGTGCTGAAACGTATAAGTAGAGCGAAATTGACCATTAAACCTTCAAAATGTCGTTTTGCTCAAAAACATGTCCTTTATTTGGGCCATGTTGTAGGCCAAGGGTACCGGAAACCGTCGGAAATTAAGACCAAAGCTATAAGAGATTTCCCAACACCCAAGACTAAAACGGATATAAGAGCATTTCTGGGATTAGCGGGCTACTATAGCCGTTATATTCCGATGTACTCAGCAATCGCCGCTCCGTTGACGGATCTTTTAAAAGGAAAATCAGTAAAGGGTGATATTCTGTGGAATGCTGAGAGCGAAAGGGCTTTCACGGAATTAAAAGAGAAATTAACAAGTTACCCAGTTTTATATGCACCCGATTTTACTCTTCCCTTTATTCTACAAACCGACGCATCTGATTATGGTATGGGAGTTGTATTAACACAGCTCACTAGTAACGGAGAAGAACATCCCATTATATTTCTGAGCAAGAAATTCTCCGAGGTAGAGAAAAAGTACTGCACCACTGAAAAGGAATGCGCCAGCATAGTGTTTGGTATAAAGAAACTTCACTATTATCTAGACGGGCAAGACTTTATTGTGCAAACTGATCATAATCCTCTAACTTGGTTACGAACTAATGCCAGTAATAATCCTCGCTTAATGCGTTGGGCTCTGGCTCTTCAGCCATACAATTTCACAATTATTCATCGTTCGGGGAAACTCAATAAAAATGCTGATGCTCTAAGCCGAAAAACTTGATATTATATTGATTTTATATTTTTTACTGTCTTGTATGGTTCTTCTGTAAATCTATATAAGTAAAAGAATGCATATTGTGTAATATTTGTCTAAAAAGGGGTAAGCTCTGTTTTGTCTGAATGTAATTAGTCATTAGTATTTTTTGTACACTAAGTATGTTATATTATTTGTACACTGTCCTCAATATAATTTCATGTTTAATCCATGGTACTTACACCTGTTTGATGTAAAAATGTGTGTTTACTATAATTTATTTTATTAACAATATGGTGAACTCTAATGGTGGTAATTATAGTCCAGAAGACCCCCCCTCGGGGAGGGCAGGAAGCTGTGATAAACTGTAACAGCAAATGGATCATTAGAAAAACAAACAGCTGGTTATTATCAGAGACTTCCTCTTTCGGACTAACTTAAAGAAACTCATTTTTAGGGCCAAGGTGGAAACGATCGGCGATGGAGATTGTCCTGAAGGCTAATGGGTCTCTAGCCACTAATGCTTTTATGATGCCGACTTGTTTACGGGTGTTCGCCTGGTCTTTTGTTAGAAGAGACGAAGCAGTGGAGTTGAATAGATATGTAGTCAGAGAAAAGGCTGGCGGAAAGCTCGCTCTTTCCTTTCTGTAAGATATAGCAATGTAACGATTTACGCTATTCATCCATTATTTAACCACGAATGATTTTGTTGTTGAGTTTTAAATAAATTTAAAAAGGTCAATCCTGTCTTGCTATTTTTCCATAAAAGCTCGGAAACGTTACATTCTCACCCACAGCTGACACTCCATTATGCCTGTCTAAGAAAAAAGTTGGTAATGTTTTGATCATTAAATTACATATTGAAATTTGCAGTCGAAGGAACCTGCATTTGAAGGTGCCTCAAATTATTTAATTAATTTTGTAAAAATAATAAATAAAGCTACTGAATACGGAGTTCAATGTGAAATATAGTATGTTTAAGGGGTATTTTTTCAGTTCTTGGAAGGAAGGGGGAAAGTGCTATATTAGAATATATGATCCTAGTTAGTTGTTATATGGGAGGAAAAATAAGAGTATAAATGGGGAATTATTTGGGACGATCACTGCGCTGAAGAGTAACAACAGTCCGTCGATTGCATATTGGAAAACCGAACTACTGAATCGTGGCTTCATCATTTAATAAATTATTCCGTTATCTAATATTTTACTTTTTTACATTACATAGCCCTAAATCATTTACATGAACTTGTAAATCATATGTAAATTTATTTAGAATAGCCTGATATATTTTTTAAAGAAATTACATAGTTGCTTACTTTTTCTCTATATCATGCAATAGGAGAATAAACATCAAAATCAGTAGGAATTTTTTTTTTTTTTTTTTACATTTTTTTGGCAGGTTTTCCGGTATAAAGTGCGTCTTTTTGCATTTTGTATGTTAAGAACAAAGGAGTAATTCAAATATGTTTTTAATTACATATTTAAAACTCTGCTTATCTGTATTTTTAATTTCAAATGCTCTGAAATGGAATCTACGATTAATTTAAATAAAAGAAACAATGATTAAACTGATTGAATCGTACACGTTTCTAATTTTTTAAACGGTGGACATAGTAAAACAGAGAAGAATTCGCCACTAAGATGCAACATAAAATATGCAGATTAAAATAATCAAACTAACAAAGACATATCTTTTTTGGTTTTTAGGGTGTCAATGTGCAAAGTTTAGAAGATGTATAAAACAGAAGAAAAGAAACTAAATCTGTGGAAAGCTCTTGAAACTTGTGTTCTAATAATCTGTGATCACATATGCAGTTTAAAACAGAAAGAAAATGACTCCCTTCTTTCTGTATCTATTTGTTCCAGTACGAGTAAAAATACCGCGTTGCTGTTATCAAGGTGCTGATTCAACTTCCATTCTTCGATATAGCTATTTAATAGTTCTAAATTATTACTACTGCATTTAGTGCTTATATAAACTTTAAGCACTATATTAATTTCCTTTTCATTTGAAATGGGGGCATCCTTCGAAGAATTTTTTGTCTCCGAATTACCTGCATATAATTTACAAAAATGCCCTATAATCAAGGCCTGATCTTTGTAGAGTCTAACGTGGCACATGCCACGGGTTTCTAGTTCCAAGGACGCCTTCAAATCTTCCTATAATACTTAAGATATGTAAAGTTTTATGATTTTTTTTAATTGTAGATTTTAAAAATATACAATTAGAAGCAGACCTGTAACAGAAATGATTTCTTTCACATATGATAGAAAGAGAATTCTTGAATTCTTCATTTTATTTGCATATTTTGGAATTCATAAATAAGGAGGCCGACTGCTAATCTCATTTTGAGCAAATAAAGGGTAATTAACCCTTCATGAGTTTACGTTTCTGTTCTTGGACTTAAACGATTATTTGCTTAGCAGTTTACTAGGTTCCTCGACACTTAATATGGCAGGAAAAAAAATAAGGAACCCTACAACTTTTGGTTTCTGGTGAACCCCGTGAATTTGTGTCTAAATATGTAAATAAAGTATAATGTATATTTAATTCATGTATCTATAAAAATCTTCAAAGTAATGAAGGAAATTGACACATAAATCCATGTTTAGGTCAATATCTTGCCGTATTGTTAACTTGCCGTTGTGTTCAGTATAGTTCATTATTTGCAATGATTGATGAAACCTGTATAAGTAAATAAATAAAAAGCTTATTTTAACAGTAAAATCAATAAGACTTCTTTATTCTCTTCTACGCCCCACCTTCATTAAATGAAGACCTTGGTTTAATAGGTATTATATTTTCTGCAAAACATACTGTACTTAAATTAGGAAACAAATGCATAAAAAGGGGAAATGTACTTTTTCGTTTAAATAACTTTAAATAAAAGATATTAAATTGTAAGATTATTCCACGAAATACTTTGAAGTATAATTTGCATCAACGGCATCTACTACGTTGAAAAAAATTAATTGGTTGGGAGAGGCTCCGAACAGGTCTCCGGGCCTTTAATATATTTAATCGGCTCTTGCTCATAACATTAAAAAACTGATGCACCAGTTTTACATTCTGATGCAAGTTAACATGCTTTTTTTCCGAACGACGGGCACTATTTTGTCTTTTTTTGATATTGGCCACTCTTAAGTCCGGAAATGGTGGCCGTTTTATTGTAGAGGCACCTAATAGACGGCTACTATTACCTCCTGTGAGGGGACGGGCAGTTACAGCCACGCCTTCTCCAAGATTCAAACTCGGGTCTTTTGGTATCGTAGTCGGCTCCCCTAACAACTATACTATCTAAGCGGCAAGTTAACTATACTGAACACAACGTTGATTTGCTTGTCAATTTCCTTCATTTCCTTGAAGATTTTATAGATACAGGAATTAAATATACAATATATTTTACATACTTAGACACAAATACACAGGCTCACCAGAGACTAAGTGATAAAAGTTGTAGGGTTGCTTACTTTTATTCTGTCAGATTAAGTGTCGAGGCACCTAGTGAACTGCTAAGCGAATAATCGCTTAAGTCCAGGGACAAAAACTTAATTTCAAGAAGGGTTAATTACCCTTTGTTTGCTCAAAATAAGATTAACAGTCGGCCCCTTTCTTAGGGCGCACAGCATAGCCTCCACTTGGGCTTAAACTCAAAATGTAAGAAATAAGAACTAACTAATAACTAACTAAAGAGATTTAGCCGAAGCTAACGCAATTCTAAACTAGTTGGCCCGTAATATTAAATTAGCCAGCGAGCTATTGAAAGGCATGTAATACGGCCGAGCGTAGTAACGGCTTAGAGACACGGAGCCCTAAAGCAACCAAGCGCTATTCAGAAATCCCAACTGTCTCTGCTGAAGTGAGTTGAACTTGATTTAAATGCTATATTCTCCTTCTTATTTGCATTTAATACGATTGTAAAAACTCATTCTGGTAGGATGTTGTCAGTTGAAGCTAGAAGAGATAGGAAAGGAGCATTAAATTAAAATAACTGTTATAAAATTAAAATATACTTTACAAAGTGCTGAAGGCTAGTAGTTTGACCGGAGCTAAAATCCCGGCGAACAGGCAGATTGTACAGTAGTTTTTATAGTTTTCCTCTGCTTCTAACGTTAACACAAGCCAAGTTCCCTTATAAAATCTTCCCCGAGGGTATCCGTCCTCTTAGGCGGAATAATTAACTCTTAGGCGAGTGATTTTCTGTAATCTGAATAATCCCAATTAACATGCAATGTCATATGCATGAAATTTACCATAGATGAATTTGGCTATTCTGGCTTTAGTGTACTCTTCATATACTGACGTCCAAAATTAAAGCTACAAGCGCCAAACATGTGACATCTTCAAAAATAATTAGTTTGCAGTAACAAAATTTTGTTCACAGATGCCTAATATTACGAGACAGCCAACAGTAACATAACAAGATAAACAAGAGATATAGGATTTTCGATATGCAAATGAAACCTAAAACGGCTGAAACATAACACCTCATATTTTCAAAATGGTCAGGCTAATGAGAAGCATGTACACCTCGCAAGCTTTGCATGCTTCACCACAAAATTTTATTGTATGCTAGGTTGATGATCATAGTTTGCAAAACGTATCCCTTTCGTTTAATAGACAGCATTTTAGTACTGCAAGAATTTCACATCATGCTATAGCCATTTCTAAACGTTGCAAAGTAACGAAAGACGCTCTTTAGGATTTATATCTGCTGACTTTACTAGATACACCATGAAGCGTAAGGTGAATATTCTCTTGCTCTGGAAAATCGCCGACTATTTTAACTCTATGTAGGATCGTTTTATCGTTTATAAAAATAAATTCTTCTTAACAATTCACTAGGAAGCCTGAAATAAGGTTCAAAAACCGTCTCCCTATAACGTTGTGCGGTCACAGTGCCCTCATCGAAAACTTGTAGTGCAATCTATCATGACATCTGTCAGTAGAAGGATTTCTTTCCACTAAACTGAACGATTTTCCTTATGCTGGAGGACGATAATGGTCCCTACACTCTCTACAGATGAAGACTTGTCGACAGTCACGCTGTGTATTCAATCTCGACTCAACACTTAAGAGAGCACGTTCCCAATATTATTGTGTTGAAGAATTGTGTGCTAGCTCCACTAAAGACGAAGTGTCTTCTGCCTGTGTTGAGGGGGATACATGTCACGGGTTTTCGGATATAAATGACCCGCTCTTCTACTAACCTGTATACATACTGCTGGAAAATGTTCTTAAAGACGCATCAGTGACGAAGTGTTTTCTAGCCATCATGTCTCTGTATTTTACACCATGTATCGATCCTCCGGAGGTATCTTGCTCTTGGATGGTATTATTCGGGCCTCCTAGTGATGGTGTCGGTACTTTCGAGTTGGTACCATAACCTGGATACCATTATTTGAGACACTCGTAACTGTCAAGCTACTTCCGTTTGAAAGTGTCCAGCCTCAAGCTTCTCGATAGCTCTCCATCTCAATCCATCGTCCAAACCAAGGTTTGGCTACTGCTTTTTAATAAAGGGCGTATTTCCGGAATGCGAGAACTCGACGGATATCTTGAGCCGATGATAATAAATAAATAATACAAATAAATATATAATAATAATCATTATAACAATAATAAATATTGTTACATCAAAATAAAGTTAATTTATATGAATTTTAAAAGTTCTAATATTCTAACAATTTTCTGTTATTGCGAAAACGCTTATTAAAAATATTGCTACAGCATGTTGTTAGTTAATATTGCTAGCTAGGCAAGAAAACTGCAAATTGTTGTTGCTTTGCAACTGAAATAAATTACTGACACAAAACAATCAGATGATATGAAATTATTTTCTTATCATTAATCATTGCAAAAGCAATGTTGTCTAAATCTTTCATTATCTTTTAGTTTAAAGAGGGGAATGCGTACTCTGCTTACAACTCGAAGTATAAGTTTATGAAGTTTATGTTCTAATCGAGGTAACGGATGTAAAGCGCAGCACGCCATTGTTGGATAAGAGTAGACGAGGATAATGAGGACAGAAAATAGTTCACTGCGAGCAGAATCAGATGTTACTAGCGGTCAAAAATTGATTCGTCTAGTCATAGAAATGTCGCATCTACATGTCGCTAAGATTCAGTTTTTGTCAAACGATTAATTGTGCATTTTAACATAATTGTTAAAATGGCGATGATAACATAAGGATTTTTATGAAAATTATTCGTTACAGTTGTGAGTGCTTGTTGTACAAATATCTGAAATTTAAAATTTAGATATTTGAACAATCGGCACTTTAAACTTGCTTCTCGAGCAATTTGGTACCTGAAGCGTTGTGTTGCCAACCTCTGATCTTAATGATCTGGAGGAACTCATTAAACATAGTAGTGAATTTTGTGATTTTTCATGCTGGTGCATAATTCTATAGACACAGTCATTTTACGTAGGTTCAGAAACTAGTTATTTTCACGCTTTCTTAAAAAAAAATGGCAAACATCAAATGCCAAAATCGTATTTACTGTTCCTCAAATTATATATGACATCAATTTTTAAAATATCAGGCAGCTACTTTGAATTATTGCAAAACTTTTAGAAACCAGTATAAAAGAATGAAGAGACATTATCCAGGACAGCGCAGTTCATGTTGTAAATGGAGTTAAAGCATCTTTCTATCCGCATGGGAGTTTTCTTGGTTTATGCCAAGTGTAACATGAATGCAAAACTTTAAAAAGTCCTGTACGAAGGAATCTCCTAGGCCGACAGCTGTCGCGTGCTTTGTCATATTTTAAGAAATCTAATTTAATTTAAAGTATTTATTTATTAAAAGCCTTTTCATAGTTATTTATAACATAATGTTACCTGATAATGTATAGGATATTTATTTTTAAACTGACACTACTCAGAGCAGATCTGTCAACTGGAACACCACCAAATTTCGTAGGGGGACTAATGAAGACACGGGAAAAAGATTCCGAGAAAAAAATTAATTCCAAAAGTTGCCAATAGGAAAAATGAGGCGTTATTCTAGTCTACACAGCTAAGAACTAGAAAAATCAATAACAAAGAAGCAATTTCATTGTAACATTTTTAATGCAACAAATGAACTGCCCTAAAGGACTACAGATATGATACTTCACCATAGCACTTTTATTCAAGAAAGCGCTTTTCAAGCGAGGGCATAGACCTCTTACAAAGTGACCATTTTTAGTGGATCACACATTGTATCTTGCACACAACATTTTCGACGGCCCTGAGATAATATGTCACCGAGAGTGATTGGACATTATTCTGTTTGGTTGGGACTTTACGTATTTTGTTATCACTTCTAAATTCAAGAAGAGCGACGGTGAGCGACGTTTATGAACACAGAACAACTTCAACGTTCGCTGAGGTAAAGTAAGTGACCGATTTACAGGCGTTGATGTGTTTACGTAACTGAGCATTCTCATTTAAAAATTTTACTTGCGTTTCACGCAAATTTTCAGTTGTGTCGACTAGAACAGCCTATAGGCAACTTACGAAATTGAACTTGTCAGGACTGAGTGTTCTGTGCATAGTCTTGGCAAACATCTTTGTGAAACTCCTTAAAGTCCTTAAGTCCTAATCTGGAACAGGGAGCTGAATGCAGCTATGTTCTGGTTGTAGATACTGTGCTTAAGTGGTAGAATAACTGAACTTGAAAGGGATTTAAAATCCTCTTTTATTAAATCAATATTATTTACAAATCACTTCCCAACTCGGGAGGGATACAGAAAGTAAAAGACCACACTTGGGTCTAAATGAATAATCAGATAAATTTAAACTAAAGCTAAATAGAAATTTAATTAATCTTTGCTCACAGAGCTATACGCGGAGTTGGTCTCTAACTAAATGGTGCGTAGCAAGATTTACTAATACTAGCGCACTTGGATTTATTTCAATAAGCAATCACGTAGCAAGCACTATGGCTTAGAATTTAACTGCTAGCTGGTCAGGCGAATGTCGAATAGAATGACCGTGATATGAGACTAAAAGCTCTCTCACACTAAGAGGTTTCTACCTCTGGTTTAAATAGTACTTCGCTCCACTTCAAATTAGCATAACGCTGAGAACGCGCCCTTCTTCTAACGGGAAGTTGAAAATGAGAAGAGATAGAAAGATTCAAATTAAAATTAAAACTTTGTTAGTTTAACTAAAACCTTACAAACTAGCCCCCCCTACGGAATCATTTTGTCCCATGTCGTTATTGTCCCCTACCAAATTTTGTAGCATTCCAGCTGATAAATCGAGCTACATAATGGTTATGAGTAGTGTCATTAAAAAAAACCCTGTAATTAAGAATGGAATGAAAGTATGAAAAATGATATATCAAATTCTAAACCTTTTGCATGCATT
>KK112173.1:897962-923594 GCA_000611955.2 Stegodyphus mimosarum
TCTTTTCGGATCTTTTTCTTCAAGGTTATTGTTGGTGAGCTGTAAGCCATAAAAAGGAACCGATTCATTTCAGTGAACGAAGCACTTTGATCCGATCCCATAAGAGTGGCTTTGCACATCTCTGTTGGACACAATAAATTCACATATTTTTTATTAAATGTAACAGTTAAAAATAAATATTTTTTTAATCCATACAAAAAACGAAAAGTACTTTCAAAGCTCTGGCTGTTTTCTTTCGATATATTACAATTAACATATTTAACACAAATTCACAGTAATTTTAAGATATACACTGTCAAAAGATTTCAAATTCTCAGGTGCTTCGTTTGAAAGTTTGGAATAACACTTGTAGTTCACTCATTAGCTACATGCAGAGCCAGGACAAGGGTAAGACAGGCTTGAGGCAAAAAGAGACGCTTGCGCTTGCTGGGAAAGTCGCCAAATTTGGTGTGAAATTTTGGCAATATTAAAAAAATAAAGTATGGGTGTTAACTTTTAGTTTTGAAACACATCGAGATGAAATTACCGAGTTTTAAAATGTCACATTTTGTAGCGGAAGTAATCTTAAATTTAAATTAATAAACGTAAGAATACATCTTTGCGAGTGGACTGTAGTTTAACCTTTTATTTCAGCGATTTCAGCTTTAGAACACAACATAGCAAACAACAGCGAGAGAGTTACAATTAGCGTTTTCAAAAATGCAAAGAACAAAATGCGAGCTGCGCATACGATCTGCGCATTGCGCAATAATATCTCACAAGACAGGCAGACGACTCTAGTAGCCCAAACATTCCGCCCGGCATTGAAACATCGTTTCAAACTAAATAGATTTTACAAAATGAAATTATCATAACAATATTAAATTATGCAAAAAGTATCATTAAAATATTCACAAAACAGATGCACAGAAGCCTTGATACAATTCAGGAACTCAATTATAGTTAAAGCAAAGTACAATGTTATAATGCTTTAGAAAAAGAGAACTTAATCATTGATAGGCAAAACACTAAGTTTGTGAATTGGCCTCTTGAAAACTCCGTTAGCAGTTTTGATCTTCACGATACGCACAACATTATCTGAGCTAGGAAAAACTTCTAGCACTCTTCCTAATTTCCATCGTAGCGGGGGTAAATTGTCTTCCTTTATGATAACTAAATCATTAACCTTTAAATTAGGTTGCACTTTCAACCATTTTGAACGTCGTTGCAAATTGGAAATGTATTCATTGGACCATCTTTTCCAAAAGCTTTGAAACATTTTCTCAACAAGTTTCCAACGTTGCAATATAGGAATTTTTTGATCATGTAAACTTTCTTCTGGTAAGGCAGTTAGCGGGGTACCAATCAAAAAATGACCTGGTGTAAGTGCAGAAAATTCTGATGGATCTTCAGACAGTGGGCACAAAGGTCGCGAATTTAAACAAGCTTCAATTTGAGTTAGCAATGTCGTAAATTCTTCTTGCGTTAGAAGTTGTTCCCCTATAGTTCGCTTGAGATGTAACTTTGTAGATTTGACTGCAGCTTCCCATAATCCTCCAAAATGTGGCGCTGCGGGAGGATTAAATATCCACTTAATACCTTCAGTAGAGCAATATTTATTAACCAATTCATTTTCATTCAAGGAGTTTATTACTCTTTTCAATTCCTTATCTGCAGCAATAAAATTTGTGCCACGATCGCTATGCACTTCTATTGGTTTTCCTCTTCTAGATACAAAGCGCTTCAAAGCGGCAATAAATGACTCTGATGTAAGATTACCTACTAATTCAATATGTATAGCTCTTGTAGTAAAGCACACGAATACACAAATGTAGCATTTCATTGGTCTTACTCCTCGACCTTGCCTGGGCTTCACTTGAAATGGCCCGGCGTAGTCAATTCCAACTTTGGAGAAAACCTTTGACGGAACGACTCTAGACGATGGTAAATCAGACATTATCTGGGTAGATGTTTTAGCTCGTACACGATGACATTTCACACATTTCCAAATCTGTTGTCTTACAACTGACCTAGCGTGGATTATCCAATATTCTCTTCTAATTACTGATAGCAATAACAGGGGGCCAGCATGAAGATGGGATATATGAAAATGATTCACTATAATCTGTGTTATGTGATGTTTCTTGGGCAACAAAATAGGATATTTTCTGTCCTGCGCGATGTTGGATTGTCTTAATCTTCCTCCAACGCGTATAAGTCCATTCTTATCGATAAACGGGTTCAAAGAAAGGATCTTACTATTTGAGTTTAACGGTTGATTCTTTTTCAGAAGATTATATTCATTAAAAAACTCATCCATTTGAACTACTCTAACAATTGCATTTCTAGCGTATTGCAATTCTTCGGTTTTAAGGTAACCCTTAATCCTTGTTGCGGTAGATTTAGCTGAATTATTCGCAAACCGAAAACACCATGCGATGATTCTTTTAAGTTTCAAAAATGATGAAACTTCATTAAGGATTGGAATTTGCGAAGCGACTGTTCCAATTGAACAAGAAATATTTTTCCGTTGTTCCCTTAGAGACTCTTCTGAAAATGGTAAGTTGATAGAGAACGGAATATTATTTGAATTAAGCCACTGAGGACCTGTCCACCACAAGTCATGAGTAGAAAGTTCTGAAGGCAAAAGACCTCTTGATGCGCAATCAGCTGGATTCTCTTTTCCTTTTATGTGATTCCAATGCGATGAAGGTAAGACTGATTGAATTTCTGAAACGCGGTTGGCTACGAAGGTTTGCCAGCGTGTTGGTTCTGATTGTATCCAGGACAAAACTATCATTGAATCACTCCATGCGTAAATATCGTCAACATGAATTTGCAATGAATTCTGCACAGCTTGAACCAAATGCACTAATAGAACTGCAGAGCAGAGTTCTAAACGAGGAATAGAGATTACTTTCAGGGGAGCTACTCGAGTTTTTGATGTTAGTAGCTGCACCGAAACTGAAGAATGATTTGAAGACTTTAAATAAATCACTGCGGCGTAAGCTTTCTCTGATGCGTCACAGAAACAATGAAGTTCTACATTTGTAGATTTGGGCAATAATACTCTCCTAGGAATACGAATGCATTCAAGATTTGCGATATCTTCACAATAGATTTTCCATCTTTGATTGATTTCCTCTGGCAAGGGATCATCCCACGAGATTTGTAATTTCCAAATATCTTGAAGCAAGATTTTTGCTGCAACTATAAAGGGTGCTAACCAACCAAGTGGATCAAAGATTTTCGAAATAGAAGATAAAATTATTCTTTTAGTAGAACACTCTCTGTTTTCGAAGTTTCCAAAGTGACAAGTAAACTCGTCTTGCGTTGGATACCACTCTAAACCCAATAATTTTATTGATTTAGTATCAACTACTGTACATGAAGAATTTGAGTTCCGAGCACTCAAAGCAGTTTCCAAAATCGAGCGATCATTTGTACACCATTTATGCAATTGAAAGCCACCTTTTTGTAAAAGTTCACTTAGTTGTGAAATTAACTCTACTGCGTCCTCTACTGTGTCTGAACCAAATAGGACATCATCAATATAACAATTGTGTAATATTATTTCAGCTGCCTTTGGGAATTTAGTTCCTTCGTCAATTGTTAGTTGTTTGAGTACGCGAGTAGCCAGGTATGAAGCGGAAGTAGTGCCGTACGTAACTGTGCACAACCTGTAAGTTTTAATCGGCTTCGATGGATCATCTCTCCAAAATATTTTTTGGTAATCTCGATCTTCATCATGAATTTGAACTTGTCGATACATTTTCAATAAGTCGCTAGTAATGGCTATGGGATAGCATCTAAACCTCAAAAGAATAGTAAATAAGTCGTCTTGCACCTTGGGACCATTCATTAGCGTGTCATTAAGCGATATCCCTGATGTAGTTTTGGCACTAGCATTGAAAACGACGCGTAGTTTTGTGGTAAGACTGGATTCTTTTAGCACGTGATGATGAGGTATATAATAATGAAAATTTACTTTATCTAAATTATCATCGGATAATTCTTCCATGTGTCCAAGTGATAAATATTCGGACATGAAGTCTTTATATTGTTGATATATTTCAGGAGTTTTTATTAGTTTTTGTTCTAGACTAAGAAAGTTGCGAAGGGCTGATGGTCTGGAATTACCCAATTCATTTCTGTTAGGCTTGAATGGCAATTTTACTGAGTAACGACCATTTTCACTCCGGACGTGATTTTCCACGAAATGATTTTCACACAATCTTTCCTCTTTAGTTAAAGGTTTCGATGTGGGAATTTGTTCCAAATCCCAAAATGATTTAACTAATTCCTCCGTGTTTATGTTTAGCGTATTGACTGAAACCTGCTTACGGTTTGGGAATTCGAAATGTGTAGTTCCAGCAATTACCCATCCTAACTTAGAACAACATGCAAATGGAAGATTTTTGCCCCTTTTAATTACCTCGCCATTGATTAAAGTAAGGAATACATTAACTCCAAGCAAAATATCAATTTCTCCCGATTCATGAAATGTAGGATCTGCTAAAGTTAAATCTTCGAAACTTTCATATAAATTCAAAGGTAATGTTACACTTGGAATGTTTCCTGTAATTTTGTCTATTATGTAAGCGGACGTTGAAATTCTGTAATTAGTATTAAAATGAGGTGTAAACAACAAGTCAACTTCTCCAGTAGTAGTTGTATTGAAAGTACCTAAGCACGACACTAATATCTTCGAATCCTTTATGCTCAATCCTAAATTGATAGCTGTTTTCCGACGAATGAAGGATTTTTCACTACCTGAATCTAGTAAACATCTACAATTTATGAATTCATTTTTTGAGTTTTGAACCTTAATTAAAGCAGTACACAAAAGTACATGACTACGTCTACCATTAGCATGAACTCCAAAATGTTGATTTTCATAGTTGTTTGCATAAACAGTTGGAGAAACCTCACTCAAGTTGTTTTCTGATTTAATTTGCGATTTCGGAACAAACACTTGTGCTTCCGGTGAAGGGAATCTAGATGCATTTTTTGGTTTGAAATTATTTTCTAAATGCAAAATGCTATGATGATGCTTAAAACAATGCTTGCAGGTATTTACACTCTTACACATTTTAACTTTATGGACATTAGACAAGCAATTAAAACAAAGTTTATTAGTCTTAACAAACTCTATTCGTTTTTGCACTGGTAGATTTAAAAAATTAGAACACCTGTATAAAAAATGATCTTCTTTACAAAATAAGCAGGTAGAATTAGTAATCAGAGAAGTAACCCTATTATACACTGGTTTATCTGATTTATGCGTTTTACTAATTAAAGGTTTACTGTTCTGTAATGTTCTAGCGAAATTCTTCAAAAATTCTATCAAGTCATTCAACTTTGGTATTTCGTCTTTTTTTAATTGACGCTCCCACCACAACCTTGTCGAAACATCAAGTTTTTGCAAAATAATATACAACAACAAAGTATCACTAAAATTATCTATCCTTTGATCTAATGTTTCCAATGAGCGAGTTATTTCGTTTACGTTATCTACTAAACTTAATATCGATGATGCAGATTCTGTTTGTATTTGTGAAACGTTAAGAATTCTTTTAATAAAAGCAAATATCTGTTCTCTCTTATTAGAAAATCTCTCTTCTAGTAAATTCCAAGCAATACTGAAATTTTGATCAGCTATGGGAATTGACTGAATAATGCGATAAGCATCATTTTTCAAAGAACTCTTTAAATATTGTAATTTTTGAGCTCCAGATAGATTTGGATTATTGCGAACACTAGCGTTAAATAAATCTTTAAATGTTATCCATTCAGTTAAATTTCCGCTAAATGTGGGTAAAGATAGTTTCGGTAACTTTAAACTTTCAGAGATTGATTCAGGTATGACAGGTTTGTCGCCATTTGCATTTACGACCTTGTAAATCTTTAACTTACGAATAATTTTTAAGTGAACTTCCTCAATTTTCTCTAAAATCGACTGTTCTTCGTCAACGAAAGTGTCTATTTTTTCATCATCAGAATTTATATAAATTTCTCCAAATAGAGATTTAAAATCTTCCTTAAAGATTTTACATTTTTCTAAAATTAATTCAGCTTCAGCATTATCTAAGTTATCATAATCTATTTTCTCTATAAATTTCGTTAACTGCGTTTTCAAAATTTTCTTTCGTTTTTTCTCTATATCTAACATTTTGAAAATATTCTAAATTCTCGATTTTACTAATACTTTAATCACAAAAATAGTAGCAATAACGAAATGTCAAATGCAATTAAAATGCGTTAACTATTTCACTCACCTCGTACACTGTATCCAATGCGAAAGTCTTGAGAATTCTAAACCGAAATTGCATCATGAACTCCATTACGGACACGTAGAATTCTTATTCACAAGCGCGGGTTTTTCTCGTAGCTCCGGCGTAGGACGACCAAATAATGTAGCGGAAGTAATCTTAAATTTAAATTAATAAACGTAAGAATACATCTTTGCGAGTGGACTGTAGTTTAACCTTTTATTTCAGCGATTTCAGCTTTAGAACACAACATAGCAAACAACAGCGAGAGAGTTACAATTAGCGTTTTCAAAAATGCAAAGAACAAAATGCGAGCTGCGCATACGATCTGCGCATTGCGCAATAATATCTCACAAGACAGGCAGACGACTCTAGTAGCCCAAACACATTTAAAGCAATAAAAGAGCGCAAAATTCCTAAGCATTAGCGTGTTTTGTTTAAACAATTAAGGAAATAAAATCTATTAATTGCTAACAATTTAATATTTAAAGTGAGACAAAAGAACCTTTATTGTGTATTTTGTATGATTTTCAGCTTGTTATTTATTGTTTCATATTTGTTTTGCCTCGAACTGATATAAACATCAAATGATAAATCATTGCAATAGATTGAAACTGGTATTCTCTTTAAGACACCCAATATAAAGTTTTCTGAGTGAATATTATATTCTGGGAACAGAAAAGATTAATAAAGCTTTCCAATCAGAAAGTTTAACTTTTAATAAAGCCCTACGTTTAATAGAGGGATTAATATAATACCTTGACTGGATGGGTAATTTCGTAACGAATCAACTTCCTCTAGAAAATTCTCTACGAAGGCATCTTTCTTCTTAGACAAATAGCACTCATGTGCTTTAGCTTATGGAATTAAACAAATAAACATAACAGAAGAATTATTTCTTTTTTTACAGTGCATTTGTACACATTAGAGTACACATTAACACTATTACAGTTCACATTAGGTATTTTTGAAGCAGGAGTCATGAAAAATGAGCAATGCCCTCGCCGGGACTCGAACCACGGACCTCTCGCATACGTGTCGAGCGTGCTGACCACTACACCACGAAAGCATGCTAACGAGACGGGAGAAATATCTTATATACTCCCCCTTTTTAAAGGGCGACTGGGGATTAGGAGACCCAATCGCCAAATCCTGGTGGTGGGGAATCATCATCCACCACCTTTTTTTAGTTCGGGCGCCACTTGTAGGGTCATTAGGTAATTTCGAAGCAGGAGACATGATAAATGTGCAATGCTCTCGCCGGGACTCGAACCACGGGCCTCTCGAATACGCGTCGAGCGTGCTGACCACTGCACCACGAAGGCACGCCAAGAAGGTGGAAGAAATACCTTATAACAGAAAATGAGAGAAAATATTCTTGACAAACGTGGAAGTTGAGCTTTAAGAAAGAATAAATCAACATACTATGAAGCAAAGTGAAAAATCAGATTGTCAAAGAGCAAATGATAAAATAACTAATTTTTCAAAAAAAATTTTTTTTTTTTTAGAAGAAAAGAAATAAGTGACATACAATTTAAACTGACAACTAAAACAGAGATGCGAAAACTTTAACAAGATAGCTTTTAATTTCTGATTTCTAACTTTAAGAACTTAATGTCATTGTATATAGGTATTTTAAAAGAAGCAATTTGTAACTTAGCGCATAAATAGCCAAATGATATAAATGCTTCCCATGTGCCATCAGAAATAGATAGTTTTAAAAATCACTCTATTTCAGAAATTCTGGGGCCGTTAAAGTAAGGTCAGATATTTTAAATTCAAAAATACAATTTAGTTCAATTATACATGAATTCGAAACATGCGTTAAGAATATTTTTAACGTTGCCAGTTACTATTGTTAGGATGAAAGAAGTTTAAGAAAACTTTAAAATTAGAATACAAAAGAATACGCAAAATGTTCCCCTTTGACCCCCTTCCAAAAGAACTGTGATATACCACTATTTTTTACAGAATATAAATAAAGATGTCAGGACTGTGTGTTCGGTGCATATTCTTGAAAAACATCTTCGTGAACTCCTTAAAGTCGCGATCTTGAACAGGGAGCTGAATGCAGCTATGTTCTGTGGTAGAATATTGTGATTAAGTGGTAGAAGAACTGCACTTTAAAGGGATTTAAAATCCTCTTTTATTAAATCACAATTATATACAACCACTTCCCAACTCGGGAGGGATACAGAAAATAGAGACCGCACTTGGGTCTAAAATGAACAATCAAATTTAAACTAAAGCTAAATAGAAATTAAATCGTCGTTGCTCACAGAGCTATGAACGCGAGGTTGGCCTCTGAACTAAATGGTGCGTAGCAAGATTTAACTAATACTGACGCACTTGGAATTACTTCAATAAGCAATCACGTAAAAGCGCTATGGCTTAGAATTTAAATGCTAGCTAGTCAGGCGAACTCCGAATAGAGTAACTGTGGTCTGAGACTGAAAGGTTTCTACCTTTCACTTAAGTAGAACTTGGCTCCACTTCAAATTAGCATAAAGCTGAAACGCGCGCTTATTCTAACGGGAAGTTGAAATGAGAAGGGATAGAAAAAGTAAACTTAAAATAAATTGTTAGTTTAACTAAAACTTTACAAAGAAAACAAATAGTATTCGGGAATAGTTATTTTCAATTTGATTTCGTTAAAAGCAAGAAAAATTAAATTGCATTGAAGGCATGAACACTAATGTAATACTTTTTGTATTAATTGTGCTATTCCTTATATTATTTCATTGCTATTTACTATTTATCAAAAGGTATTTTTTAACTTGTTCATTTTAAAAACTATAAATTATTATATGCATTATTTTTTTAATATATAAAGTTACGATTAAAAACTGTTTTAAGCGTTATGGTATGATTTGATATATTGACCTTCGTTGAATATAAACTTGTACAGATAAAGTTAATTTGATTGCATATAGGGGTTTGCATTTACTTCTTTGGCCTCAGATGAAAAAATTGGCGCTGCTTTGGAAACATGACGCAATTATTTGAAAGCTAAACTCATTATAAGACTGTGATGCCATCATCTTAGTGAGCTAAATTAATGTAGACTTGCTCAAATGAATCTTTCTAACTCTTTTTTTATGTTGTTCGTTCATATTCTTTTCATATACTTCATTGATGAATATTGCGAATTGCTTTCCGTCATTTGCAACTCACAAGATAAAAACAATTCATTTACAGTTTCATTTTATTAAAATTTTATTGCTATTTACAACAGAGTTTTACAAAATTTGACAAAATGCGTAGCATTTGACCACTAGCCAGTTTATTTTACAGGATAAAGATGAGACATTCTGGCTTTTAGGTAAAGAGTTATACACCATTAGAAGTGTTTGAATATACTTTAAATTATGATAAAAACATAAGTATTTGTCAAAACAGAATTAATTTTGTGAAATTTGCTGACAAATTTTTTCATTTTATTACATTTCCACTTAAAAGCGCGATATCTTTTAATAAAAAATATTTCAATAACTAAATTAACATACGGAAGTAGCAAAAATATCTCAAAAAGTTCTTATTTCATTACAAATTAGAGCGATTAAATTTAATAGACGAATTCGATAAATTAATAGACATTTTACAAAGTCAAACACTTCTAATTTTTCAGACAAAGTTATACACAGTCCAGTCACATTAATGTGACCATCTGTCAAAAGCCAGAATAACCACCTTTCGCAGAGCGGACTGCAGGAAGGGAGTCACATAGGTCCCTGAAGGTGTTCTCTGGGATGTTGAGCCATGCCGACTCTAATGCCGTGGCCAGCTGCGCTAGATTGATGAGGATCCATGGCGCGAACAACTCGATCGAGATGGTCAAACAGATGCTCGATTGGGTTTAAGTCAGGTGAGTTTGCTGGCCAGGGGAGGACGGTAAACTCATCCTGGTGCTCTTCGAACCACGCACGTACACTGGCAGCTGTATGGCACCTCGCATTGTCCTGCTGGAAGATGCCATCATCCTGAGGAAAAACAATGCGCATGTAGGGGTGAACATGGTCCGCAAGGACAGATGCGTACTTGTATTGATCCATTGTGCCTTCCACAATGATCAGTGAACCTAGAGAATGCCAGGAAAACATTCCCCAGACCATAATGCTCCCGCCTCCAGCTTGGACCGTTCCGGCAATGGTTGCAGGGTGGTTCCTTTCAGAGGTTTCACGCCTTATACGCCAACGTCCATCTGTCCGATGGAGCATAAAACGCGATTCATCCGAAAACGCAACCTGTCGCCACTCAGTGGACGTCCAGCTGCTGTACTGGCGTGCAAATTCTAGCCTTCGCCGTCGATGAACAGCAGTCAGCATAGGTGCACGAACCAGGCGTCTGCTTCGGAGGCCCAGACGCAGCAATGTTCGCTGAATAGTACTTTGGGAGACACTTTTGGTAGCCCCTTGGTTCATTTTGGTGGTCAGTTGCTCAACGGTAGCCCGTCTATCTGCCCGAACGCATCTCCGCAAGCGTCGTTCGCCTCTGTCATCTATGGCCCGTGGTGCACCACATTTGCCACGTCGCTGATTTTGGACAGTCCCATTTTGCCATGCACGGTACACTTTTACCACGGCGGCACACGAACAGTTCACAAACTCAGCCGTTTCGGAAATGCTTCCACCCTTGGCCCGAAAGCCAATGATCATGCCCTTTTGGAAGTCGGATAAATCGCTTCGTTTCTGCATTACGCCAACGATTGAAATGTTTTCCGAAGCCCTCACACACCCTTTATATACGCTCAACTGCACTGTGCTGCCACCTGCCTTCTGTGATTGGTTATTTAACTCTGACATGGAAAGTACGTGGTGGTCACATTAATGTGACTGGACTGTGTATAACACTCGGTGAACCATAAGAAAGAGGAAATATTCTGCTCTAAGAGGAAAATTGATGTATTCTAACTTTTGTTCTTGTTTAGCTATTTTACATATATAGATATAAGTCTAAGGCCTCTTTAGAAATGATAGAGACAACATTAATCCTCGAAACTAAAGGTTTTAGTTTCTATTAACTAGTATTACTTAAGTGAATTCAATTACTCTTGATAATTATATGTCCTTAAAGTATATTTTTCAAGGATACTGGGATGAGATGAAATTACCTTGGTTATTTATTATGTTATATACACGCTAAGAAGATTGAAAACGCTTATCGAATTGTGGCAGAAGATATCACAAGTAGAATACAATTAGTTAATAGAAATACGTTATAGTTTGAGAATGAAAAATACTATTGCTGAGGTTGGCTAGTTGGCTGCTCTGTAAATGAAGATTCTTGCTGAGCATATAAACTGTTTTCGGAAGTGTCGCCTTTCATTCTGGAGTAATAGCGAACGTGTTGTGTGGTAAGACTGGTTTCTTCACCTTCTGCAGCAGCTCTTGAAGGGAAGCAAGATGAAAAGAGCCCCATTACGCTGGAACCTGAAAACAAAGTCTGTGAAATGTCTGCAGTAGTTTTATTAATTTAATTTCTCCAATGGATATGCAAAATAAGCAGATGTAATTAAGTATTTTGAAAAAAGAAAAAAAAAAAGCATGCATTTCTTTCAAAAGGATAAGACATGCATTTCAGACTGAAATTATTTCACGACAACTAATATACAGGTATGAGAGACTGTTCGTATAAGATTTTCATGTTATGGCTGACAAGGTTTCACAATAGAATATAATTTAGAAAATTTTTGAATTGAAGGCAAAATGCGATGAATTAGAATGACAGCGCCTGTTTAAGATTATTACGCGATCTATCAGCAGAAGGTGAGTGGTATTAGTTAATTTCTGGATAAGAATTAATAAGTTTGCTTATAGAAAGCTTGTTTTGAGGAAGAATTATTTTAATGAGAATGCACCTTTAAAATCAGTGATCGTACACCACATGTCAGACAATTAAAGCATCACAAATTAGTTTCCATGACATTTTTTTCACAACAGTTTCTGTGACATGATCGTTCCTCCAGAATAGCCCGACGTCATTGAAAAGGGCAAGGCTGGAAGTTTCTTGTATGCAGTCGCAGCCTCCCTCTCCACCTCCTCTCAAGTATCGCTAACTACAGTATGGCACACGCAAAACTGGTCCGTCTGCCCGCAACGAGCCCACGTTTTGCGATTCTTTGTGAAAGAGAATAAATCACTCAGAACTTGTTCACATGACTTCTATACCTGTGTGAGATAATCTACGGTAGTCGAGAAAACGAAGCAGATGGGATGATCGCGAGTCAGACGAAACGAAGGTGAGTTGAGATACAATAACACGCCCAACAAATATTAATTTAGAAGTCAAATAACAAAAATCAATTTGCGCTTTTGCAGCTGAGGATGGTGGTTCGGTATAACCATCGAAACTAGTCCTGTGAAAATTTGAAAATATAACGCTGATTTTTGTTGTTTGACTTCTAAATTAATATGAAGGTGAGTTGGTTTTTGTGGGTCACACTGGAATTCAAGTTAGAAATCACTATAGCCAAATCAGACCGGCTGTAGCTTTTAGGCACATCGAACTAACCCGGATGTCAATGAAAGTAAAAATCTCTCAAATTATACAATTAGTAAGAGAAACTGTTAAATCTGCCATATCTGTGAGAACTGAGTAGGTTTCCGTGAAAAGAAAAAGGGACCAGATTTCAAAATATCCCCCTAAATGCGGAAAAAGTTCAAAAATCGGAGGTTGACTTGAGAGTTTGATTTATATGGAATCCAGAAAAAAGTCATTTATCCAACTGAAAGAGGCAGCCTTACGAGGATGAAAATAATGCTTGACCAGAAGAAGCAACAGAAAGGCAGCGTTCTCGCTAAAACTCTCCTGCAACACGAACATGACGTTAAAAACATGTGTTGATAAATGAATTCATCTAATTTCTTTCGGCTCTTAAAGAAGAATTCATGCAAAAACTAGCTGCCGTTGTCCGACACAGTCTGCCTCCTCTAGGATAGAAAAGAATAATCTTGTCATTGATATATATATGCTTGTATTAAACCTTTTAAAGTTAACATAACCTGAATCAATGTATTTCGTACGTCTCCTACATCTTAAATCTTTCCTTATTATTTCAAACGATAAATCTCAAAAATATACAAGAAAAAATAGCATTATTACGAACAAGAATTTGAACAAAAAGATATATTAATTTTAACAATTTGTAGCCCAATTTTACATTATTTTCCTTACTTTGAAAACAAAATTGAATAACGCACTAGAATATTGACCATTGTAAGTACCAGTGCGCACACATCTTATTCAAGGATCTGAAAGTACAAATCTGATAAATTCTTACTTGTACTTATCAAAAGATAAACACTCTCAGTTACGAATTTTTGAAATAAGAATAATCACTTTGTTTGGGACTATATGGGAATAGTATTGCAAAAAGTGCTTTTCGCAGCTTGATATTAATGACTCTGAGAAAGGAATCCTATTGACAGATCAGCATCTAGAAAATTTTTAGTAAATTATCTTCAAGGCTACAAATTTTATACGAATCGAAACTATATCAAGTGTCAAGTTCTAGTAAGAAATAACTAAGTTTATAATTGTTTACACACAAATGTATGTATTTTTTCCTGCAGGTGTCAAAAAAATTCAATAAATAAAATAAAGAGGGTTGTAGTTATTTATTCTCACGTTTGGAACGGAAAAAAAGAATTTAACCGAAAGGAAGAATTTTATAATTTTATCCAGGAAGAGAAAGAAAAGATTATAAGTTTGAAAAATAAAACGTAGATACAGAGGAAATCCTTTTAAAAAGTACAATTGAATAGTTTTGAAATAAATTTCCACATTAAATTCTGTTCGAGGCAAATTAAACTGAAAAAAATATAATTTCCAAACCTATTGTAAAATTATATGCATCACATTACGCGCAAGCGTCACGTGTAACATCATGCTACAAAAGGTTGATGTCCATATTTTAAGGCACAACATATATATATACAGATAATCTATATTTATCTAATGTATAAATACAGAGTAAAAGACAATTCAAGACCTAATCAAACTGCGCGGTGAAAGCAGCAGTTAGTGGTGGTAATAAAGCAAATTAAATAAACAAAACGTTCTAAAATCCATCCCATATTCAATTCAGAATAAATGAAACACAAGATGCAAAAACCAGAAGCACAGTGGCAAACTGCATGGGAAGGGCAAAAGATATGTAAAACCAGAAATGAAAGAAGAAATTTACATCTTTCGCTGCATCATCATCGTCGGTGCAAAGAAAGAAAGAAAGAAATCATCCTGTTTCTGAACCAGTTGCGACCCAAATTAAAATTTAATTCTTTATAAATAATCTCAGAAAATAAATCAAAATAATCTGTATCTTTAGCAATCTAACCCCTACAGGTCATAGTAAGTAGCGTAAAAGCTGTAAAATTATAAAATCGAAAATAAAAATAAAAATAAAAATAAAACCGAAACCACTAACAAAAGCTTAAAAAAGGCTTAAAAATTTTAAATACTTATTTTGAGTGAACCGAGTTCACAAAACGAAACTTGTGTTTACAGGTAATCAAATACATGAAAAAATAATAACGCATGAAACTTTTGAAACCATACAGGACGAGTTAAAAATATTTAAAAAATTATATCATCAAAATCATAAACAAGCCAAAAAGCTTAAAAATTTAATAACAATTACCTTCCATTTAAGTGGAACGAGTCTAAAAAAACAAAACATATAAAATAGAAGCAATCCAACATACGAAAAAATAATTACAAATGAATAGTTAAACAAAAAATATAAAATAAAAAAATAAAAAGAGTTAATCCTTAAAATCTGTAACATTAGAGTAACAAAAGTTTTGAAATGAAAAAGATACCAACTCCATTTGGCCAATAGCAAAATAATTTATTAGTTTGATTTATTTTGCAAAGCATCTATCTGTCTATATATCTACTTTATAAATAAATTCATATTTATAATTAGAAACATTCTAAAATTATTCGAAATTTGAATAATACATGCATAGATTTTTTTGGTGTCCAGAAATGCTCATTTAATTTAAAATTTAAATGGAATTCATATTAGGTCTTACTGAATACAATTCATGAGTGGTAAAGACCACCATGAGTTCAGTTCTACAAAAACTCATTGATAAGGAATAGTAGTTTCCTTTCATGCTGTTATTCTTACTGTTATCAAATTAATCTTAGTAGCTACACACTGCTTGAGTTTTCTTGGACTACTCATCAATATAATTAAAACTGTAATTTTTGTTTTTATTATTTTACTTTGTTAAATTACTGATATTAATTAATTTCTACTTCCTAAAATAATAAGAATAAAAAGCAGTTTTACACCTTTTGAGAATTTCTCATTTGGCAGTGGAAATAGCCATTTCATTAAACATTACAATAGAATACTTAAGCAAAATGTTAGAACATCAGAAAAATTTTCTCTTTATATATATTTTATTTTTACCACATAAATATAAGTTTCTTAGCTCAAGAAGCAAAAACATAGTTTATAGATTATGAACTGGAATTGTGGAAAAAGGGTTTGATGGAAGTGGACATTTCATTACAAATTACTGCAAAATATTAATGCAAAATTTTATATTAATTATATTAGAAAATGAAATTGTGTTGCTTACCTCTACTTGGTTTTTTTTATCTTATAAATACAAGAGCCGTAGCTCAAGCAATCAAAACTTAGCTAATCTTTTCTTTTACTCTAAGAGCAAAACTTGATCTATTATTAACGGAAATGGGCATTTCATTAAACTTTTCATAAAAATGTCTAAAAGAAAACATTGGAATGTTAGAAAATAAAGCAGATTAGTTTAGCTGTACTAGTGTTAGCCTTAAATATAACTCAAACTTTCGTAAGGTAGATTACAGCAGACCACAAGAGGATAAGATCGCTGAACACCTAAGCTTCATTTTCGATTTTTTATTTCTTTTATTTAATTTAATTATGGCAAGGTACGCAAGGGCTATCTGCCAAGGGGGAGGGATGCCTTCCTGGAGAGCCTTCTGAGGGAAAATGGCTCGTATGCGCGTTATATATAAGGAAAACCATGAAAACGTCCATGCAACCAGCCCGCTCGCCTGGAATCAAACCCAATTCGTAATTACTAGTGTTACTAATGACTTTACCGCTCGACCACTGGTTGATTGATTCGGTTCGAGCTTTGGCATGTGCATTAGCTGGGCAGTGTTTTCGTGTTTTTCTCTATGTGTAACATGAATGCGAGTCAGTTTCTCATACTTCCAGGAAACATCTGTTTTAAAGCAGACAGCCCTGGTGTTCTTTGTCATATTCCATTAAATAAAGATTAGCTTATTATAGCACATTTGCTTTAAGAACGAAGCACTATTTATAGTTATAGTGAATTTGAATAAAAGAAAAGTTGTATAAAAAGTGAAGCCTTTTTTTTATTACCTGTATAATGGACCACTGAATGTCCAACAATCCAAAGCACCATGTAAATAATGAGAGATAAGAAGCAGAGGACAACGCCAGTTATCAAGAATGTAATAGGACCAGCCCGATCAAATTCCTTTAGATACAGAAAAAACACAGAACTACATTACTATATCTACAGTAGCATCAAATGAATTCATCAATAACATATTCAGTTAAAAATTTTTATTCAAGAAATTGTTTAAGAAATTGCAGTAATACTAAAGTATTCTAGTATATATATATAATACCACACGATTGTAACTGAAAATAAAGTAAAAAATACTTGTATTTGTATTAACACAAAATAAGAGTTGTAGGGTTTCATTTAATTTTACAAACAGTTCCTTTAATTTGATAGTCTGTCTTGTCTTCTTTTATTCCTCCCACGTTTCCTCGCCAAACTTGTAAATTAGCCAGACTGAACGAGTGTATTTAAACTGATATTATTATGAGCGCATATTGCCTTTTTCTCCCAGCTGTTATCGGTTTTGCATTCTTGCCACCGAGTTAATATCTTGCCGCTGTAGGTTCCGAGTCCTATTAGATTAAACTGAACTGCGTGGTGTTGTACTACTCTTATCTTTAAATTTAGTATTACGCATCTTTTAAGATCTCACCACAAGTGGTCGGTGTTTGTAAGCACGTAAGTCCATGCCTTCTGTAAATTATACTGTGTTCAATAAAATGGTCTTTTACACCCTTCCCCTGGCCGTGCTCGCCTTCAAGCCTGTGCGAGAAGTCTCCAGGATTGACACTTAGGTACATTTTATGATCTAGTTACATTTTATGATAGCGACGAGAACTTGATCTCACAGAGTAACTCACGCATATGATCGAACTAGAAATGGCAATATTAAAAGTGATCTACCATTCACAATCTTATAAAACTATTAATAATTTAGCAGAATATTTCTTAGGAATCTATGCAGCGTAATTGGTGTTGATTTAACATAGGAATTAAGTTTCTCAAATTAACTCTCACTCAATACTCTAACTCAATACTCTTGAATGGACAAAATGAATAAAGTGGAAATGCATGAAGTATTTTATTGCTTAGATTTATTGCTTATTATTTTCAGTATGTAAGTGTGATAAAGATTTCTGATTCATTATAAAAAGAGTTTAGTCGTTTTCTTTTGCTTCGAGCTGTAAAGGGTGCTACTCAAAACTAACACTTGTCTTATTTTTTTTTATCTTAGAGTTGTGAAATTTTAAAATTCCTCTACAGAACTCAACTAGAAATCACTCAAACAATTGCTAGTGCATATTAATTATTCGCGAATATTCAGTATAAATAAGCGATGCAGCCAATAGTAAAAATTTCTTTGTATTATAAAATATTTCAGTTTTTAACTTACATGTCCTAAAACTACAGGCATTGACATCTCTCCGAGTGCAGCCCCAAACACAAGGAATGAGGTTATAGTAGCTGGAAAGATATTTATATTACAAAATAAGTGCACAGCTTAATCATGAACTAATAATACACGAAAAAGGTTTTTTTATAAAACATTATAATACAACATTTTTTATAATACATCATTCTCTAAATAATAAACAAAAAAAAATACGTTTATAATTTTGAATGCAATAAATGTTTTTCTAATTATAGCCTAGGAACTGCAAAGTTTCGATCGTTAGTTCGTTAGTTTTTTAAAAAATGTGTACTGTTATATTATGCTGCCATGCCATTTATTACCCACGTGAGTCGACAAGTTTGTTACTAGGCATAGTATAAGTTCTATAAACTGTCTTTCATGCGGTATATCAAGTAGCTAATTTCCAGAGTTAGCCATTTAATGAGCATCAGATCTTTAACTTAGCTTTCAAATTCCCTAAAAGAATGAGCTATTCGAAATTAATAAATGCATTTCTTAATGATTTAAAGACATTAGCAAGCTTTTAGAAGAGACTTCCCAAAATATTTAACTCATTAAGTAACGCTACCTTACATTTATTATCCACCGGATTTGCAGATATTGCCATTGTGCGAAATATAAAACACTTAATTATCTTTGAAATGACCTTGTGAAAGTCAATTTTTAGAGTGCTGTTATTCTGCAAAGACTAAGAGTTTCAAATTTTCTTTCAGATTTAATCGAAGTGTACTAACTTATACACTTTTTATACACTTCTTAATAATTTACTTTTTATTTTACAGTAATTAGTATCAAGTATTAATTTGATTTATTTAAAATTTAAAATACATTTAATCTACAATATATACAACTGATAATTTTTATAAACATCTGCAGTATTTTTAGGATTGATAAAAGATTTTTTGGCATGATATATAACATACCTTGGTGCAGAATAATTCGGATTCATTCACTAATTGCAGTCGGCGCAAAGGACTGAACGTCACCGGAAAAGGAGGTAAAAAGCCACCGCATGAGAATTTATCATTTAGAACTGGTATAGTGGGAAAATATTCTATTCATTAAATGTCCCATTAAATTCATTAAATGTAAATTTTCAAATAAATTAAATTCGTGTGAAAGTACTTTGAATTAAATTTATTTTTAGCCTAACTTTGGAATGAATTTAACTCAGACTTCTTTGAGCGGCATAGAAGAGAATGAGGTGAAAATCTGAAATTAAAATTCAAAAGATAAAAGCGAAGCCGAAGTTTCGTGAGAACAAGCACCATGAAGTATGTGTCTAGATTAGATACGTATTTCGGAATCTGTAACAGTACTTCAAGTAATTCAAATTTTTAAGGTATAAAATGACCTAAGCATCATTTGTTAAATGTAAAAAGAAAACTCAATGCTATTCTGACTAAACATGTGAGACTTTGAAAAAATGAGGTTCAGTTTTTGATGCAAATAATATATCAATGAATTCGTATTTAAGTTTGTACGCAGGTGTAAATTTCGACTATTCTTATAATAGTTGGCTGAACTTAGTATTTTTCAATTTCATTGAAAACCAAGTTCATAGTAGAATTTATACTATTGATAAAAAATAATTGCCTTTTCAACAAATATTATTTCCGTTTAATAAATTTACAGTTTGTTAAACTAGCCTAGAAAGAAAAGCAAACAATCTGGATAACTATGCTGTACCTTTCAAAACTAAAACATTCTGAATCACTTCAAATCGCGAAGTTTTGATTGTCGAATAAGATAGTTATAGGAGATAGTGATCATATGATAATGTCACCCTTTTACGCTATCAGATATATGTCTACTTGTGTTTAGGGCCATGGATATCACAACTAAAGTTATTATCAATAAAATAAGTTCCCCCTACTACTGACGAGTCGCAATTTAATATTGAGCAAGATTTTCGACTATTTTTGCTACAGAGAGAACCCGACGCACAGTTTCATGCAACACTCTCTAAAACGACTGTTATAAAGTTGATGGTATGTTAATGAGGAAATGTATCGAAATAGAAGACTGCACTAAGTTTCAGGTGTTTCCTAACCCTAGGTTTCAGGTGTTTCCTAACCTGATAGATAGTAATGATATTTGATAGAGAATGAAGTAATAATATGAAGCACTGATTTGATATATAATGAAATAATAATATGAAGTAATAATACTGTTTGATAGATAGAATAGAAATTTACAGAACGCGTTTCTGTGGGTACACTATTTCGGACACTAAAAATGAAGCAGTTTCGAGAATAAAATCTTTGAATTATAATTTTTACACTTCCATATGCCAAAATAATATTGAAAAGCTCAAAGGTAGCATTAATTTATTAGCCTATAAGTACACGTGGTTGCAAGCTGAAAAGCAGGCTGAACAGCGACGGTCCATGTTTATGATCACATTACCCGTCACACTTTTTGGTTGTAATCTCTACTTTAGAAGACAGGCAAGCCGAAGCTCAAGAAGAGTAAGGGATGGTACTCTGTAACTGGCAGTGCTTCGTGTCCAGTGCATAATCTAACTTAGTAGGTGTGCATAATCTAACTTAGGCCAGTGTACAGGAAAGTGTATTTCACTGTGCAAATTAATCTTAAATAACTGAGCTATTTGTATGCGAGCTTTATCATCCATAAATATGAAATCTATGTCCGTTGCAGCATTAAAAAGACGAATATCTAGGTACAGAATTTTGTCTCGATATCAGATAACAGTTACTCATCAACCATAAAACGCTTCAAGCTTAGTACAGTCTTCTATTTCAATACTTTTCCACATTAACTTACAACCCCTTTATAACTGTCGCTTAAGAGAACGTTGCTTGGAAACGTAAGCCAGGTTCTCTCTGTAGCAAAAATAGTAGAAAATCTTTCCGAATATTAAATTGCGACTCATCACTAGGAAGGGGGACCTTACTTTACTGATAATAACTTCAGTTGTGATATTCATGTCCCTAAATACAAGCAGGCTCATATCTGATAGAGTAAAAGGGTGACACAAATAAATATATGACTCCTACTCGCTGTCTTAAGTATGACTGTCTCGTTCGACAATCAAATTTCGCGATTTGAGGTGAGTTAGAATGAGCTAGTTTTCAGAGGCAGAGAGCAGTTATTCAGATCTTTTGCTTTACTTCCTAGGCTAGTTTAATTAATTGTTAATTTATTTGTCTGTAATTAATTTTTTTAAATAATATACAAAGAAAATACAGCTCAGTATACAATTCAAGATGCTGTTAAATTAATTTAAATGAATGTAAAATATATGTAAATTGGCTTACAATATCCTTTAAATGATGACCATATAAAATTAAAGGAAAAGAATATCCAGTAATGTTTAAAGGCTAGTTAGTATTTTCTATTCAGTTTTATGGTCTACGTGAGTTAAAAAAATAAATAAAAACTGAGGTCATTATTTTATTTTGATTAATATAGACATAGTTTGTGTTTAAGCCAATAAGAAATATTTTCCTTTTGTTAATTTTGGCGAAAATGTGTGTTTTCAATTTTGTTTCAAGGAAATAAACGCATTTTTTAATTGTGGAATCTTAACTGAAATAAAACCCTCTAACATACATAAAAAGCATTTCTTCATTTCCATTAAAATAAATACAGTATTTGGCCTATAGAAAAACGTCATCCAATTATCCTGATTTTTCGCGTATTCGAAAAGTCTGTGGTTCCCTTTGATCAGGATAATCAAAGTTCTACTGCACTTTAACTGCTTTGTTTTACGGTATCTATTTGAAAACAAGGTATTTTACCCCCTGAAAGGTTTATCCTAAGTTTTTAACAGTTATTTTTAGTTTAAGCTACTTTCCTGTCCCTCCTAATTTTTAGCTTACAATTTCCTACCAGGATGTGTTTTTAGAATCCCGTTTAATGCAACTAAATAACTAAATGGTATTTAAGTCGAAGTTCCACTGACTGAGATAGAGAGCCTGAGAGTTTCTGACTAGCTCGCGTTCGCCTTTTGGCTACGTCTCTCTTTAAGCTGTTACTACACTCGGCCATTTTTCAGGCTCTTGATAGCTTTGCTAGCTTATTCGATATTTAGGGGCCAACAACTTACAATTTAAATAGCTTCGTCGATATCTTTTTAGTTAAGCATTAGGTAAGTTTTAGTTCTTATTATTATGAGTTCAAGCCCTAGTGGAGGTTTTACTGTACGCCCTGAGAAAGGGGCCGACTGTTTAATTCTTATTTTGAGCAATAAAGGATAATTAACCCTTCTTGAGTTTACGTCTCTCTTCCTGAACTAAAGCGATTATTCGCTTAGCTGTTCACGAGGTTCCCACACATTTAGCTATTAGATAAAAGGGTGGAACCCCACACGCCAAAAAAGTAAATTTTACGTTTTAATTAAACTTGGGAAACTGGCGATTTTTTCCTTTTTGTTGTTTATTATTTGAGAAATGGTATATATCATCAGCACAAATGTTTTTCTTACATTACAAGAAATGCTTTATTATAGATAGATGATACGTCTGAAAACATGTTCAGCTCAAAATAAATGGTTTTCTAATGTGTTATGTAGAAACGAGCCAGTTTCCCTTAAGATGTCTTCTATAAAGACAAACTTTCAGTAGGAAGGTAGCTGTCCGTGCTTTCGCTTTTAAATTAAAGGAGTAAAGAATAAAATGTTTTCGCTTTTTTAAATTAAAGAACTAAACAATAAAATATGAACTTCTCTAGCCCTTCTCCGTGTTTTCTGTCTACTTTAGGGAGTTACGGTTGATTTTTCATGTTTTTAGTTTGACGTTTACGAACTCGTGGGGTAAGATTTCATATAACATCAATGATTACTTGCTAAATCCCCGTTGCATTGAAAATATCTGCCAAGCATTGACATCATTTTAATAATTGAAGCCATAAGCTTTCCTCTTCACCTCTAGGTTTCTTAAGGCTTAGAAACAACAAAACCGTATTTTGATTAAATTGTTATTATCTTTAAGAATACCAGCTGAGCTGTTAAGTCATTCAGAATGAACTCTGCTGAAACGCTTGATGAAACGGATTGAAACTGTAAACCAGTATTTATTTAAAAGTAACGAAATGAGAAGTTAGAAGCAAATTTACCTCTTCTCAGATTTTTTTTTCTTTTTAAATTGCTTGTATAGGCTTTGAGAAACGATTATTTAAATTGTTGATATTCGGGTATAATACAAGACTATACTTACGGGTAACTTTAATGTACTGCTCTGTAAGTGATAGCGCTGTTGGAAAGACGGAACTCATGAACAATCCAATGATGCAGGTACCAAAGATGAGGATTCCTTTGTTGTACTTCAAAGCGAGCATCAGCAGCATACCGAAAGTACAGCCTACCTACGAGTGAAGAACGTGAAAAATTTCATTATTTAAAATAGATGCAAAATAAGGGGTCTGAAATAATCTGAAATCAAAATGAAAGACTTGATTTCAGATGGCTTTATTTTTAAATTTTAGAAAGGCAATGTGACAACTAACATATAATTTCAAAAGAAAACTATCCAAATTTTACTTATAAAATGTTCTGACTGCTTGGGTGATAATAATTCTATGTCACTTTTTTCAGTTATATGAATGACATCAAGATCACAGTCATATTCTACCAATACTTATTCTGGCAGATCCTGCGCTACTGTTTTAACGAAAGCAATATCGATAGCATTATTCTGAAAGAAAATGTCATATGGCATACTATGCGATGACATCGGAATCCATCCACAGAACACTAGTAAGGCACTTTGTCTTTATAGCTGCATACAGCCATCAGACGCATACAGTCTTCTTGCTTTCACACAGACACGCAAAAGCCAGATGAAACTGCTGATGCAACCCACCCATGAATGTTCACAGAAATCGATGGATAAATTCCATAACATCATTGAGACTGACGTTAAACGGGATTACTAATGTAAATTTGGAAAATTGCTGCACACAAAAGATCTTCCACTGAGCAGCTGTCTTTTGACCGTTAAGTTCTCATATTTCTTTCAAAAGCTTCGTCTTTTCCCCTTTATGTCCATTAAATTAATCTATAGCAGCTATTATAGCCATCTGAAATCAGGTCAGTCATTTTGAATAACCCTATAGGTCGGGGTTGTCAAACTAGTCAATAGAGAGCGTTTAGTCTGTTGCCTTTATGGCTTAAAACATGCATAAAGAACAGTTCACTTGAGGTAAATAAGAAGAATTTGGAAATAGGATAAAATAACATATTTTTTATAACGATGACGAGAAAACCAAAATTACTGAATTCATCAATGAAACTCGTAATTGACACGATAAAAGCATTAAAGGTAAGCACTGCTTTTATCATCTTTCAAGCACTTCCGTGTGCTCTACGTATTAAAACTACGTTTGCTTAGTGGAGGTTCTCCGTGGGTTAGAGTATAGTTCTGAATGTCTCATTTATAAAGCTTTACAGAAGAATAGGAAAGAGGTTTTGATTTCTTCCTATTTGAACAAGTTCTAAAGCTCTGTCATATAATGCTCTAAGCCAGACATTTCCTTTTTTATGTCAATAATCTTCTATTTTGACTATATTATATCTTTCATTTCGACGACATTAAACCGGAACAAACGTAAGGAGCTTATTACTTTAATTTCACATGAATATTAGTAGTTTTGTTCAAAATTTAATCATTTAAAACAGTCTGCTTGGGTGATAATAATTTTCCGTATGCATCGTATATATAAACTAGTTTCTCTTAGAAAATCCTCCACGCAGGTATATTTTATAAGAAGGTCTCTCTTGCTTTTATTGGAGCAATATATATTACTGTTCAATGAAAGTAAAACACCAAAATCGAGTAATTAGATCGGCCAGCCATTCGACTGTCGAATTGTTTACCTCGCGGGAGGAAAATGCTTACAAGTTTATCTGCGTGTGCTCAAAGGATGCGCTTGCAGTTTCGTTAAAAGACATTCAGACAGACAGAAAATAGAGCCACAGGACAGCAAACCCCTAACAGAACATTAATGTATTCAGTTTGGTATTGTTTTACAAGCGCACGAGGACAAACCCCAAAGAAAAATGAAGAGAAAAATTTTATTGACGGATTTTGGAAGAGGAAAAATTGCCGGACTGAGAGATGCAAATCTGCAATGCAGTTATTCATAAGTAAAAAAAAAAAAGTTGGAAGGAAGTTTGTCGCATTGACTATAGGGATCTAAAACACTGTCTTGTATTCACTTTGCACATAAGAAAATCACGAAAAACTAATCATGCAGCCAACCAGTTCGTCTGAGGTCGGACCCAGGACAACTAACAGTCTTCAGCACTTTTTAACCTTTAGGCCACTAACACCTTGAGCACCAGCCCGAAGCACCTTGAGAATAAACGGCACCTATGGCTGTGCTGGTTTTTACACCCCCGATACTATCCCAACATTGGAGGGCCGTGACATATCACGCGAAGAATGTCGTTATGATTCTTGTAGCGAGAGCTCGTATCTCGGAGTCCATTTCTGCGACTTCCATTTAGTCACATGAGCTATTTCAACTGAAAACACGGAGAAGATACTGGACCGCTGAATAGGCGAAAATCTTTTCTAATGAGTCTTGAAATAAGTTTTGGACCCATAACAGCCGGACCTTTGTTCACTGC
>KK112173.1:923625-951850 GCA_000611955.2 Stegodyphus mimosarum
GCGTCATGGTTTATGTTACACCATTTTATTTACAGTTTCGCCATCTTCGAATCTCAGACAGTTTGAACCGTCAGTGGTGCATTAGTGAGGGCTTGGAACGAGACTACTTACCATTCATTTTCAACTTTCTAGGGCTAATTTTAAAGAAGTTAATGCGCCCGCCCATACTGCATGCAAATTTTTCTCTGTGACCAATTCTTCCTTAAGAGGTTATCACATCTAGCGACGATCCCTGCTACACGGGACTTTTCTGAGAAACGAGATTCTAGTAACACTGGTTTAAACGGGAGGATTCCTAGAAAAAAGAGTTCCGCTGGAAGCGAAGTCCCGCCTAGCTGTGGAAACGATGTACTGGCTACGCGGGAATTTTTTAAGCCTCGCGGAAAATATTTCGGCTGCAGCTCTATCCCGGGTATAGATCAACCAATCAGACGAAAGTTCTGCTTCTGAAGGCTCACGTGATCTCAATCTGAGCGATAATCGATTACTGTTTGGCGTTCAAGTCTTTGTAGTAAGTGAAACGGTAACCCAGCTACGTAGGTTTCGTGGAAATGTGAGGGTTCTGAGAATTGTCCTTTTCGGCGTCCAGTCCCTCGTAGAGGAAACATATGTGATAGAAATATTAGTCTGCTTAATTGCCTGTTTTATCCTAAAATCTCGATGACTTCTCGAAGGGCAACCCGTATTTCAACACTTGCAGTTATCACTGACGAATTGTGCGCATTTATTGGATCTACATTAAATGATATTTTCATTGACAAATCTTTAGGATTTTGATTGGCACACGTTACGTAGTGCAATCCGTTATTACCACAAAAGATGGACTCAAAAGTAGTGAATGTAGCACTTTCCTTCTAATGTTTCAAACATTTCTACCTTACATGATATGGCATCGCTCCTGCAAATATTTGCGTTATAACCCATATCCTTACTGACGTTATATTTTTACTAAACATCAGTGTACATTATTGATTATTTATTTGGTAACCTCAGGGTAATACGCTTTACGCTTTACGGAGAGACGGGGACGCCCTAACTTTACCATTGTGGTTATACGGGCATGGTCCCACGCCCTCCTCCTTGTTTGTTCTTATCAGCTCCACCACAGCCAAGGGAGCGGACAAGCCAGCACCAGTACGGTCCCTGTCGAGCCTGATCCCATCCTAGGTACAATACCCGGGTTCTAGTCCTGTGAAGAATAAGGTACAATAGTACCTGATATTTTACCCCCGTGGTTGAGACTGTCTAAGTACAGATCCTAGTCAGTACTTCCCAGGAATTCTCCTGAGTCAACCCCCGGGGGGAGCCTCAGGGTAATAGGAAATATGCGCATAATCGCAACAGTTTTTTGTTTCAAAGGTAGAAAAGAAGCTTCAATTTTGAGGCATTCTACAAAATATTTGTGCCCGTATCATTGCTTCGAGCTACGTTTACTTACAATATTACAGCCAAGCATGAATGCAGGGGCCAGTCGAGTAGCCAGAGCAATGGAGATTAATCGACCAGCTGCAAACATTCCCTGTAAGGAGGAGAAGAAAATATTTAAAATTCAGAATTAAGAAGGAGCTTACGTTATTCAGGACCATTTATTTTAAATTAATAATTGAAAATTATGTAAATAAATGCATTCATGAGCGTCGAAAACAGGAGGACGTATGTCCACCAACGTTCAGTAGTTGCAGTGTTTATCAACATAAATATTTACATAAGATAAGTCTGTTCTTGATTATACAATTCATGGGTTTCAAAATTTCTTCAGTTTTTCTTTCTGTGTTACGATCATGGATGCACCATAATAAGACAGAAAATAATTCTAAACTATAGGGGGAAAAAGAAAGAAAAATTAGCTATATACACTAAAGTTTGTTATTGATTTGAACATACCCAGAAAAGAGCATTTAAGTACGCTGCGTTAGATCTCTTCAGATTAACAGGGCCTTTGACAGCATAAGAATACAAGTAGCCTCCGCAAATTGCCTGTAAAAAACATTTTATTTAAACAGCAAAGAATTCCATTACTTCACAAAATGGGGGTGGGAGGGAGACGAAGAAACAAAATGTTTGCTTTATCTGAGACTACTTTAAAATATTTCGGAGATAAAAGCTAATTTCCATATGCTTGTAAACATTAAAATAGCGCAGGAATAAAACGAAATTCGGAGATTATAGCAAGGATTAACGAAATTTCAATTTTTAAAAATTGGTTTTTAGTTTAAATCCCTAAATTTTCAAGCATGCCGATAATGGTAGTGCAGATTGCTGATTAGTTCATACTTCTTCGCCTTTAAACTTAGCGAACCTTTTTATTTCCTTCGAATGTCGCAGACTGATAATTTTAGTTTCTGAGAAGATCGAATCTGGTCTTCTAGATGAAGCTCATTTTTTTGCACACGAGTTATTTTGAAGCCATAAAATAAGCAGTAAATCTCAGGCATTTTCTATGCAAAGGTTTGACGAGAAATTTCTCAAAATCTCTTTTTTTTTTTTTTTTTTAGCGCTATAATTTTTTTTTTTTTTTTTTTTCAGCGCTATCGACGGCGAATACTATCTGAACATGAGCATTATTCTTCGCTATTGAATTTCCCGACGATAATTGCCACGACAGTTTCAGGGTGATACAGCCTGTAAACAAAACAACATGTGCAAAGGGTGCAACAGGTGCTCTGAGGGCAGTTGCCCACAGCCCTCAGAGCAGGGCTTAAAACATTGGCAAGCAATATATAAGTGACTTACAAGTCATTATGTGATAAGGTGCATTCCTGGCACGTGGCATGCATGTTGTAAGGCCGTAACTGTTGCTTGAGTAGGATGAGACAGAGCACGGGCATCTACGACGGCTAAACGAGTAGTGTTTCCCAGTAATAAATAAGCTATACGATAAGCTTATAATCTTCGTATTGTGACACATAAATAAGTGACGAAGGTGGTATCCAGCAGACGTCACGGTTCCAACGTGTACTTACAAGTTCTTTATAGGGAAGAGATTTACTCTGCCGAAAAACAGAAATTGTTAGAGGACTTGTGACAAGTGGTACATGAGAACAATATAGAACGCGAAACTGTCAGTGAATTTTTGCAACTTAAATTTCAGAAGACGTGTCACATGGGACTCGCAGACGATAGAATGCCTGCAATCTAACAGATACATTATGTTTGAAAATCTGTGGTGGCAAATATTCCGTGCCTTCGTACCTCTTTATACACCATCTTCGGAAGGCTGCGGCTGATTGCGAAATACCACATTTTGCATACAATGTTTTGATCATATGCTTGATCTCTTTGGAAAGTGTCGTCACGAATTTTGTCCGGAAGTCTAATAGCTTTCTGTGTAAGCATCGATATCTCAATCCAGTGAAAAGCTTGTGTACTAAACCAACGGGAATGCTGCGTTCTGTGCACGTTTCTTTTCAAAACAGTATAGTTAAAATCTCTATCCAGTTTTCTTCGTAAAATCATTAAGAATATAAGGCCTTTCTGCAACAAATTTTTTAAAAGTAAGATTGGTTGAAACTATCCTGTTTAATCTCATGTTAAAACTAAGATATATAAATCCTAAGATTTGAATATCTAATTAATGGTTTTGAAAGAGCACGAATATACGCTGGATACTTTGCTAAATCATCGAAAAAAATAATCTTTGATTCATCTTTTTACGAAATTAAATTTGTCAAACACATTTCTTATATTAAAGTATTTCTTATGGCAAAATAAAGTACATATAATTTAAATCACATGTCTATATTTTTAGCACTTAATAGTTATTCACGTATACATAAAGACAATAGTAAACAAAAAATTAGAATAAATCTATGTTGTTAACAGAGTAGTAGCTAGGGTTTCCAGCGTCTGGGGACAACTGAAGACTTCACGCCCTCTTGTACATTCCAAGAATGGAAACCATTTAATTTCAAAATTTCGTATCATCAGTTTGGCACCCCTGGATGCTGCGCCCTGGGACAACAGCTACTTCGCTGATTGTTAACATATATTAATTATATACGAAAAATTAATAAAGCAGCAATAAGTAAATTTAAACAAAATGGTGTAAATGTAAATGACACATTGCTAAAAAGACTGACGAAGACTACACAATACAAAACAAACATATTGAAGATCTTGCACTAAATAGTACATAATGTATATCGCAAAAAAAAAAAAAAAAAAAAAAAAAAAAAAAAAAAAAAAAAAAAAAAAAGGAGGAGGGAAAAAAAGTAAAAAAAAAAAAAAAAAAAAAAAAAAAAAGAAAAAAAGAAAGAAAGAAAGAGAGAGAGGAAGAAAATTATTTTTAAGCAGGTTGGGGGAAGTAAAAAATTAAGAAAACCGCTGTGATAAATCTTTTAAATAATGTGTGTATGGGGAGGAAGCAGAATAGAAAAGAAAAAGAGACAGAATGATAAAATCACAATATTGCAAAAGAGAAGATATCACAAAATTGCAAGAAGGAGTTAATGCATTTTATTTTGGTTAAAGTAAACTTATGAGCGCACAATGCTCCCGGAGCAAGTACTATAGCGTCAAAGCAATTGGTTTACGGAAATAAAATGAATCACATCTAATTCAAGTAACAAAATGAAAAGATGAAAATGAAAAGTTTCGCAGAAGCGCAAATTAATAAACTTACCCTTTATAAATTTCAAATTAGAAAAACTAATTAAACATATTAAAGAAAAAGACACGAATGGGAAAAGTAACTAAAATGTGAAAAATATTGTAACTCTTGCTAAAAATACGAATAACGTTTAATCAGTAAGCCTAAAAGCGATTTAAACCGAAATTTTATTCGATTCTGATTCGGGAAAATTGCTTAACTCGAATGTGTCGCCACCTGGCGTAGCTAGAACTCGTTAACAATTAGATAGTATTACAATGTAGTTCAGACGCGAAACTTGAAATAAATTAATTAAATTATTGAACTTAAAATATATAAACGCATACACACACGTACAAAAAAAAGAAAACATGAAAATAAAAAAAAATAAGAGAAGAAATGTAATACTAACATGAGTATAGTTTTAATCTTCCGGAAACTCTGCTTCTCTTTGCAGTTTGTAACTAGCAAAAAATAAATTTACGAAAATCTTAACAAAATAATTAAAATTTTAAAGTTTTTGCAATGTAACCCTGTAATTTTGACAAAGTTTACAGGGTATTTTAAATTTAAAATTAAACCAATACGTTTAAGAAATGAATCTGTATAATCGTACTCTTCTGAACACATTAGCTTAATTCTTAACAATTCCTGGGTAATTTCGGAAATTGATTAATTATATACAGAGTGGTTAATTGCATGCACACACATGTATATATACATATAACTATATAAAATAAAGAAACAGAAGCAAAAACGAAAATCAAAATTTTAAACAAAATCAAAATGAGATATGTAATTGACTTAAAATTTTCTATGTAAGTCTGAAATGGTGATGCACATGTTGCATAAAGAAATGGACAACTGACTTTTACAGATTATATTGTTGAAGCACAATTCATAAATAAACTTACTGTATAAGATATTTCTGCCGCCTTCTTCGCATACATTCGTTGTGTAGCGGTCAGCAAGCTCGACGTGTAACTGAGAGGTCCGTGGTTCGATTCCCGGTGAGGCATTGCTCATTTTTTCATCCCTCCTGCTTTTAAATAACTTAATGACTCTACAAGTGGCTCCCGAACTAAAAGGTAGTAGATGATAATTCTCCACCACCACGTTTTGGCGATTGGGGCCCTAATCTCCAGTCGCCCTTTAAAAGGGGGGAGTATATAAGGTATTTCTCCCACCTTCTTCGCATGCCTTCGTGGTGTAGTGGTCAGCATGCTTGACGCGTAAACGAGAGGTCCATGGTTCGATTCCGCGTCGAGTGCACTGCTCAATTTTTCATCCCTCCTGCTTCTAAATAACCTAATGACTCTACAACTGAAGCACCACAAGTATCCATAGAAATGTAATTGACGACTGAAAACACAAGCGCTGACATGACGTTAGCAGAACAGAGGCATGAGAGAGACAAAAGTGCACAGATTTATGGTACGAATTGCAGATTAAGAATAGTGAAGTTATGGTTTCACTTTGTTTCTAATGATTGGTTAATAATTTGGTTTATAAATTTAACACATTATAGTACACTCATGTCGATAAATTTAACACTATGATAGTACACTGATGTCCATAAATTAAGGATAATTCGGAGTCACGAGGAAATCGAACTCTAAAATAAATATATCACCTGTAAAATCACTACACACATCTTCAAGAATCATATGCAAATTTCAGGAAGTAAGCAGATGACACCGATGGTACGTCACAACGACGAGAGTGTAAGAGAGTGATATATAAGGAATACAGGCAAAGAAGTAAAATTGTTCGCAGGCGCTTTATAAGCATTTCAGTGCGATGAACGAATAGTTACGACATAAAGGACGCATTTGGATGATTTTTTACGTGGTAGAATTATCGGCCGTCTGGAATGTGGGCGTACCCAACTGGAAGTATCAGACGAACTTGGAATTGCCCAGAGTGTCATCTCCAGGCTTTGGCAACGATTCCAAGATGATGGTAATGTGAGTAGACGTTACAGCACAGGTCGCTCCAGAGTTACAACGCCAAATGTGGACCGGTATTTGGCAGTTACTGCCAAAAGAAACAGGCGGAGCACAGCCTCAGACCTGTCTCGTCAGCTCTCTTCAGCCACTGGTACGACAATTTCAAGGCAGACCGTGTACAGACGCTTAGGGCAGATTGGTCTATATGCTCGTAGACGTGTCAGATACGTTCCACTTACTGCAACTCACTGTCGCCTGCGGTTAGCCTGGAGTAGAGAGCATGCATTGTGGACACCGCAACAGTGGGCTTGTGTGATGTTTTCCGACGAGTCCAGGTTTAGCTTGCAGTCTGATTCTCGCCGGACTTTCATATGGAGAGCTCCAGGTACCCGTTACCACCAAGAAAACATCATTGAACGACACCGTTACGGTGGTGCAGGAGTGCTCGTTTGGGGTGGAATTATTCTGGGTTCCTGAACTGACCTGCATGTTCAAATAGGAACTATGACAAGCCAAATCTATCTGGACGTCATTCTGGAACAACACGTACGTTTGTTTCGGGGCGCCATGGGCGCACAGTTTGTGTTTATGGATGACAACGCCCGTCTTCACCGTACAAACATCGTAAGCGAATGCCTTCAATCGGAGGATATCACCCGTATGGACTAGCCAGCATTCTCACCTTACTTGAGTCCAGTAAAGCACGTGTGGGACATGCTTGGCCGACGAGTTGCAACCCGTCAACCTCCTCCTACATGTCTACCGGAACTTCGGAGAGCATTGCTTTTTGAGTGGTGTAATATCCCCCAAGATCAGATCGATAATTTGATACTCAGCATGCCTCGACGTTGTACGGACTGTATTGCATCGTCTGTGAGACATACAATGTATTAACAATCATACCAACCATGTAATATTGGTTTTTTGTAAATAGGCTTTTTTGTAATTTGCTCCAGGGAGAAAAAATCGCTAATGTTTTTAATAATATCAAACATATAGCATCTTTTTTTGCTCTTTACCTTTTGTTTAATTAATAAACTTTACAAATAAGTCAAATTTGTTTTGCTTTTAACTCTTCCTTTGCCTGATTTTGCATTATCCTTAATTTATGGACATGAGTGTAAATATGTAAACTAAACGTACTAAGCACATGCGGCATTAAAGTTACATGAGAATCATACGACAAGAATTAAGTTTGAAATGATGCAATTTAGGAAGATTCGTTTAAAGCGTATTACTATTTTTAAGACAGCAGGTGGAAAATGATCAAATCGAAAAGCAGACTATAGGATTATTATAAATGAAAGTTATAATTTTATTTTACATCTGTAAACTATTTATGACTCTATGTATGTGCATACAAGTCTGTTATTAAAACAATGGGCTTATTTTTACATTTTAAATCTTTACATAGCCCGAAAGAAGGAAGCTTTGTATTAATTTTCTTTTAATTTCTTTTGTTGTTTTATATACATTTCAAAATTCAAGTTTCAAAAACAGCATTTTTTAAAAAATTTTTGAATTTGCTTAATATAAAGAAATAGTTTTTATCTTTCATTTTGAAAGTTTTTAATTAAATATGAAGTATTCTTTAATTTAATTTTTCCTTTTTACAGCAAATAACGTTATTGCAAAATGCCTCACTATAATTCAGCTTCACGCTGAGCGATTAATTTTACAAACTCTCACTGTCGGTTTGGCGTGCGCAAAGCGGGTAATAGGTAAAATTTATATCTTTTGCTTGATTTTCATGCTATTACTTTAACTTAATTTTTTTGTTGTTTAATGTCATTGGTTGAATGTACTTTTCCTATTAAATTGTATTCGCCTGCGTTACTTTTATATTACTTCGCCATTTTCAAGCTCAAATTTTGCCATGATTACGTACGTTTTACATTTTTTTCATATTTTTTAAACCAATTTTTAATTCATTACAGACATTTTAGTGCAACGCAGGGAAGAGGATCTTCGAAGTGCATTCGTTATTTTTTGGCCATTTATATTTTTAAGAAAATTTCCAGTTTTCTAATTTTTTCGAGGATGAACCGGCGAAGACAGAAGCTCAGCTAAACATGAACATCCCCCCGTGATGAGACATATGCGTGGTTTCACAATCCTTTATTTTCCTCTTCGCTTTACTTCCTGTATTATTCTTTTCCCCCAAAATAAGAGAAATTTCAGAATGCTTTTATTTCTAACTGAGTGATCCTATCGTTTACTTGAACAAAAACATATCAGCAGATTCGTTATAAATATTCCATTTTGTCTTATAGTATTTTAGGTTAACAATTTTTCATTTTCTCATATATTTTATTCGTTTTCTTTATACATTTTATTTTTAATGCGTACGTGTTTCCACATTTTTAGCATTGCACATTAGGCCCGAACGAGAGAAGTTCGGATTATTAAACGCGCATAAGCAATGACAAATATCATGTAATGATAAAATAATGATAATAAATTTAAACATTTAAAAAAGAATTTTTAGAGACTGCGTTCAGCGAACTTTTCCTCTAGTAAAAGTCCAAATCTTAAAAAGATTCAAAGTCTTTAGAATTAGGAATGAATTTATTTCGAATGAAAATTTCTTTTGAAATCTGAAATGTTTACACGAAGTTTTAAAAAAAATTAAAATTAAACCGATTATTATGTTATTATATATAAAACCTTAAATACGAAGTTTAGCAGGTTTAAATACCCTTAAATATTTAAGGATAGTTTTAAATACCCTTAAATACGAAGCTTCTAAATGAGCAATAAAAATTAACCTAGTGTGTATTATAAGCTTTTATATTTAAGGTCATCTGACAGTAAAATTCTAGTTAGAATTATCATTCAAAATTTATTTCAGCAAGTTGTTCCATAAATTTAAACTTATTTTATTAAAGGGGTGAAAAGTACAATGATGTAAGTGAATTATAAAACTTTAAAATTTAAAATTTAAATTTAGCTGCATATCAGTGATCAGTAGAAAAAAAATTTTTATTAATAGTTAACTGATAGCAACTAAGCAGGGGAAGTTTGATAAAAGGAAGTTACAAGTTTTCAGTTCGCATTTCACTATCGTTGATATTATTATCGATATCATATCTCAAGTTCTAGGTAAGTTTTTCAGTTTTGAAAAAGTGTAAGCAAAGGAAGTTGTCATTTCAGTCATTCAAAATATCAGTTATTAAAAACTGACAAAAGATAATAATAAGCTACCTTTATTTCAGTACTCCTATTTTAAAAAGTCAGGTTCAGTCAAGTGGAAAGTTCATCAATCTAACTCTTCAAAGAAATTTGTTACCAAGAAAGGAAGTAATGATTTGAATGAAAACTTTCAGACTGGGAAAGGTTTTCTGTATCACACCGATGAATTTAAAGTCGCACACATGAAAGAAGCTAGTATTGAACAATGAGTAAATGATAATGAAATTTTAATGAAAGATAAAATTCGTTTTATACGGGAAAATGCCTAAGAAAGTTTTAGCAGTCAAGCTTAAAAAAAATCATAACATTTCGGAAAAAAAAGGGTAAAGACAGATTTGGAGTCCTACTTCACTGAAACACAGCTGAAATTGAAGAAACAAAAGGGGGGGTTGCATGTTAGTCATCAGTGAATTGCAAAGTACTTATCATCTGCAAGACGATGGAAAAAATTGCGTGCGAATCGATAACAAGAAAACGCGATGCTTTAATCTTAATCTTCTCGCAATTCTGACAAAGTTTTACAGGAAAAGAGAGAAACGAAGAGTAATTTTATTTAAAGATTCGAGTCCTGCTCACTTTCCTTTCTCCCGATGTTCAGAATAAACTCATGCTTCTTTCGATTACGTTCAAATATCCTTCAGTTTCTGGATTCCAGGATCTCTGTGTAAAAATTCTGTTCTTTAATCTCCGATACGGAGAATTCTCAAATTTCTAGACGAGATTCTATGTTTATTTTGTCTACATGAGTCGTAATAATGATCTACAGGTTCTGACTGATGCCATTTATATATTCTGTTCATCATAGAAAAATATCACTGAAACTTATATTATATTAAGAAGTTTGTTATCAAAGCAGGACTTTTGTTTGCCTTCAGAAAATGGAAGTAAATATTTATTTTTTAGTTATAAACAAGTAATAGAGGACGAAGCATGTCATTTCAGGTGGACTGATTAGTTCTGAAAATTCTGTGCTGCACCCCGTTGAAAACATAGCAGAACTGAGAGAATGTCAGTAAATAGCTAGAGATATTTCGGCAGAGAATGATAATAAAGACTTAGCCAGCTGAAGCGATTTAACGGAAGATTCCCTACTTTTGTGGAACAAGTAGAAGCTTTGAAACTCTCCATCACTGCATTCACTTTGTAGAGTCATTAGTATTTTTTTTCAAGCAGGAGACGTCAGAAATGAGCAATGCCCTCGCCGGAACTCGAACCTGGAGCTCTCGAATACGCGTCGAGTGTGCTACCGTTACATCATGAAGGCATGCAGAAAGATGGAAGAAAATACCTTATAACCTTACCAATGCATCTGATGTCATACATTTTCCTTTCAATAAACTTGAAAGAGCGAATGCAAGTGAATGGCGAAAACGGAAAAAAATCTCTTACTTTGCACTTCTTTTAGTAAGCTATAAATACACATAAATATGTAATTAAAGAAAAATGTAATTAAAATTATAGAATTTCTCCGCTTTTAAGCCTTTACGTTGTAGGGTTCAACTCTTTAAATCTTAAATTCTTACGCAGAACCCCACGAACACTTAACAAGCGAATAATCGCTCAAGTGTGAACAGAACACGTAAAACTTGAGAAGAGTTTAAAACCCTTTATTATCCAATAGGCTCTAGTGTAGAATTGGGTGCCTTTTCGATTGGCGAAAAATTTTGTTGAGTTTTGGCGCTGAAACCCCATTTCTGGTCACTATGAGAGTTTTAACATGGTTTTAGCTTCTTGATTTATTGAATTAAAAATAAATCGATGTGCACATGGGCAAAGTCAAGGCAATGTGCAATGACTAAGTTTGTGCAGTTCTCTGATTTTTTTTTTAAGTGAAAATAGGTCGATGTGTACACGGACACGGAATTTATGAAATTCTTTGACTTCTTGTTTTGGTTTTGTTTAGCGGCCATCTTGAAATTGTGTCTTATTGGGGCCGATCTTGGCGTCAAAAAAGAATCGCTAAAAAACAAGGGGCACCCAATTGTAAACTTTTACCATCCAATACATTTACAATCAGTTCCGGCTTGGAACTTTACAATAAAGCCGCCACTCGGGCTTGAACTTAAATACTAATCATTTGAACTAAAATTAACTTAACTAAAGCTCTTAAATAATATAGCCGAAGCTATCAGAATCTAACTAGTTGGCCCCTAAGTATTAATTAAATCGGCGAAGTCTAGCAAGGGCTTAAGATATGGCCGAGCGTAGTAACAGTTAAGAGAGATATAGCCAGAAGGCGAACGCGCGCTAGTCAGGAAATCAGACTCTCTCTCTCTCTCTTGAAGTCGGTAAGTCACGACTTAAATAGTACTCATTCTCATTTGCATTATCTGCGTTTCTGAATTCACATTCTGGCAGGAAATTGTAAGCTGAAATTAGAATAAGATAGGAAAGATACAAAACTTAAAATAACTGTTATAAAACATATAATAAACCTTACAACGTGTTAAACCTGAATTGGTAAATCTAATAGTTGGTATTTTTCCTATTCTCTGTGTTATTCTCCCGTTTCAGTTTTCGTTTATGCGTCTTTCCATTATGAGTCGATTTTGGTCGATACCGTTTGTTGACATATAAGGTTGATGTACTTCTACAATATATCACATGAGCAAATCTATGAGCAGAAGCCACCGTTCTGTATCAGATATCCCTCCGTCAGTTGCGATATTAATGTGCAGTTATGAAATTTGAAGCAAAAATTGCCAAATACAGGAGGTATATTTATCTGTCTTTAGGGGACGCAAAATGCGTTATTAAACGTTATTACTTACTCTTTATTTAAAGTTACATCAAATTATTATTTGGTCTTCATTTTTCAAAAAAAGAACTGAATTTATCTAAAAATTATTTTTAAATTAGTTATTTTTACTTACATTTCACATGTGATTTTAGGATAAGAGGACTTGATAGCAGAATTAGAGTAAACTGGATTATTACAAATGATGCTCGTTATAACCACCATTTGTTATAGGTCATTTCCATTAAAAGTACTGACAAAAATTTCTGCATGACGATCACTCGATATAACGATCTTTTTTTTTTTTTTTTTTTTTTTTTTTTTTTTTTTTATTTTTTTTTTTTTGTTATGACAAGAGCTAGCTGTGCAGACTCATTCCAGTCGAAGAAATTATCATCAGAAGTAACTCCTGCTTTTGCTGTTTCAGGTTTCAAATGCTTATATTATTTTGAAATTTATTAGGAATCATTAACCTTCAGTCTTAAAATTTAAAAATTATTATTTCTACGTTCACTTTTTAGCTTTTACTGAAATTCTGAAAATTTTTAAAATGAGAAAAATTTCAAGACTGAATATCCCAAAATCTATGTACCACGATGTTAAATCGAAAGCTCAGTAGTTTACAAGATATTATTGACAATTTTACAATGGGCAAATAAAATGTTCAATATAATGAAAGTTGTAAAATCTAACACCTGAAAGAAAAATTAGAAAACATCATCTACAAAATGAAAAGAAAGTCTGTACAGGAAAGTAGAAGTATAATCCAGAAACTAGATGGAGTTCAGATGCAAGAAATTTCATATCAGTTGACGGTATACAACAAAACCATATAAATACTCTTGAGAACAAAACTCTTGCTAACTCCAGAAACTTTAGACCTTTTCATTTTCGTGTTTTAATTAATCAACCTATAATCGTCTTTAAACTGGCACTTACTCTTGAATCTAGTAGCAAGTGTAAAAAAGTATAAAAATATAAAGCATAAAAGTAAGAAGCATAAAAAAAATAAAATAAATAATAAAAATATAAAATAAGCATAAAAAGTATAAACTACAGAAATTTACTTCTTTATGCGTTAATCAATTATTTGATTTTTTAAGCTTATCATAAGTATCATAATTTATGCAACAGTTTCTAGTCTGTAGTATATGTTGTGATAAACCATTAGTTTAAAATTTATATCTTTAGTAAAAGTAAGCAAGACAAAGTAGGATTTTTAAATTTCTCATTTCATGCAATCGTTTATAATGCATTTTCTCGCTTCCTTTTCAAGTGCCTTTGTGGTGTGAATGGAAGCACACTCGACGCGTGTTCGGAAGTCTGGGGTTCAAATTTCGGTTAGGGCCTTGCCCATTTTTCCCGTCTCCAACATTTTGGGGAAAAAAAAAAACCCTAATGATTCTGCAATGGAGCTCGAAATAAAAATTCTAGGACTATAATTCATTACCACCAGAATTTGGCGACTGGGTCCTCTCATCCCCTCTCGCTCTTTAAAAGCGGAGAGTATGTAAGATATTTTCTCCCTACTTTCCGCATGCCTTCGTGGTGTAACTCGAAGCACATTCATCGTGCATTCGGGAGGTCTGGAGTTCGAATCCTGGCGAGGGCATTCCACATTTTTGACGTCTTCAACATTAAAAAAACCTAATGACTCTATACTTGTTTGTTTAGCATTAAGTTTTAAGTATTTTTATAACTATAAAGTATGGTTAAAGATTTAGGTTAAAATAACACGCCGAGCCATTATTATTTTAGAAGTCAAACAACAAACCATTTGCACTTTGGCAGCTGAGGAAGCTGGTTTGGTAGTTAAACCATCGAACCTAGTCTTGGAAAATTTGCAAATATAACTTTGATTTTTGTTGTTTGACGTCTAAAATATGGTTAAAGATATTATCTTAAAAATGAGGATAAATTTTCCCGAATGTTGTAGTTAAATTTATCGCCATGTTGACACGAATAAAATCATTGTGACACGAAATAAAATCTATTTTCTGCTGTATTATTCAAAACTTGCTTCGTGAGCAACGGACATTGTTGGCATATTTAATCATTAACTTCGTTGCTGTTGTTTTGACTAACTTCCTTTATAAAGGAAAGCGTATGTAAACATCGAACAGTTGCAAAGTATGAAAATAATTATTAAATAAGAAATTCCCCTAAGATATGTATAATTAACATGAAATATGGATTGAAGAAAAATGGTCGATTTACTTGGAGGCCATCATAGAGAAACATCAATGATGCGCACAAAAATGCTATAAGCATGGTTTGTAAAGGTGGCACAGGATTTGTGTCGAATTTTTCTTCCGAAAGGTTTGTCGGAATCCTGGGTGCTGGAAAAGTATAAATAGATAAATAACTATTATTAGAAGATAAAATAAGAGAAAAAACATGATAAAAAAATACTCTTTTGGTTATAGAATTAAACATTTATTGAATAAAAAGATATTATTAAGAATTAGTCTGTTAACTAATTCTTTAACGATTTTTAATATGTTTAAACATAGGCTTTAAATCGAAGCTTTCAAAATCTACATACAAAATGGAAAAAGAAAAGTAAAAATTCATCTTCGAATATGATTCGAAGAGCAGAAATAAATGCAAAGCATAAGGCTTTCTGGCTGCATAATTTAATGTAACATTTTTGGGAGAGGTAAAAGATAACGCAGCAAGTGTTTTACCCAATAGACTTCTTTCTTTCACTGACAAGAGTAAAGTCACAAAGAGAAGGGAAAAGAATGTTATACGAAAAAAGAAATAATAGAGCTATTAAATAGAGAAAGAGAAGGCAAAACAGACCATCGTTAATATGATCCAGAAAGTTATATCGATAATAACAAAATCAGATGCAGTAAGATAATCACAGAAGGACTACGATTGAAAAGCGTACGTCAAATTATAGAAAATTGGGAAAGAATGACAATTCCTTTCTTTTCTTCCCCCCTCCCCCCGAATGATGAGTCGGAGACAAAAAATATCAAAGTTGCTGGGAAGAAAGTTCAAAATCAAAGTCTCGATAAATGAAATCACAGTAGCACTACCTTATCTATTGAATAAAACGTAAAGCTATACAATATTTATATTGGCTAAGAGGTTTTGCAGTACAAAATTTAATATACGTATAATACAAGAAGAATTATTCATTTTCTCTTTTTTCTGCTAATCATTATCATAAAGAAGACAATTTAGGGGCAATTTTAAAACAATTCAAAAGCAGTCAACAAAAGCTTAATTGTAACCAGAAGCAAAAGTCAGGAATTTAAAACTTCTCAAATAAAATACTTCTGACGGAAAAGTTGAAAAAATAAAATTACACAATTCTTCAAAGTGAAATGATCTTGTCCAAGTTAAAAGTATGTGTTTTACTTTTTGTCTCATTTATATTACGTTATGAGAACGTAATAATGCGGAATGTAATAATGATATCTCGTTATTAACGTAATAAGGAGATATCATTATTACGTTCCCGAAACATGTGGTTACGTTACTGTGGTTCACCTTACAAACCACAGTATCTATTTTAAATAAAAGATCATTCCTAGCTAAGAGACGAAGCAAAATCTTGTTGTTTCCATTGCCCCTAAATGACTAAAGCACTCTTAGAAGCTTTGATGTGCTAATATTATTTCATATTTCCTTATGCATTCTTTAATAAGATGTAAAAATGAGTACCACAATAATTAAAACCCTAAAACCCCTCACTGACACATCTGATTTTGAATTTAGAAAACAATACAAATCTCACTTTATGAAACTTCATTTACAAAGATGACAAAAGGAACTTAGAATGACCCACTTTCATATTCAATGCCTCTAAGCCCCGAATGCAGATAAACAAAAAAGAAAGTATTAGAACTTCACTCAGCTATATTGGCTTGTCTCCAAATGGACGTTTTGTAGAAAAGTGTAGAATTAATGTGCCTAGAAGGAATACAAGGGTTATTTGTCAAATTGAAAGTGGATCTTCGGGGGGGGGATGCAGACGCCGATGGCAAAGAGAAACAAGCAAAAGGTAATTCCGATACACAACTTATAATTCTGCTTTAAAATCCCTGGAATATTTTTAGTTTCTTGACATATGAGAATTACTACTTTGACATATAGTTATGTCTAGGATACGTCATTTATGATTAACCATGGACCTTTTAAGAAATAGACCAACCCAATTGGATTTTCTCCCTCATTTGACGCATTCCGGGGTGTCCCCTTGACCACACCCGGAGGAGTAGGGACGACTTGCAGAAACCAAACAATAGTTGTCTATTGCAGAGCGTATAATTTTCAACAAAAAGGCTGATAGTAGCGCCTTATTTCACAAATTAGAATTTTTACATATTTTTATTTTTGAAACCGAGATTGATTTTTAAAAATTTAGATATTTATCAAGTTTAATTAACATTACAAATAATTATAAACCTGTTGCATACTTTTAGGCCTGTATATTATTTAGCTTTTCTATGCTGTACCGAAATTTGTAACTACTTCTTTTCGAAAATAATATTTTAAATCTGAACTAACAAAAAATTTCAAACAAACAATTTTCTCTTAGAATTTTTATGCTTTTTATTGACGTAAATAAATAAAAAATACTAAAATACCTAAAATGAATTTTCGAAAGTTTTTGCTTAGAATTCTAAATTGTGCTGCTTTTTAAACGCGTATACAGCTGTGCTGTTATATCATAATGTCCATAACGAAGTTTTATTTCAATTATATTTCATAATACATAAGAAACACTTTTAACACCTTAATAATTTTTATACACTTATTCTAATGTTAAAATTGTATTGAACTGCAATAATTAATTGTGATAATATTTTATAGTGATTATTTTTTTAAAGTTATTTCTAAGTTCTGCATAAGATTTTTTCTTTATTTACCGTGAACTTAATTTATTAGCCCCAAGGGGCGATACCCCAAAAAGGCTATTAGTTTCGAAACGGCATTTTGCGCTGTTTCACTATAAATGTCCGTTTCACTTTGCAAACTGTTGCCACCAAATATTATCGCTCTGTATTATATTTAAAGAAATTAAATAATGAAGAATCTGCATGAATACATGTATGTTTCTCGCACTGTGAAAAAAATGAAGGTATCTAGAGCCATCAAATTTTGAATAACGTCATCCTCCATTCGAACGTGGGCACTTGGACAGCCGAATTTCGAATTTGATTAATCCATTTCATATTTTATAAAACTTAAACGAATTTTTGATTAACAAACTCAAAGATTTCAAAGCCAGCAATGGCAACACTGTACGGAAAATAACACTTTTATCTTCAGCTCGGAAATTCTACAGATATGCTGTTTTCAAATATTTTGTGATATTGCTGTTGAATTGAATTTTATGCGGTTTACGTGCAAAGAACATGATATTCAATAAATAAAGGTGACACATAAAACATTAAAAAAAGTCCCTTTGGGTGTAACATAAACTCTGAGTGCTTCCAGATTATATTTTGTGTTCTTTTTATTTTTAAATTTTTTTTCCCATTACCCTCAGAAAAGTTTATGCTTTGAATTTTGTGAATTATTAAAATATATAATCATCTTATGATCATCTTGTAATGTTAATAATTAATGATCATATAATCAAATAAATAATCGTCTTGTAATGTTATAATAATTTTAAAAACCACTGCCTGAAATTGCTCGTAAAATTTTTTAAAAAATATATCAGATCTTGTTTAATTTTGCCTTTTTTGTTTCAAAGTATCATGTACTATCATTCTGGTGCACAAAAGTAAGTTCATAAATTTTGTGTATAATGTTTTTATCATTTTACCAAAGTAAAGATGTTTATACAAGAATTACGCGTGAAAGAATGCACAAAATACAGTAAAAAGTTCTTTTAATGAAATGTATTAAATCTTATTTGAAAAAAGTGAGACTTTCATAATGTCATCACTCATACAACATATCACATTTAATAATTAAAAACAGTTATGTGATAAAAACCCCATAGGTTTCAGTGTTAAAGTATACCAGATCGTCCCTACTCCTTCTTGCGGACATGTGGGGGACACTCGCTCCGCCCACCGGGTTAGTTTACCTCTTATAAGGTCCATGTGATTAACGTCAAATGAGATTTTAACGCAACTCAGACGTCACTAAATTCCGGTCGCTTCAAAACGAGTGTAGAGTATATTTATATATTTGGTTTCATTCGGTTGTCCGAAAAATGCTGCCTTTTAAGATCACAAGGAACACAAATTTCTTCAAAATTATAAAGCCTGTTTTATTTATTCTACTATTTACTGTGTCCATAATAGCCCTAATCCGACCTTTATTTTCGCAACCATTGGTCCTAGATATATACTTTCAGTTGTAAAAATGTTTTAATTGACGTAAAGATTTATGTTTTGGCATTTTTAAGTTTACAAAAATCAAATTTACAAAAATTAATAAGTTTAACTTTTATGGACTCTCCCAACTTTGTATTCAGGACAATTTCATAATCATTATTAAAAATGAAAACCAAAATGTTTGACTCCCGTGCGATAAAAATTGACAGATATGTAATTTCAGAATTTGGGATATTTGATGTCATTTCTAACTTATCTGAAGGGTTGGTTAACAAATAAATTAAAATAATTCGAGGTCGATTCTTTAATTTATAGTTTTGTTACAACTGGTATGTCGAAAGAATTTGCACACAATTACTTTATTAATTTTCAAACGCTAAAAATATGTTACTAATATTCTCATGGAGTTTTATTACTTTAGACTCGTTACCTAATAATCACATAAGAAGTTCACTAAGCTAGGTTTTTCTGAATATGGCAAAGCCACTAGGGCTATCTGCCTAAGATGAGGGATGTCTTCGTGGAGGACTTTCTGGTGGAAACTGGCTGCGGTTCACGTTACACATGGGGGAAACCACGAAAACCCAAATAGGTTTGAACTAGCAGTATTTCAGTGCTCGTAACCACTCTGCCACTGTTGGGGCAAAAGCTCATTAAACAAGAAATAGATTTAATTAAGCAAATAATGTTACGAGTTGGCTATGCGTCATGCCGATGTTTCCTACAAAACGAGGTCTATGATTTTGTGAATCAGACTTCTTTTTTTGAAAAGAATTGACATTGATCAATACTTTTCACGACAATCTAGCTGCTAATAGAAACGCTAATTTCTTAATCTGTTACAACCAGAAAGCTTTTTCTAAACTGATATTTTATTTTTTGTTACGTACAAATGCAAATATTTCGCTCCCCTGAATATGTACAGACCCTGAATACATCTTCCACTTTTAAAATGAAATATCTCGGTACGTTTTGCCAAACGAGAATCAAACTTTTTGTATTTTACTTATTATAATAAAAGCCCAGCAGTCGCCGAACGATAAAGTCTCTGAACAGTAGTTGTTCAATTCGGAGTTTGAATTTCGGCGAACGGGCTGGCTGCATGTGTGCTTTCGTGGCTTTCCCCATGTGCAACGTGTATGCCAGCCAGTTTCCCTTAGAAAGTCCTTTACGAAGGTTATCCTTCCCCTTAGGCAGCTAGCCCTCGAAGTGCTCTGCCATAATTAAATAAGCCAAACCAAACGTTTTATAATAAGTATACAAGCTTCCTAAATATAAGTTTAGGAACCGGGCAAAAGTATAAGAAACTAGATTTCGTAGTTTGGCAAAACTATTTTTTTAAATTTAAAAGTGCCAAAATATGAATATTTGAGTCATTTGAAACTCTGTTGTATTTAGGAGTACAGTTCTGCGAGCAATGCTTGCAAAAATAGCCGGGTAAGGATTTATGTGAACATAAATTTCCATCCTATTCTATTAGTTTTCTCCAACGTTCTGGGAGCTTTATAGTGCATTCGTGATCCTTGGGATACTCTTAATTTTTTAATACCTGAGATAACTGCAAAAGTGTCTCTAACAGCAACAGCAAAAGTGTCTCTTTTGAAGAAACGGAAGTTTCATGAAAGATTATTAACAGAAGCTCATTCTTCCTTGAACTCAGAGAAAAATCAGAACTTATTCCATTTTCATTGTTAAATCGGAAAGAGCATAGTGTAACTAAATAATTTAGTTACCAGATAGAGTGCAGAGAGTTTTGTCAGAAAAAGAACCAGAAGAAAAATAGAAATTAGTTAAACATAACATTTTTTTTGTCAAAGATACCCTCAGGAATATATTTCTGAATGTTAAGAGGCAGTACTTCCAACAGCTCTTATTACTGACGCAAAATATAAATGATAAATTTTTATTTTAAACAGATTAACTGGCGTTGCGCAGTTGCTGGAAAATTTCATCGAACCGAAAAGTTTAACAATTTCAGCATTAACACATTAAATTTTACAAGCTAAAAACTGTTAAGAGGACGAGAAAGGTGTTAAATATTGAATAACAAATTTATTTATTACTCTTTAAGTAAAACTGCACAAAATGCAAGTACTTGTTACTAGGGTAAAATGCATTAAAGCCCTAGCAACGACGAATTACAACCGGATGTTGCGTGATTTGAGATGAGGTTAACCAAGTAAATTCTATGACGCAACATAAAGCATTCAACATGGAAAAACAGATTTCTATGAAAGTTTATGAATAATATATAAATAAATGAGATTAAATGACGCAACATAAGCGCTACAAGAATTTAAGAGCCATTTCTTTTCAAAATTTGATAAATAACTCAGTTTATTCTGCTTGTTTTTAAACGGCTTCACGGATTGGTCATATTTATTTTTTAGTTCTTACTCTGCAAAAAGCTAGTAATTAAGAACCGAAAAAATTGTATAGGCTGAATTTAAGTATATAAAAATAGTATTATTTAATTAAAATCACAAAAAATCTTTCCATTTATTTTAAAAGCGTACGTTTTTAATAAAAGCATTTAATTAAAAAAAGCAACAAAAAGAAGCAAAATTATAAAAACACTTCAGTGAGTGGGTCAGATCAAAAACTGATAAATTTGAGAATTAAATTTAATAGCTCGAGAAAAAATTTATACATATATATATTTGAATGTATATAATGAAATTGAATTAATGTACTCGAAATTCGGATTAAAATGAAAAACCATCTGACAACAGTTAATTCAGATATTAATGCTATCATTTCCTTTGATTAGTATTATAATGGTTATTAGGTTTTTAAATGCAAAATCACACTTTTATTAGTGTAAAATACACACTCCTTCGTATTTATATTTGAAATAAAAATGGATATTGTATTGGAACCATACAAACCGTTCATATCCTTCATAGTGGAAAATGGTGACATACATTGCAATTATGGTCAACAAATTCTGTAATTGCAATGCATAAATTGTACTGCCATAATAAATACTGAACTGCCCAAACATATCTGAAATTATTAAAATTCTGACAAAGCTTGATTTAAATCTTACAACAATGCACGAAAACTGTTCGTATGGCTCATTTTAAAAGCAATAGATAATTTATAAGAGATCTATCACAATGCAGATAGTCGTTTATATTGTCAGTTAGGAGTGGAAACATTTATTTACATTCGCATTTTTATGTTGTTCCTAATGTGCTCAATAGAAGTCACAGTATTATATCCAATAACGTTATTAAAATAAAGAAAAGCGTTGAAATAACGAACCTGAACTTTCACTTTCACATCCATCTTTATTTTGATTGATATCTCCTCTTCTAAATATCTTTAAATACATGTCTTTACCCAATAGAGTAAGACTCAGTAGTGCCACTGGTACCTAAGCAAATTTTGGAAACAAGGAAATAAGAACTTTTTTAAACATTCAACCCTAAAATTATCAGCTTTTCAAAATAACAGCTTTTAGATGGTTAAAATCAGATATGCATTCAATGCTAGTACTTCTAATGTTAAAATAAAATAATAATTCTACTTTTAACAGGGCGATACCGGAAACACTTTTTCGACCCTTTAACGGAGCAAAAATTATATGCTGAATGTGGGTAATAAAAGCGCTAGTGGGAAAGCTCTAGTTTTTGAGAAGTTTATGTATCCCAGCTGTTAGTTTGAATCTCATTTGAAAGTTTCAGATGAGAAAGGAGACGTATGATACAGGCATTTAAACTGCAATTACGTCAAAAATAGAAAGGTGTAATTAGAGTTTTGATATTTTTCCTCCTTATAGAGAAAGTAACCCACATATTGGTGTGAATGCGCTATAAATGAACAGTTACTCCTTTGCTCGTATTATGTGATCTAGCACAGCACTAACGATCCAGGGAGGAGCTGATGTAAATGAAATGCCATTTCGCCAGTCCGTGGGAACAGCAGGGCCCTGACGGCCTAGGAACATCTTTATGGCTGTTGGCAGATGCTCCGTATCAAGATTTTGACATCACCAACAGTTTGGATAGGATTTTCTCAGAATGATATAAATCGCAGTAATACATACAGATTTACTGTTAATTTAAAAATTAAAAAAATGGATAACCGGATCACTAAACCCGATCACCATGCTCATGCTATTGTTGATAAACAGGAAATCACTTTTGCTGTGAGATTTCGTTTCCTCTTGCATCACGCACATGACAGAGTCAAAAAATGACACAAAATTAAAAAACTAATTTATGGACTATGCTTGCCCAATGACAAATTTCCAAGCTGTTGACCATGGAATTATGGTCAGGTGAATATTCTTCTGGAGTGTGGTGGGTCCCTTTATATACTAAAATAATACTAAACAGGCAGCTTACCTCGTTATCATTACTGATCCCGTACCCTCGTTTATGGCTGCGATTTTCCCTAACCGAGATGGTCACATTCATTGCTGTTATAGGCCTTGAAGAACATCGTTTGGGAGTTAAGATTGCTTCCATGACCATATCATTCCTCTAGTCTCAGTTGTATTCAGCATTTATTGGACAAAGTGGAAAGATCACTTTCGAGCTTGGAAAAACAATCACCCAAACCTAATAAAATTACAGCTGGTCATTGTATCATTATGGGTTAATATTTCTCAGGAAAGATATCAGTCTCTTGTTGAGTCCTCGTCCATGAGATTATCCGCTGCATTCAAAGCTAAAAGTGGACCAATGCATTATTAGACAGTATCTCTATTTTGGCCCTCTCAGCATACGGCTAGGAACCGCACGAGGAATGTCGCTTTACGTCAGCAGAGCGCTTTTATCTACCGCTCAACAGCAGCACATAGCAGCTCGATACGCCAATTCCGCACATACATTCCCTTATTTTGGTTTCCTCTATCTGCCTTTACACTTTTGTTAGATATTTTTGAGAGCTAAACAGCTGCGTTTATACTTAAAACGAACGCATAATTTTATTTTCGTTATAGAGCAAGCCTTGATACGCATAAACAGATTCCAGCGGCATCATTTATGGGTGCATTATGCACCCCACAGTTTTATACAGCTTACATCTTCTAAGACAAAGGGCGAAGAAGAAACCAAACTCTGTGCGACTAGCAACAAGGCGAAAGAGGAAAAAATAAGAACTGCGCAGTAGTAACAGTGGTATTTATAGACTTAAATTATGGATCTGCTATCGAACACGAGCTGTCGCACTACAAGATTAATTTTCAGATGACGCTATTAGTTTTAAGACAGGAAGGGAACATAGCGAAATTAAGAGGAGAAACGAAAAGAACTATTTCTAAATTACAGTTATTAATGTTTTCGTATCTTATATCTGTCATATATAAATATATATATTATTAAAAGCAAACGTTCGACAACTCTGTTTCATGCGGTAGTAGTTAACGCTGCTTTGGTCGCTTTTTTTGGAGGGGGGCTCTATTTTATTGAAATTGGATATTAATTATAAAAGCACTATCAGTTTTGAGTTTTATAGTATATATATATATAAGAAACTGCAAGCAAAGGCTGCTGCTCGTCAATTAAAAGCAAGATTTGTTCAGTTGCATAGCATGTTTAGCTTACAAATAACAGAACGGTGAATACTAAGTAGTGTTAAAATCTTAAGCACTTAATCAAAATCCATGGACTGCTATAATGATAAGCAAGAGAACATTTTGCTAATCTTTATCGCCAGGGAAGCAGAAATTAGTCAAATAATTAGAGATTTTAAAAATTTGATTTTTTTACTCTCCGTTGTAGAATCCGAAAAATGTTTATCTTTCCTAATGCGTAGAATTAACATAAATAAATATGTGTATGGGGTTTGGCGATGATATTCCGAGTCAATTAGAAAATATTTTAGAATCAAAGTGAAAATTTTTATTATATTAGAATAATAACAATATTCAGCTAATTTTAACGCACTGGCTTTCAAAAGTTAAGCACGCTGGGCAAATTAGTAATTTTTGAACGGGTCTTTGAATTTGCCGTGGATGCAGATGATAAAATGCAAATATCGTATATTGCAGCCAATAATGATTCATTGTTCATACACATGCTACTTAGTCACTGATTGAAGATACCAGCATTCTGAAGAGTATGCAGAGGTTCGTTTAAATACTGATACGAAGTGTTTATAACTTTCGCAGGATACATTTTGATGATATTCATATTTCCATGACTGAACGATGATGAATGGCAGACAGGAAGCGCTGATGTGCTGTTAAAGCATTAAAGCAGGACAGTCAGTAAAACATGTCCCTCTTTTTCTCGGTATTGATCATTAAATAATTCCAGACAAGAAACAATTCCAGACAAGTCAAACAATTTTGCGAAGACTTATGCACAGTCGATCAAGAGTTACCATCCCTTCTGAAGGTCGGTATATTACTATAGTAGCCAAGCGGAATCAATGAGCGACTTTCACAACTGTTACATTCATGGTTGCGGCATCACTTTGGTAAGATAGTATTTGACAGTATGTTGTTCGCCGAAGGCTTTAAAGGACTATACGCCCGAATACCAAATTTTGTGTTCCATTAAGAGCTCATTCCGGAGGGAGCACAATTAAAGTGGTATCGTCAACATTTCAAATGGACTGTGTCAGATTAACGCAACGTCCGTTTACGGACGAACTCAGATTTGACGTGAAATAAGCTGGAGAGAGCTGGAGGCACCCAGAATCAAACATCCAGAGTATCATCGAATATCACGCATTCAGAGCGGACAGCATCGTAGTGTGGGCTGGAATTTCAATGGGATCCCGCACCCAACTGCACAGTTTTGAAGACAGTTCTGTAACGCCTTTGTGGTATCGGGATGAAACTCCTAATTTCTTCCTTATAGATGATATTCCCATTCCCATCTTGTTCTCATCGTTAACGAGTACCTTGAGAGTGAGGGCATTCCTCATACGGAGGGGTTACCGTAATTACCCTTCCTTAATTCCCTTGAAAATATTTGGAATAACCTGGGGCGTTCTGCGTCTGCACATATACCTCTTCCAGGTAGTCTCAGACAACTGGAAACTGCCCTAATCGAGGAATGGCTATTACGATGGTTTACCTCTTCATTGAAAGCATGGGCAATCGCTGTATATTTTGTGTGAAGGTCCGGGGTGGTCAGATATGTTATTAATGTAAGTTTTCCTTGTTTGCTTTTAGCAATAAACTTCACTTTGTTTATGACTCAAATGAGACGTCATTATATGATTTACGAAAATTAAGTATTGTTTTCATCTTTGCATATGATGCTTGTTTTTCTTCCTGCATTAACATATTTGCTACCTTCGGATGTAATTTGGTGTTAATCAAAACTTTGCATTTCCATTTTTGTTGACTTACCGTCGCTTACTTAATTTTTGAAAGCCAGTGTAGCTTCAGTTGTCAGGACTGAGTGTTCTGTGCTACTTTTGGCGAACATATTCGTAACTGTAACAAAGTCCTGATCTCGAACAGGGAGCTGAATGCAGCTATGTTCTGTGGTAGAATAATTGCCCTCAAAGAGGGTTTTAAAATTACCCTTTTATTAAACCACTATTTACAGCCGCTTCCCGACTAGGAAGGGATAACAGAAAATAATGACCGCACTTGGGTCTAATCTGAAAATTCAAATAATTTAAAATAAAGTGAGTAGAAATTAAGTGGTCGTTGCTCACAGAGCTATTAGCGCGATGCTAAACTATCAGTGTTGCGTAGCAAGATTTAGCTTATACTAACGCACTTAGATTACTTCAATAAGTATTAGAGTAACAGCGCTAAGGCTTAGAATTTAAATACTCGCTAGTCAGGTGGACGTCGAACAGAGCCGAAGTGATCTGAGACAAAAAGCTCTCTCACTCCGAGAAGTTCCTTGCTAATCCTTTTAAATACAAAACTTGGCTCTACTTCAAATTAGCATAAAGCTGAAACGCGCGCTCTTTCTAACGGGAAGTTGAAATAAGAGTTCATAGGAAAGAGGAAATTAACATAAAACTTTGTTAGTTTAAACTAAAACCTTACACAGTAACTAAATGCCTATTTGCAAGTTCTTTTCTCTATCACTTGCACCTAAAATTCTGCAGTTTTTAGATGAGTTAGAGCATAATTCACTATTTTTGAAGCTGCACAAAATCTACTTATCGATATCCCTCGCTGAGAAAGGATGAAAAGTGACCAAAGAAGTATTTCGACCTATGCCTATCCGGAAAACATAAACGAAAAATTATTTCTCATCAGGTACAAGGAAAATAAATGTTATGCTTAACATTAAAAGCAAAGAACATAAAATAAACTCTTTAATTCACCAATAAAAGTATTCCATTGAAAGTACTGGTACTCAGTAAAATATACACGATTTACAAAAGTTGTATTTATTGTATACAAATTAAGAACATAAATTCATCTCAAATGTAACTGGTATCAAAATAAGTACTCTTTCTGAGTGATTATTTTGAAGATTTGATTATTTTCTAATGTAAACCTCAAGTAAAAAAAGTATACGAAAACTTGTAACATTTAAAATGAAATTCGTTTTCCTTGTATCACTGCAAAAGTCATTATTTGTCCTTCCCGTTGTAAATCTAAAAATAAAACAAATTATAAATGTATGTTTAATTTAAGAAATTAAAATACCTTATTTATATAAGATATCTGAAATCTACCTTATTTAAATAAGGTAGATTTCAGACTACAGTTTTGGTCACTTGACAATATTTAGCAAGAAATATACGAAAGTTAAATAGTTACATTGGAGAGGTAAGAAAAAAAGGTCTGAGTGAGAAAACTGTTTCTTATAGTAGACAGCAGTGAAAAGAAAATTTCACCCTCGTGTGATCAAAATTATTCGAGATTTCTAGAAATGCTAAAATTCGAAATTTTATGGTTTATCTTTTTTGATTCTGGAGAAAATGGTTCAAGTCATATAATTCTGAGGATTATTTTCAGTGCCAATGCTACATTTCACACAATTTTCACTCTAAAATATCTTTCGTGAGCTAGTGTACGAAATAAACAATTTAATTTATGAGCCCTTCGAAAAGGATTGCAATTTGTAATTTCCTTTCAGTTTCAAAATTAATCTAATCTGAAAAAAAAACCTATCTTAATTAGGAGATTTCTAAAATTAGAACTATGTTTTACGTCCTCTTAGTCTAGGGCTATTTAGTCATACAATCTTTTTGGAACACCCTGTATGTGCCTATGTGCGTATAATCATGCGAAGGATGTTTACAATACATGATATATACAAATGGTGAGAAACCATTTTTTGATTTATTATGCAATAAGATAGGACAGATATCACATCATCCTCATACCGTCTAAAGTTCCATACATCATATCGCGCTATAGCTATTTGATGTTACACGAACGCCCAGTTTGTAATGTTCATTTTCGATCATTGAACTTGAAAAACTAGAACTTGCAGAGCTTGGTAATGATCTTTAAATTAGATCCACACCCACACCCACACAAACACACACACACAAAAAAAAAAAA
>KK112173.1:956141-985885 GCA_000611955.2 Stegodyphus mimosarum
CCACAAGGTGATCTAGGCCCATCGCTACGGCAGTCATTAAGCACTATATCGGCTGGGCAGCGAACACGTTCTATAAAAGTTCAACATTTTCCAACGAAATTTCCTTAACATCTTGTAATGAAATTCGTTTTAATTGAGAAGTATTTAAATCAGATAGGACAGGCAAAGAGCTCGTTCGATTCTCTAATAATTTTTTAGCTTTAGTCTTTGGTTCAGAATACTAATCATTTATGTGTATCCCGCTAAAATCTGAATACCAGTCAAGCTGGAAATCAGACATGTTGAATGTCTCAGTTTTTTGTCCTATTCTTTAATTTTTTGGAACAGCATATAACTGAAGGTAAATAATTGTTCGCCTATAACATCCTGTTAAGAAACATGTTAAGTTACATGCAAAACAGTTTAAATAAAACTGAAAATCCAAAACGCTACGCTGAAACAAATGAATGATGAATTAGATTTCATTGCCAACAATAAAAATCTAACTAATGTAATAGCTAAAATTGAGCCATAACTGGTTTAAAAAATACCACTTAAAACATTACTTTTAGCCAAATAGTTCATAATAAAATGATTCTTTATGTAACCTCTTTTTGTTCTATCGAAATGAAAAACAAGTATTATCAATAATACTAAAAATAGTTTATTCACTACGTCTAATTGCAGTTTCACTAAAAAGCTAATAAAGTCAGTTTCGTCTTCGCCTATCCTATTCCTATGATCGCACTCAAAAATAAATCTCTCCATCTTCTTGGTACTAAGTGAAAGTTACATAATCTTTTTGTCACTAAGGAAAATTTTGTCTCAATACCTATTCAAAAACATGCAAACTCTTTACCTGAGATAGGGTTTTTGTTCAAACTCTTATAATATCTTGCATGGTAGAATTTATAATGTATTTTCTTCCTCCTTTTCACGTGACTTTGTGGTATAACTAGAAGCACTTTCAATGCATATTCGGGAAGGTCTGGGAGTTCGAATCCCACGGAGAGCACTGCAGATTTCTTCAATTCCCTGACTCCGAAAAATTCTAAAAAGACTATGGCGCCCGAACTAAGAATGTGGTGAAAGATTTTTAGTTGCGATAATATGTTGCCTTTTTAGTTGCACTAATTATAAAGAAATAAAAGATATTATACTGATACATCATTAATAACTTATACAACTGAGTAATAATAACTTATCATAAATCCAGATAGCTTAGTTAACTATTTTCTATTTTCGTTCATCATAAGAATTATTTTCACATAGTTAATTCCAGTTCTGAGATGATAAAACATTCGAGAATTCCAAAACAATAGTTTATTGTCTGAAAAATAGTTTGGGAAGGATTCTATGAAACAATAAGTTTGTTAAGAGTTTAGGAGAAATGAATGATTTACGATGAGAAATGCATGAGTTTACAGTAACATTTTCGGATCTCAGTTGAAGCTGGTGGATTTTTAATTCAACCACTTCTCAAATGTTTAGACCGTGAAAATCGAACATTCAAAATTTTCTAGTTTACGGACAAAGAGTTTAAGAGTTTTAAACTTATTTCTTTTACCCCCATACAGATTCACTATTTCTGTTACTGATATTTTATAGCAACATGAGGCTGTGATTAAATTACAAGTGGACTATGCTTTACAGAGGCTGTTCGGACATTTTTTAGACGATTTTGCTTTGCTGGAAAAAAAATCTTCTGCTTGAAATTTTTTTAACTGCATCTATATTTTTGAAAGTATAAATTCTAGTCTGCTGCTTGACAGTTTTGTTTTCATACAAAATGTCGCTTTAAAGAAATGGTTGGAATGCTATGCTAATGTTCATTCCGAGAAACATTATTTGTATCTAGTTATTCCAAAATGTTGTGAAAGCCGTGGTTTTTAGATATCTAAAGTTACGATAGGTAATGTTGTCAACAATAAAACGAAAAAAAAACTTCAAAATTTAGCTTCAAGGGGGAAAAATGTTCCAAATATGTATCCAAGAAGAAAACGGAATGTTAGAATGTTGCAAAAGTAAGATATTTAATGTTAAAAGAAAATCCGCCAAGTCAAAGGATAGCTGCAAAACCATTAAAGCGCTCAATATCAACTATGAATAATATGATTAATACTGATTTAAATTTTTAAAAGGCGTAAAAATGTAATGCGCATCGTTTTTCTTCACGACATATCGCCGAATATAGAACGCGCTGCAGAATTCTTTATGAGAAACATTTGTCCGGACGAAAATGGAAAAATGTTGCCACAATAGATGAATCTTGGATGTACTTAAATGACTGCAATAAAAAGAGATCTATTTATTATCATAAAAGAGGGAAAAAAATCTTAAAACATGGTTTAAAGAATCTAAAGAAAGTTTCTTTAAAGGATTTATGATTGTTGGGTCTTCATATAACGGCAAATTAAAATTAAAGACAGTGAAGAAAAATGTTAAAATCAACTCCACATATTATCAAAAATATATTTGATACAGAATTTTGGAATATGAACTACCTTGTCTTCACACACAGTGTGATCAATCAGAAGAACTCCATCAAGACAAGCAGCGACACGTTAAAATACACTGTTCGTTTCCTGAAAACAAAATGGAGCAAGAAACATGTATCAAAGGTTATACCCTTCACTTATATACTTACAAAATTACCTGATACGAACCTACAGTCACCTGTCCTATATTCACCTGACCTACAAAGTCGCCTCATGTATATTTGCGCTTTTGGACTTTTAAAAAGTGGATTGTCCAAACATCGACCTACAACTCTCCATGGACTTTGGAAAGCTGTTCAAGAGGAATGGTATAAAATACTTTTTCAATAGAGCATTTAAAACACAAAAATTTTAGGTAAAATATTTCTGTAAATAGAATGAAAATCGCCTAAAAATGGGTAAACAGCCTCTGTATTTCCTCGAAATTTTTACAAGACTTTATTTCCACTTTGAATTTTATCTGAAAACTGATATGTTTGTTAGCCTAAGATATCCATTTGTTTTCAGAAGACAAAATGAACATTTATTTCTATATTAACTCTGTTTACTGTACCTGTAAAAATGGAGATACATCTTTTCCATATATTCTAATCATGCAAACGTTAGCCACTGTATCAATTGTGCCCATAAAAAATCCCATGACTGCTAGAACGAAGGCCAGAATCCAGAGCACTTTACAGAAAGGAATGATAGCCATTGTTACGCACATCATGGTGATACTCAGCACTAACAAAGCATAGTGAGATATTCTGAAATAACGAAAAATGAAATAATGTTTTCTGATTTTAATGCATATATTTTTCAGAGTGCAGTTGAAATAAAACAGCATATTACATTAAACAAAATTTATAAACTTAAATTATTCAGATATATTAGGTTAATATTCTTCTTCTTCAGTATTGTCACATTTATAACATTTCTAAAGCTGTTTTCGCTATATGTCTAAATACTGTCATAGTGATGAAACAATAAAAATAGTTTCACATTTTCCCCTCTTTCGATCAAAGATTTTGTATCTATCAATAGTTTCATAATCGACAAAATATTTTGTAAACCTGACAGCATTCAGTCAAACTTTCCAAAGGATAACTTCGGATTAGATGTAATTAAATCATTCTTACTCTTACAGGTACATATATATATAAGAACTAGACGACGGAAAACCATATATCCTTCAACTTGTTTTGTATGAATTTCGGAAGTACATAAAAAATATATACATACATAAAAAAATAAGAAAATAATTTTTTTTATTTGCTCGTGTCCCCCTTCCTTTTTCATTCAGATGCCATCTTTGAGACAAGCTCCTTAAGTTTCTGTCATTCCTTCGTTAATTTTACTTACCAGCTTTTTACAGTCAACCATACTGAAACACTGTTGCTTCTGCTACAAAGTATTTACAAAATAAATAAATCTTCAACTATGACTTATGCAAAAATATATGCTGGTTATTTCTTTTGCCGAATCAATACAATAATTTCGGCTTGACAACACTTCATGTAAAATATAAAACAATAGGCGCAGCATTGTTCACGGATTAAAAAAGATTCAATGCATCACAACGTACCATTATCTGCAGAGATCAAGGAACCAGTTATAGTCAAAGAAACATTTTAAAAGGCTGTAGTGTCATGATTTGAGAAAGATTTTTAGGTTACTGTAAGTTTACTCAATTACAGAATAGGTATCGAAGCGAAATCTTGGATCAGTACGGTTGGATCTTATGTTGGTGCAATGAAGGTTCATATTCATAAATAATTTTAAGGCTTTCATACAAAGCAGTAATTCCAGAGTTTTCCCCTAAAATGGATCTTTTTTTTCTTTTTTTCTGGAGCTTAGTTGCAGTTTCTCTGCCTACCTTCCAATCAGATAGGAAAAAATGCAGTAACAGTTCTTGGAATTAAATACTTGCAGATGATGCTGTTTGCTTGTTTGACTACGGTAGAGCAAACAAGGGTTTTCTGTCAGAGGAAGAAGGAGGTCTTTGAAGAAGCCTTTTTAAGGAAAACTGGTTCGCATTTACGTTGCACATGAGAAAACACGAAAACATCCATGCAGCCAGCTCATTCACCAGAATTCTAAAAGCTGTTGAAATACGCTTGCACAGTGTAAGGGTTATATCTGGATATTTCAATATGACAAAGCACATGAAGTTCATCTGCTTAAAGGATGGGATGCCTTCGTAGAGGGTATTTTAAAGGAAACTGGTTCACGTTTACTTAATGCAAGGGAAGGGATCTCAATCATTCTATCACTGGGCGGCAATTTTGCTCAGAAAGGAAGCCGCGTTTGAGTTAGAAATGCGTTGGATTTGAAATTGGGATAACTGCTACTTTAACCCATTTTTAAATGCTAGTAGAGAATTGAAAATCCCATGTTATGGGCTTTCTGTAATTTAATCTACCTATGCCAGCAAATTCATGTCGCTTTGTGTTCCATTGCACCTCTCAAGATCACTACAAGTTGTTGAACTTCATTCGGTGCTGTCCTGTATTTTTGGGATATTGTTGTCAAAGTCTGTAGTAATCAGGGCAAACTATTCCAGTATAAAACTAGGAGCAGTTGAATATGCCTGTTCTTTATATTGTATTAATTAAACAATAGTCATTGTCGCGTGACATGCATGCAAGCCACGAAGACGTTTTGTCCCATAACAATCCTCGTAACTCACAGATGTATTAATATGTTTAACAGGCCATGGCTGCAAATATTGAGGACACGTTTACCTCTTTGTTACATCCTTTTCTGAGGACTGTGGGAGACGGCGCAATGCAACACTTTGCACTTCTTACTGTTTTGTTTACATGCTTGATCACTCCCATAAGCTTCACGGCGTTTGTTGTCAGAAGGTCGATAGCTTTCCTCGTGAGAGCTGAAAAATGAAAAAATATGGGACAGCTAGAAATTGAGGACTGAGATTCGTAACATAGTATTTGTGCACTGAAGTTGACTAAACTGTGAGAAAGACGTGAAACTTATTGTTGTTTATGCTGGAAATAGCGTATTTCGTAAGATATTCAAAAAGTGGCAGAAACACTTTGTGGGAAGATACACACTTGAATTTAGCCCCGTGAAAATAACTGACAAACTGATTAAGAGGATCAAAAATTCATTCAGTACAACTACTGACATAAAAAAACATTTCACACTCCTCATTTATCCTTTCGCTGCTTCTTTCTGTTTGCTCAACTAGAAAAAACTTCTAAGTGGAATGAGTGGAATGACCAACTCAGTACAGTGATTCAAAAGTAATATTTTGAGAAACCAAGGAGTTTTATAATCAAGCAAACCAAAGTTCGGTTTTTAAGAAAAATTAGTTTTTTAGTACTATTTTCATTTGAATGACCCGTGTCTTTGAGTCATATACACAACGACTACCATACGATTCTTAAAAGCACTTCTGTTAAAGATTTGTGTGCGACGAACATCTACAAGACTGTGTTTTAAAGTTAGAGCATAAAATCATAACATAAAATCATAAATAATAAAAGGCTTTTATATCAGATACTCTACACCATAATATTTAAAAAAAGTCTGAATTTTCGTATCTACAGTTTACATTTAATGATTAAATACAGCTATATAAGCAATGAGGTGGCTTCCATGCAAAACATGTACAACTGCATGGGAGTCTTCGAAGTTTCTCCCATTTCTAACTTAGCGAAGAGTCAGCTTTCCATGCAAAAATTCTGTGACGACATCTCTAGAACAGCATGCTCAAACAAATCAATTCCTTCATTAATTCAAATAAAATAAGGGGAAAATATAATTTATTTTAAGTCATTAATTGATTATTTATCTTCTTTGGAAATAAAGGATTGGCATTCATATTATAAGGGCTGATCGCAAAGTTCTAAGTCTATTTCTCTTTCCGGAAGCAGTCGGTTTCTTTTTCATCATATTAAACAACAACCGATAACCAGGCAACCCAATACTGGGGTTTGTGAAGCTTTTCACATCATAGGTCTGAACCGACAGCTGGGCAGAAATAGCCTTCAGTATTTGATAACAGGGAGTTAAAGCATCTACTAAGTTTTATTGCGAAAGATGAGAAAATATCTCTGTGAAAATTAGAGTAGAGATTTGCAGGAATTTTTGCTAAACTTGTAAAGAAAGACAATAAAATACTCAAAATGTGTAAGGTATGATATAGTGGTGAATCATTTCTATTTCAGTAATGGAGGCAGTTCAGAGAATGTGACATCTGAGTAATCGATAAAACATTTTCTTGCAGGTCAATCACTACGGTTATGGATGATAACATCACCAGCCCAGGGGCAGACAATGAATACTAATCATTAAGAAAATGCCTAGCCGCATGTTGCTGCTGGAGCATTGGCAGCAATATTCGAAGTCACGTTATAACACTATAATTTCCTTTATATAGTCCGACTTAGCGTCATTTCTGAGCATTCTTGATATCAAAAAGACAACTGCCCAAAAATATTCATTAAACTGAAAAAGACCATGCCCCACAATACTAAAGAAGATACAGTCTATTTCATGATTTTCGAAAACTCAACGAAAAGAAGTAATTAATTTGAAAAACAGAAAAATGCAGGCCAGTGGAGTGATTTGATTCTGAGTAAGAAAATCCGTTTGAAAAATATTTCCTACGTACATGTTTCGGTTTTTATTTTAATTTTTTGATGATACATAAGCTCCTAACACAATTAATTCTGTGGCCAGCTTCATATACTTATTTTCTACAGCAAAAATGTCGGAATTTTTTTTATTAGCATGCACTTGAGATTAGTAATGATTGTAATTATTTCAGGATAGTATTAAGATAAATTTTATTACAGGAAACTCGAGGATTGTAAATCACATCAGAATTCAAATCAGACAAATTTTTATAAAGATTTTAAATAGTAACAAACAATTATGATGTTCTGTAAGTTAATAAAAGATCGTTTCCTAACCACTCACACATTTAACATCCGTAAGATATGATGGATGGCAAGGAAATCATATTTAATCCAAATCATATTTGCTGTAAGCTTACTTGACTGCCACCTGCCTCATCTCCAAAATTTTGAATTAGCAACTTTCTTCTAGTATTAGAAATTTAACGTCATATTTGAATAAATAGATTTACGAAGTGAATATGTAAGGAATTATTGCATTCTTTCATGTGCCTTCTATATAAGTAGTTAGAATGTCCCAGCTAACAACTGAAAGATCCGCGGTTTGAAACCCACCACAGACATGTTTGATTTTCTCGCGTTTCTTGTCTTCGAAAAAATAGCAGCGTCTAATATGGCGTAAGAAGTAAAATGTGATAGAAGTCAATTCTCCACCATCTTGAATTCAGTTGACAGGGGCTCTTATCTCTCCACAGTTGCATTTTTAACGATATTCTCCCTTGAAATTAATAAGCTATATAAATATGCATTTCATTAGCTTAAGATAACGATCAAGCTTTACTTAATATTAAAAATATACGAGATACATTAATAATGCAAATAAATTACAATCTGAACTTTGACAGGAAAAAACGATAAACGCTGACCGAGATAGGAATTCTGGGAAAGCTTCTGTAAATAAACACTTTTATTTCTTTTTCTCTTGCTATTATTTTCTTGGAATAATATGGGACCGGAATACTGGTAAGGCTCATGGTCAAATCGCTCATGGTTAGTACTGGTAACGCTCAAGTCGAAATCATGAAATCGCTTTTCATACCGAAATTAGGAGAAATCAATTGTCGGCTTGAATAGTGCAATGATAGCTTGCCTGTCGCAAGAAAGTTTAAGAAACATATGTAGAGAAAGGTTTTTGAAATACTTATTTCGTTATCTTTCTCGGCTTCTTATTTTCTTTCCCTTTGATCTCCTTAACAGATGCTCCACATATTCGCATTTAAAACGATGCAATCTTAAAAATCGTGTAGAATACTGCTCCTTTAAATGCATTCCCATTTAATTGAATTAATAATAGTCTGACAGATGAAAGCATGTAGAGTCATTGGGCTATTTCGAAGCAGGAGAGAAGAAAAATGAGCAATACCTTCGTTGGGACTCGAACCACGGACCTCTCGAATACGCGCCGAGTGTGCTGATCACTACACCACGAAGGCATGCTAAGAAGGCGGGAGAAATACCTTATATACTCCCGCTTTTTAAAGACGACTGGGGATTAGGAGACCCAAACGCCAAATCCTGGTGGTGGAGAATCATCATCCACCACCTTTTTTAGTTGGTGCGCCACTGTAGAGACACTTGTAAGATCTCTATTCTATTCCACATAAACTAAACTAGATCCTACAAAGAACCTGGCGAATTCTCGTACAGGCGTGAATTAAATACCACCACAGAAGAAGGGTGAAAATAACTCTTTATTATTTCAACTCAGAATAGAAAGGCACGTACTTCGTGCTTTACAATAACACCGAAAACTTGCGGTGGAACTTAAGCGTTTTAACATAAATGAATTCAAGTCTAAATAGAATAGTGCTGGGTTAGCAAATTAAGTTAACGCTAACGTAGGTTGATTCACAAACTTAACAGGCGTGACGATTATTCGAAATGGCCAAGGAGCGTGCAAGAGTAATAGCGAAATAAGCAACGAAACGTGCGCTGACTAGCGAAAATGCGTTCTGAATAAACTCAGAGATTCACCCGTTTAAATACTCACTTCTCTTAACTTAAAATTTACATCCTGGCGAGGAAATGCAAGGGGAAGTTGAGGAGTTCAGGAAAGGTATCAAACTTCAAATAATTTGTTATGCGACATAAGGGAAACCTTAGAAGCATTTTGAACAACTGATATAAGAGTTTTGTACAAAGCTTGGAAGTTAAAGAATATTACTCATACACTGTATTTCAGTTATATGCAATACACTTTTTCAAAAGTCATAAATTGTTTTGAAGAAGTTAACTGTTGAAACAAAGCAATAAATTAACGTTATTTGCAAACATCAGGTATCTTTTATCACTCGGTAAAAATGACTGGTTAAATGCCGGTGAATATAAAAATTTGTTGTTACTAAGCACGAAGAATAATGCTTATTAGCAACAAGTAGTACGAAGAATGCGTTTCTAACTTTAAAATATTTGTTTAAGTTGGCAGATATCAAGTATAAATTTTGTAATCTGCTACAAAAGATTTCCCTTGGTTGAATAAGTTCTCCCCACGAGGAGTGAAACTTATTAGTAACATATTTTACGAGAAATCTATGTTTTTCACTTAGGAATCATCTTTCACTTTCTGAATTTAGGTGTTCTTATTCGCTCACAACTAAATTACTGAGCAAAGTATCAATAAATTTTGGCACAGAAAAGAACTCGAATGTTTTCTACTTCAATAAATTGCAATATTTTCTTTTTAATTTTTTCCCCTTGGGTAAATCTAAATCTCAATAAGTTAGGCTATCAAACTTTAGTCCAAACTTAAGCTCGAAAAGATCTCTAAACTTAAGTTAAATTTAAAACTAAAGTTAAAGATTTAAACTAACTTTAAACTTAAGTTAAAGATTTAGAGTACGCTTACAACTGGAGATGACAGAAATGACTGGAAAATCTTTCATTACATTACCATTTTTAACAAATTAACATAACATTTGGAAGAGAAGAGAAATTGTCTGAAAAAGCATATACTTTTGACAAGTACTCATGAAATCAAATTAGTTTTCCAAGCTTATTCATTCCTATCCCTAAGCTCAAATGTTGTATTAATTATCAATACCGACAAAAATGCAGCTTTAGACAATGTATTTATAAGCAGTAATATATACTGTATATATATAAAGGTATCACATATTTTTATTTAAAAACAAAACTATCCCGATCTTATTTTCGCGAAATATGCTGTTGAAAATTAATTAGATACAGACAAAAAGTAAGAAATTTAGAAACAAATTCCACAAAGACCCAAAAGAAATGAAATTCAAAACCAGTAATATTTCAAAATTCCAAAATTCCACGTCCTATGCATTTTTTGTAGCTTTTGTATTTCCCATTTCTTTAATCCTTCTTGACTTTTGGTTCAAAATTTATGAACTTGGGGACTTGGTTTTAAATTTCTTGCTTTGTTTATACACACACGCACACACACATATATATTGTTAATTAAAAAGGTAAAATATGTATACAGTTTTTCAATAATGTGTAGCAGAATTTCATTTCTAGCTGTCGAATGATATATACTTCTTTGAAGCTGGGTGAATTCATGAGACTGAAATACGTTCGGAAGAGAATGTGTATTGTATTGATTCGTCGCGCTGACGACAATAGTGGAGTCCCCCAGGACAGGCTTTCTATCCGATTAGAGTCGCAAAGGGAGGGGGAGGGACGTTGTGACAGCGATCCTAATGGATCCACCAGTTCATAGACAATCTGACCTACACACGTTCTAATACACATGAGTGACTCCTGTGAATGCAGTTACTTTTGCGGGGAGTCTAAACTATTCCCCCTACACTCGGCGGTGATGAGCGTCTCTGAAAAGATCCAGAAAAATATTGGGCTTTATGACGCATACAGCTGGATTTAGCGACGTCATTCAAAATGGTATTAGAAATGATCAGTATTAAACCATCATGCGCAAGAGCCGTCATGTATCAGAGAAGAGGCATTTAAAAAAGAAAACTCCAGGAATAAAAAAATTATGAGAACAAACAAAAAATTTTACTTCATGAATGTCCTCTTTGCATTTGGAATATAACACTTTTAAGATTATTTCTTGTTCGAATATTCGCTATCCAAACTTTTATCTGAAAAATGTCTTTAATTTTTTAATTTTGAAGTTAGAAACTTTCTAATGGAGTTTATCCAGCTTTTGGGACATAGAGATTTGTTACGTTGCCATAAGAAATTTATCCACTACTCTTAACAGATGTTATCACTATACGAAACATAAACTATCAATTTATCTTGCACGTTGGTTCGAGTAAATTCTGAAAGTGCTGCCACTCGGCAAAACATAAGATTTTTAATTTATACTTCAGATTTAATCAGGCAATAATTCCTTAATTTTTTAAACTATCTAAGAGTAATAAACACTTCTTTTAATAATTTCATTTTTAATAATCTATCCAGTTGATGCACTTTTAAATACATTTAATGTATAGAATGTCCAGCTGATAATTTTTACTAAAAACTGCAGTATTATTTTATTTAATAACAGATGTTTATAACATCATAGATTACGCATCTGATGTAAAACAGCTTGGTATTTTTATTTACTTATTTTAAGTCTTTTTTTTAACACATTTTAATAAACATTCGATTTGAATTTAGGACGTTGCTACAGGAATTTTTATCCCAAGTACACTACTTGTCAGATTTAAATGATAGTGACAGAAGTAAAACTTATTGAAAAACGGTAAAAGTAATTTGTACGAAAGCATAATACAAAGCACTGGTTAACATGACAATTTATATCATGCATAATAAAGCGTAATATAAATTACCATGTTTGCGAGTTGGTTAATCTTAAAATATTAAATTTAGGCCCAGTTTTCGGAAATTTAATAATGTCCGGGAAACGATCCTCGCTGTGTTGCAGCAAATATTTCTTTAGTATGATGTACAGTTACATCTGACAGAAAAACTGCTCTCACATCTTGATTTAGAATTTCTCAAAATAATGATGAAAAGTTGCATAATTTCATACCAGTCTTATAAAACTGCATTCTTCAGAACTTGTAGGGTGAGGAGAAGCATTCGATGCTTTACAATTCAGTAGCCTAAGTCATCTCATACATTCTCAATCGAGTTCAAATCTGGCTACCAAGCTGGTTCAAATCTGGTGAGCCTTTCACATGAGATGTTCTGTTTCCAAGTATTCTGACGACGGAGATACTCGATTAGGAGGAGCATTGTCCTCCGTTAGCAAAAAATCTGAGACTAACAGCACCCCTAAACAACTTTACCTCGGGTTCCAAGATTTCATCCACATATTTGTGACTGGTTACATCAAAGATATACAGCTCATGCGGCCGCTTTTCACTATTTTGCTTAAAACCTGAAACCGTTTCTGTGGAGGAACATGGGAAACGGAAAAAGGAAGAGCAAATTACATGTTCATCGCTCCTTCAAGATCAAAATTCTTCTAGAATCACAGTTCAGGCTACATCCAGACTCGTCAATAAACAGTATGGTGCCATTTCTCTTGATTGCATTGAATATGACCAGAACACCACTTTAAACTTGCCCCTTTGGAAGATTAAGGGAGCGCGACACAAGCCGCTGGTTGTCTCGCATAAAGTCGAGATTCGCGAAGCCACTGTTGAGCATCAAAATGGCTGATTCAAGATCCCTTGGCAGGATGAAGGTCTGAAATTGACTCTATTGTAGTCACTTCATAGTTTCTTCGAGCTGACAGCAGAAGAAAACGATTTTCGAATGCAGTTGTTATTTTTCACCGGTCTTGAAAAGTATGTCTACTAGCTGACACACTGCTTAAAAAGCGGTTCCATGACAGCTTGAAGGATATTTAGATCTTGGGTGAGCTCCATTTATACTTTCCTCTCCTTGAATCTATCAATTACCTGTCACTTTTGCTTTTCTTAAATGATGCCTTTGAATCATGACTAGTGAATACAGATCACTCTCGGAAACTGCACTACGTATCTTGATTCTAACATACTTCTATTGTGCAGAACGTTATCACTCGCCTAATTTGCGTATTTCCTGCACCAGCTTATTCACAGTGTAGAGACATTAGGATTTTTTTTGGTAGCAGAAGAATGGAAAATGAGCAACGCCTTCGTCGGGAATTTAACCACGGTCCTCTCGGTTACGCGTCGAGCGTGCTGACCACTAAACCACGAAGACATGTGAAGAAGGCAGGAGAAATACCTTATAACAGAAGTGCAGTTATTCATTCAGTTGCAGATAATCAACACAAATAATTACATAATTGGACATGGGTTGAAAACTTTAATCAATGAATACATTTTTTTCAGAGTATTCTTTAATTTTGACGACCAATGTAGTTACTTATAAATACATTCATTCTAAATTATTCAATGCGCTTTAATTTCGGCTATTCTATTTGTAGACTTTTATTTATTTTTTGTTTAAATGCATATTTAAAAGAAACTTTTAGATTAAGTGATCATCTACCTACATCGTGGATTTCAAAGATATGAAAGTATTACAAAATCTGTGTATCAAACAAAGAGAAACATATCTTTCGAATAAAAGCTCATGTAACTTTGCAAAAGGATAATAGCATACTTTCATATAAATTATCAGTCAGAACGTCAAAAGTGATTAAAGTGAGAAGCATTTCGTGTGACTCTGAATCGTGTTACAACTGATTATAAAAAGCATATCAAATACTGACTGGTAATACCTTCGATAGTAAAAGGAATTTAAAATTATTGCGCAAAATAATCATATGTGTTTTGATCAGTGAAAATTAAATCAAACAAGGGTGTGGAAACTGTAATCCAAAGGAGCTATTTTCATTATCTTAGGATTACAAACTTTAAATTTCCTTACTTCATTCATTTTTGGGTGTAAATAAAATACGTACACATACATATACTTATGCATCATCCATTTTGATATTGCTTCTTGGAGATTAAAATGTTCTGCAGCTGAAAAATAATTAAGATAAATATATTTAAATTCAAATCCTTGAATTTACTGCTCACTAATAGTTTTTTTCCCAATGGAGGAACCAAATTGTCCACAGACATTGGTCACTATTAAGCCCGGAAGAGGTGGTCACTTTACTATGGAGGCGCCTAATAGGTGGGTCGCCTTTGCTTCCTATGATGGAACCGACAAATACACCCATGCCTTCTCCTATATTCGAACAGGGGCCCATTGGTATCGCAATCGGCTTCCCTACCCACTATACCGTTTGGGTGGCTGCTCAAAAATAGCATTTCTAACAAAATCATTTACACCACTTAAATGGGGGTCACAAGCAGGGTCCCTTTGAGTCAGTCTAGGGAGATCTAGACACAGTGTCTTTCCTGAGAAACTTTGTTTTTATGAGAGAACACCATGGCTGTGAAGTGTTATCACACGATTTGGGAGCGCTCTAAATCTTGAGGCTTTAGAACCAGGCCATGGGGGCTTAGGCAATAATGAGGTCCTGGTCATAGAACTCACTTAACTCTTTGAGGGGCAGGAAAAGGCAATTAACTTTTTCAGCGAAACTCTTGTTTATTTACTATATCAGGTGTTACAATGAAATTATTTGCGGCAATTACACATATTTTGTCCAAGACGCGTGAAAAAAATAACCACTTCTGGTAGTTAGTGTCAGTAACCGCCGCCCACAGAACATGTCCCTACAAATCAGTCTCTATGATACTCATGGAAACATTTTTTTTCTTTTTCAAGCAGAGTGCAACTTTGCATGTACTGCATTTCCCACACTGTTCTTACAGCATTTTCTTGGTGCTCAGAGTGCACATTGTCGTGATGTTGTCTTCGATGGCTGATGCTTATTTTCTTCAAAACGAATTGCTGCAGCAACTACTGGCTTATGTTTATTGATCGACTTATATTTCTTGATTGACATCTAGTGAGCTATAAGGGAATTTCAAAAACGGTCAGTCTTGAAAACCACTCACACGAGTGAGTAAGACGTTCGATAGAAAAGGTGAGTACTGTAGGTAACCACTGCCCTTCAAAGAATTAACAAAGTCACCATGAGGAAAAGAGATTCAGATTTCTGCAGTATGCTAATGGCATAGCGAGCTTTGTTATGGGAAAAGTTCTTAATAATAATTCACTGTGCGAAGATTTCAGAACCTGGCATATGTGACTCTAAAACAGAATTTTTTTTATGCCATTAAATTTATTATTTATTTAAATTTGATGAAGCAGAGTACATATATAAAATTTTAAAGGGAACTGACAATAGTACTAACCATAGCTAAGCTAATCTGCGACTAAAGATTGTTTTGATTAGAAGAATTTAATTATTTTAGAGATACAGCTCGCATGAGAGCCGGAATATAACAGAATCTTCAATGGGAAGGAATGGCATGAATCCAAAATCGCATTTCCTGTGAAAAGAAATAAATCATATACTTTCTCGCTTTGAATTTTTTCATAATATCGTTTATATAAAGCTTTTTTCATCTAAAAAATGTCTGTATGTATTATATGCCGTCTTTTAAGACACTAACTGCAATAATAATAATTTTTTTTATCCATGATATATGTAGCATCTGTTCCTTTCTTCAATCTAATGCCGGAAACAGGGGGAATGTACATTTTAAATTATAAAAATCTTGTCAAAGCTACTCAAAAAGGAGAAACAGCAGTTGTACAAATAAAAATATCAAATCTGATATTAAAAAACTCAATGAGGAATCTAATCTTCCTCATAACTACCAGAGAGAAAATAGAAAAGAAGAAAATAGTTGAGAGAGAGAAAGTAGAAAAAGTAGTTGCCCCGATAAACTAATTTCCTTCTAAAATGCTTTTGCGTTCGTCGGAAATGTATAAATGTTTTACGTGTAAAGACTTGCAAATTATAGAAGTCTCAGAGTTGCATGCTGAATCTTTTGGAAAGTACAAATTTCCGCTTTTATGCTTTCTGAATGAACAACTGTATTTTACAAGGTCATATATGCAAAAGATTTCGGTTATTTAAACACAGTCTTCAGTGTCTGTCATATATACTTTCCTCTTTTGCGCTGCAGGATCAAAAATCACTACACTATTTATACAGCTAGACATGGCTACACTGCGAAGATTGCGACATTACATTTTCTAACATTAATTTAATTTTGTGCAACTTTTTGATTTTATATTTAATTTTTTTAATTTTATATTTCATTTTGATTAAATGTGTTACCACTCATTAAAATAGAATTATAAAATTAGCTTGTGTTGTAGAGTCATTAGATTATTTGGAAACAAGAGATGAAATACGAGTAATGCCCACGCCGGGAGTCGAGCCACGGACCTCTCGAATACGCGTCGAGCGTGCTGACCACTACACCACGAAGGCATGCGAAGAAGGAGGGAAAATTATATTATATATCCCCCTTTTAAAGGACGACTGGAGATTAGAGGACCCAATCGAAAAATTCTGGGGATGGAGAATCAACATCCACCACCTTTTTGTTCGGGCGCCACTGCAGAGTTATTAGGATTTTTTTTGGAGGCAGAAAGGGGGAAAAATGAGCAATGCTCTCGCCGGAACTCGAACCTCGGACCTCTCGAATACGCGTCGAGCGTGCTGACCACTACATCACGAAGGAATGCCAAGAAGGCGGGAGAAATACCTTATAGTGTAAAACGTTTAGTCTTCAAGTAACATTTTTGGGTGATGAACATACTATACGCCATCTTTTGCATTGAAAATTGAGTTCTGTCTTGGAGTATTTCAAATTAAATTGTAATCTATTTTCTGAGATGTCTTGATGGTTATTTTTTAGACAACATTAGAAAATATCCGAATACTACCTGCTAAAAACTAAAAGAAGGTGGATGGGAATTGATTTAAATTTGATCCCATTATCTACGAAAAAATGAATTCGCTGAATTGTCAAGTCAGAAAAGGAAAAAAAAACGAAAGAAATGAAACTGAAAACGCAGGTGACATATAACTCTAGAAATAAGGAAATTATTTTCAACATTTTTATAATTTGAACAATTAACTTTTTATTTTTTAATAATTTTCATTTCAAATAAAGTTTTATTGGTGATACTTTATTTCAAAGCGTGAAAAAAATGGTTAGAAGTTTTAACTGTGAGACTTGCAGGCACTAAATATAAAACTAAAATTATTGAATTAGTTTCAGAAATGGAGTAATGAGAAGCAAGCTCGAAGTGTAAAATTTTTAGACTATTCTAATTTTGAACTGATTAAATGTTAAATTTGAACTGAATAAAGACACATTTAATTTGAAGAATTCTGTTTTGAAAGTGTTCGAATGAAATGTGTCTTTTTTTAGCATGATCTATAACTCATAGTCAAACTTTTGTTCTTTGGAGACAAAAAGGTATTTTTAATTTACCCTTACTTTAGGCCTCTCCATTGGCCAAGCAATTAAACTCTGTTGAATGCTGATAGATGTTCTAGGATTGAATCCAAGCAAATAGGTGGTTGCATGGTTAGTTTTCATGGATTTCTCCTTGTGTAACGCGAATACGAGCCAGTTTCCCTTAGAACATTGTCCACGAAGGCAGATAGCTCTTGTGTACTTTCCAGTATTCAAATAACCTATATATCACTTTATATCATGACACTCATCTGCTTAAATATAGAACTTGCTCTTTACTCTGAACAGTGTCGAACTGATCAGCAGTAGATAAATCACAAATAAATTATTTATGTAAAGGATTTGTTCCTGAAGATTAAACCCTAAAAACTAGATACTGACTAGTAGAAATTTAACATTTCTTTTAGGAAAAGCAGATGCATTCGGATTGTTAAAGAGCTGGATGAAACCAAGCATATGTATTCAGAAGTTGAGAAAGAGCTGAACGAAACTATTAACTGTCTTGATCACAAAAACAGCGTAACAACGCATACACCATTAGCTTTGAAAAAATAATAAATGGAACGAAGATGCTTTCCACTAAAGGATCATTTCATTCATACAGTGGACTAATTTACTTCATGGGCAATAAAAATTTGTTACTGACAGCCCTTAACCAATTCAGTTTTGAAATTAGGCTACTTTCATTATTAGCAGTCCTAACCATGCTCCTTCATACACCACTGACTTTAAAAATTGCAATATGATTTCCATTAGCTTCAGAATTCGCTTTTACTGTTATTTCTTAACTTACACATAGTCTTTTCTCTTATTAGTATGCTTGTTTTGCTGCCAAAACTTCAGTTTCCAAGGAAATGGGAAACAAAAATAAAAAAAATTATAAAAAATCCTTAGAAACTACAAATAACAGCAGTTTTATTTCAGTGTAAAAAAATAAGTACGGATGATTCGTAAGATTTTAAAACACTTTTCTTCTGCAGTCTTCGATGCCCCAATTTACCTGCTGCATGAAAAACACTAAAAGCTTTCCAAAATATAAGAAATCTAAAAAAAAATATTAAGTTTTTAATTATGTGAAGCTGCAGCTATATAATAATTTAACGTACTTTATGTTGATCTACATTATAAATATCTAACGGATCAATTAAGCATCTTAAAAAACCTGCTTCGTAAGTACAATAACTGAATAGGGACTGCAGGGTATAAGATAATGGTAACATCTAAGTATGAAGAATTGTGTACTTAATGTAAAGTAGGAACCCCTTTGGCGTCCAAAATTGCTTGAAATCGTTTTGGGATGAAAGCATACAAGTTCAGAATGATAATATTAGGTATTTTACACCCTTCTTTTATTATAATTTGCTCCAATTATTTAAGAGAAAAAGAGAATCTTACTCCGTTCCCTAGCACAAACCTTACCTCTCAGTGATATTAAAGTCTGGTGATTGTGCAGGTCATGGAAAATGTGTAATTTCATCTTTATGTTACTTAGATTATGACTGAATAATTATTATCTTAAAAGGGACTATAATCATGTTGAAAGGTAAAGGTACCCGTAAGAAACAGTGTCTACACAACTAAATGGACATGATCATTTAAAAATTTTATGAACGTTATCTGTTTTATATTATAAGGTGATAAATGGACCTGATGGCAGCCACGAAATGGCTGGCCAAAGCATAAGTGCACTACTATTATATTTTATTGTAGGAAGCCGAAAACCTGGAACGTAAGCTTCTGCTGGTGTTTACCCGCACGTTAAGCTTTACCCATAAAGTCATACTCATCTGAAAACGGCACTTATTTTCATCGATTAAAATTTCACATTCCTGGCATCGCTGTAGTCTCCCCTTTGCATTTATTTGTGAAACAAGAGGTTTCAAGATAATAGCTCTCTCGTAAATATTCTACTTATACAGTTTAGAGCCCTATTAAGCTCAGCAGTCACCGTTTTCATAGGTATAACTACAAGTCGGCGGGGCACCAGAATTTAAGCATTGGTTCTACAGGTATAGCCCTACTAGTGGGGAAGCTCTGTTTGAATTTTGATGGAGGCAGAGCCCGGGAGACTGTTCGAGGGTCTTCCACGACACTTGGGAGGATTTTCGTCTCATCAGTATTTTAAGTGCCCTCATACCTCAGGACAACCGTGTCTTCTCCAAGATTCGAACAAACTAACAAACAGCCATGCCTTCACCAGGATTCGAATATGGGCTCATCGGTGCGGCAGCAGCGTTGAATTAGGAGGACTACCATTTTCGCAGTAGGTTTCTTTTTGATATAACAATCTTTAATTCACTTCTGGCTTTGTCAGTAACCTTAGTTTTCCTCTCTCAGACGGCGTTTTCCCGAGGTTATCACATGCTGTCATAACAACGGTGCCACTAGGGTTTTCCTCTCGGTCACAATAAAATTTCCATGAATTTCGTTAAGGATTTTACCTTAACGATATATACTACCGATTTGCCATCCTGAATAACCACAACTTGCAGAATCAGATGGGTCTGCAACTATTATCAGTTTTCCTCTCAGGATGGGAAATTTCAAGACCAGAGCCTGAACCAACGCAGCTTTGAGCTTTTCAAAATCTGTATTCTACTCCGCTAATCAGCTGTATTTATCTTCTTTTTAAACTCAGCAAGAACAGTGTAATTTTCGAAATATCCTTTATCAGTGTTCTGTAGTTCGAGCTCATACCCAAAAGCAATGCCAGTTTCTTTTCTTATTTGGCAGTGGGTAATCTTTAATTGCGATTATTTTGGATTCACCTGTTTCCATCTCACGTTTTTATACATTGTACCAAAAGTAACGAAGTTCTTTGGCCTCTAATTTGCATTTGGGACACATTCACTCTTAAAACTGCTTCTTTTAGAAGCGTAGAAACTATATTTTCCCCCTTGCGTATCCCCCCCAAAGTTTTAGCAATTGAAAAATTTTTAAATAGACACATAATTTCCTCTCTCCTCTAGGAGTTCAAAAATCGAGCCCTCCAAAATTTTAAAATGAATTCGTCCACATAGGGATTTTTTTCATCTTATTAATCGATTTGCTCATGCATTTTAAGTGCACGGCCTCTGACTGGTGAAGCATTAATAGTCAAGAGCTTTAAGGAAACGGATGCTCTAATGGTTCTCAAGATCATTGCACCGGGGAAGACAGATTCCTCAGCGATAAAGACTGTAAAATGATGAAATGGCAACGACTTGTAAACTGTAGCAAAGGACATAGACAACAGTTCTAGTACATAGAAGGGTTTCATGCCTATAGAATAGCAGTGGATAAGAACAAGAGCGCCCAAGATTCAAGAAAGCAGAAAAAAGATATATTAGATAACGTAACGTTAATATTACGCTGAATTATTATTGGAATATAAATCTTTTTTAATAAATAGCATTATGATTGTTACCGGTAGTTTATTCATGAACACTGTTCATTTGTTATATTCTTAGCATAACCGCATCATTCAGAAATTAAAGTATTCGTATAATTTTGCCAGATTTTCGCGTGGCAAAATATGTGAAAAAAATTGGAAAATATGTAAGTAAATACAGCAGTAATGCACTTCGTAAAATATTTCTTAAAAATTCTCCACCAAACTGTTACTCTTTGCTCCTTAGCTTCGGCTGAACGTATACTAAACACTAGAACGATACAGAGGAGATTAGCATGGCTCCTGCGCCGGAGCTCCTATATCCAGCAGCATTACTGAAGGAACTCTATTCAAAGCTACTTACTTATGATGCTACTCGGCTTTTTTAACAACACCATACTCGACTGTTTTTTTATTTATTTGGGGGCGGGGGAATGACCACTCTGATCCTCAGCGTTCATTCCCAGTTTAAAAGACTCACGTTATTGTTTTCAACACCCACTTTCCTCTTTCTGCCAAAGTCCTTCCTTACCTCCACTTGACCAGTTTGCTTCCTCGGCCAGTTATTCTGTCGGTATCCATCCTTAGCTCTCCCTCTGAACTTTCCGTCATTTCTTCCGCAAATCCATTACTGTAGTTACCTACGAACCTATCATCATATTCCCGGGGTCGGCTGTTTTCAGCCACCCTATAGGTTTCCTATTTTACAGCTAACTCGAATAATTGCAATAATTCTTACAACATACCGTGATTCCTCAATTCGAAGAAATCCTGCAAACGCGGTAGTAACCTCGATAAAATCAGCTGTATGACTTCCACATCATGTTTTTCCCCCACACAACAATTTCACAGTCTCCACTTTTTTCAATACAAATGACATCAATTCTTCCTCTAGAACCTCATATTTTCCAAACAACTCCGATGCCAGCCAAACCCTACCCCTTATGTTGGAAATGGTTTAATTAACGTGGCCTTAAAATGTCAAACGTATAGATCTTACTGCCGGATAGATCTTACGTAACAAAATTTTCCCGATGCGCTTGAACCAACTCAAGGATGCTATACCTTCTATCGAGTATGCTAGCATTCCACCAACTTGCAACTTTAAAAGGCCTAAACTAAGCGTAGTACTATGTCAAGGCATACATCAACATTCCCGCTGGGCGCCTGTGTACGGAACCTAATTACTTAAATTCTAATTTCTGGCTCCGTGAAAATAGTCAGGCGATTTTTCGCTTCGTCTTAGTCTTCAGTGAAATAACACCGAACTCAGGAGAAGGATCAAATTTTGCTAACATTTATATTCGCGCTTCAGTTTAACAAATTAACGACTCTTGTAATAGCAGAAATAGTCATGATTTCTTGCAAAATTTAACAGAACACAAACATTAAAGTAAAATTAAGTATGAAATTTAAAACGAGAGGTCCGCCTGTAAGTTTTGGTTCAGCCTTCAACTCCCGAGAGCGAATGTGACTCTAATTTGCATTCTTAGTGGAATTCGACGAAAGTAGAAGTACGGGCAATAGTACGGGCAAAATAATAACATTATGAGTTAATAAGCTTAAAAATCCTACAACTTGACTAAAGCTTAATGATAGAAAGTTATTACTCATCCGTCCAAGAGACTAGAATTTGTCCCCTCTACTTTCTACCTCTTGAGGTACTTGCAGCATTTTCTTCTTGACAAAAATATCCACAATAAATTGGTTGAACATATAATAAATGAATATTTTCGATAAAAACCAGAAAAATTCTTCAAAACGAGAATCGAAAAATTTCTCGATAGTTAACTAGAAGTCATGGAAAATGGGGACTACTGGACTAGTTAGAAGTTATGGAAAATGGTGTTAATTATTAATATAATTAACACAGTGTAAGTATTTTGTTTTAATTTGAAGTTTTCTGTGTCGTTCCTACAAAACTTTCTTATTATTCAATATTTACACATTTAGGGTATAAGCATATTGTAGATTAATCAATAAAAAGAAAGATTTAAATCTTCAAAAAGGCAGTTTAACTTACTTAACCTAGTTCTTCTTTTCACCTGACCACAAAATTGAAATTCTCCTTTAATTTCCAGCATGTAAAACTTCTGTGATAAAGTGTTGTCAGCATGTCCACTGTGTATATAGTGAGAAATACAGAATGTATCCTGTATATAACGTAATGAAAAGGCAAGGAAATGGTTAACTGCTTTTAATCTTACAACTTACATTTGCTATCTTTTACATAGGGATGTAAATCTTTATAATAAATATGTTGTGCCACTTATAAATTTATTTTACTTAACTCATTTGGTTGCTGATTCATTTTAAAAGATTTTAAAAGAAGCATTATTTTGTAGTACGTATCCTTATTTGTGAAGCTTTCTGAACCCTACTGTTATTAAAAGAGTAGATAAAAAAGGTAGTTTAATTTTTTTCAGTCCTTTCGAAATTGGAGCGCGGGGTAAAAATTGCGAACTAGGATTTCATTTGTTCCTTTCCAGTCATGTTAATCGGGAGATGACTGTTTTGAATTTCTTGAAATTTATCAACAGTATAATCGTTTTATAAAATAATGCTTCTCATAAAGAAATGCATGGAAGGTAGAAGTAAATCGATCAAACTTAGCACTGCTGTAGCTCACCTTTTCCACAGACAAAGGTCTAAAATCTTTCGCTAAAGATGGTAAGCATTCACACAAGCAGCTTACTACGAAACCAGTCTTTCACTTATTTCTTTGCCGAAAAACATATTATTAACTCCTACTTTATTATTCGCTAAAGACTGGATACATAAGCCGAGAAAGAATTTTGTCATTCAGGGAAAATATTTAGTGCAACAAAGGACTTCTCGCTTCTTCCATCGAGGCAGGATTCATTGTTATTCACACATAATGAGATGATACAGGAATGAAGTTTTCTTTTTTGCGCAAGAAATCTTAGTTCACGGAATTTAATTTAAATTTCATCGCTTGCAAGACACTTGATTTAATTTTTAATTACTTGGTTTCATACGGCTACCATTGTCAATTATAACTGCCCGGGTTATTTAGTCAGAGGCATGTGTTTCATAAATAAAAGAATAAAAGTTGAGCCCATTGTTTGGCTTTGCCTCTTAGGCAAATATGGCGGGAATTCCTTACAGCTCTTTAATTTTCTTACCTGAGAACTATCAACCTTCTAAGATGAAAAAAATTCTTTAATACAATGTAACTCATTTCTCTCATATCCAAGCTGTATTACTGACATATATGTTAGACGGGAGTCACTGTTATTATTTGGAAAAAAAGCATCATTTCATGAATGTATCTTTGAAGAATTTAAGGAAATCGAACTTTTTATGAAAGCGATTTTCTGGTTCTCAAAATGAAGCTTTAGATCTGCTCGGACACTAACTATTTCGCCTTAGATGACGTAGAACGTATTTTAAAATGAAATTCATTTATGCGAAACTCTTACGCACTATTGCAATTTAAAATCATTTTGTATTTTGCTTCATACCTTAATTGAGGTAAGGTTTTCTAGCTTTATACATTTTATATTTGTCTACTTCAAATTAGTACTTATTTGCCGCCCAACTAGGATAGTGATTAGCGACGCTGACTGCCGTACCGAAGGGCCTGTTTTCGAGTCCCGGAGAAGGCATGGTTGTTTGTAAATGTGTAGTGTCTGTAAGGCATGGGGGCACTCTAAATATGCTGCGAACCGAAAGTATTCTAGAGAGTTCGGAATTAGCGGAAGCGAGGAGGGAGACACTCGTACCCGTTCCCCACCGGAGGGCTCTCCATCAACATTAGGAGCGAAACTGACACTACTGAACTACTGAACTCGTACTGTCACCTGTATGGTGTTCATGGCTTTTGCCAGTGACAGGCACAATCTTGTACTCCTTGCCACAATGAATTTCGTGGGCTTGTTCTGTTGTTATTGTTAGACAAATGAAGACAAGTCACAACAACAATCCATTTATTTATTATAGAACAAATATGCTCCTTATCTGAAGTAGATATGATTAAAACAGAGATTGCTCAGAATTTCTAATTTTGAAGGCATGAGAATTATAGAAAGAAACCGAGTAACTATAAAGTTAAAAAAGAATACGAAAGAGTCTTTTCAATAGTTTGGTAGGAAAAACGCTGTACTGAAGAATAAGAAGCAGGGAGTATGAGTCTCACTAACTGAATTAGTATTAGAGTATTAGTTAGAATAAATGTAAAATATTTTAGCCTAATCTGGGGGGGGGAATTTCATAAAGAAAATGAGGAAACTATATCAAACATATATGCGGTAAATATAAAGGTATGGTTGGATAATTCTAGTTGTTGACCAGTTAACGACTGAATAGTCTACAATCATGTGTGATATGCTTAAAACATAAGAATTTATAAACATGTATAAAAATTTTAATTTAGCATATTTTTGCTTATAGGCATCACATGGCCATTATATTGTTGTGTCCTTTATTTGATTCATTTCTTAGACTAGAAGAACCACGGATTTGCGGTCGACCCTTCAAGATATAATTAGCTATCCATTCGTTTTAAAAACACACTATAAGAATATAGAGAAAATAGAGTAAATTTTGTTACGAATGTAATCACTAATGGATGTCTGTAATAAATATATGATAAATATTACATTTTGTATCTGTTTCTTTATCATCTTGATAAGTATGAATTAAAAGTAATGTAGTTAAAATATACACATCCATAGCTTAAATAGCAGCTCAAATTAAATTAAATTGAATTTCAATTAAAAAATATATTTTGAATTATAAAATAAGTCCCCAAATTTTTACTACATGGCGACCCAGCAAAAGGCCTACTCAGACACGCAAACTTTCTGAAATACTTATAAGGAAAGTCTTCCAACCTTGAACTCTCAGTTTTTCTCAATATATATATATATTGTTACGAAATGCCCAGCTGCGGTAAGGTAGCTTCCCCGAAAGGAGGGTTTAGGTTGCCAGAAAGTGGCAAGGGAAAGTAGGGTTGCCATATTTGGCACAAAATCACCCATTTGGTGACATTTGGCGACAAAATTGGCGATATGCCATGGACGGAGAGAGAAGGACAGAAAGAGATGAAAGCCGTACTAGACAAGATGAAAGCCAGATACGAAGAGATGAAGGTTGGGCAAAAAGAGTTACTGATCGAAATAAAAGTCGGCCAAGAAAAGCTGCTAGAGCAACTCCAATCCATGAAAGTGGAGCTTAAATAAAAAATTGGATCAAAAATAGAAAATGTTAAAATGATAGCAGTAGCATCTGTAGAATCAAATGATGTTGAAATGAAGGAAGTAGCTGTTGAAGTGTCTGAGAAAATCAATAAATGATGGATGAAGCATCTAACGGGATTAAAGTAAAAGAACGAAAACATGAAGAAATAAAAGAGGGAAAAGTAGCTATTGGTTCTCAAGTCTTTGAAGAAGTGGAACAAAGTAAAAATGTGACTGTTAAGTTGGTAAAAACTGACAGTGGAGCTACAAAGTCGCAGCTAGCAAGTATTGAACCATCTGAAATGCATGTGATGCAGAAATGGGAGAAGGTGATGTACAGCTTAAGCAGAGTGTTCCAGTATGAAAAGATAATACACCGACTTCACAAACTAAGTGTGTGTCGCACAATACAAGCTCTAAAGACGCAAACTTGTTCTAAACTAAGCTACTTCTGTTAAACTCAGCTTTACCTCAGCTTTAATCTCTTCCAGTCCGGCTTTTACAACTGCTAAGTCCGTCAGCTTCGTTTCCTCCGCCATAGCTTTTTCATGTAGGCGGGTCACTGGCATTCCTAGTATCCACTGGCAAATCTCACTTCTCACACCAGTTGTTGCGTTTCTACGGTTTTTTGAATTTTTAGTGATTGACAACAACACTTGATGAAGTATCAAAACACAATTTATTTGCCAGTATTACTCAGGACATAATCTGGAACTAGTTCCCAGGAAACAGAGGAAAATAAACATATAACAACTGCTAAAAATACCGAGGTTAACTGTACGCATGATGCGAACAAACTGCAGAGTAGTGAACAAACTGTTTAAGATCTTCCTGTAGATGAAAAGTCTGAGAGGACTAAATGCAAAACAAAAATGCATCTAAGAACTGTAGTGAAAGAGTATTTAACCCGGGTATAATTTAATGAAAAGTCTGAGATTGAAATTCATTCTGAACTTTAATTTATATAATTTTAAATTGTTATGTGCTTAATTTTTGTATATAACTTGTAAATAGTATAAATATTTGCTTCTTTTGTTTTATAACCATTTGCTTGTTATCGAATGTGGCTTCTGACCAAGGACTGTACTGCTCAAGACGTGCATTTCTTGGGAGGAAGAAGTGTTACGAAATGCCCAGCTGCAGTAGAATAGCTTCCCCACAAGGTGTGTTTATGGTTGCCAGAAAATGGCAAGGGAAGGCTGGGTTGCCATATTTGTTAGAACGAATTTTTACCGGTTTACCCCAGAATGTTCTCGAAGGCAGCCAAAAGCTATATAAACCGTGCCTGTACGCGGAGTAGTTGTGCATCGAGAGTGTGCATCTTTGTATCGTCGAGTATCTTGAGTCTGTTGAGCTCCGAGAGCGATCGACCGAGTCGGGAGCTGTATTTAGTGTTTTGCCGTGAGCTGTCTTCACGGTTGTAGCCTGAAGCTGTGTTGCTGATTGTTTCAGCGTGCCTGTCCTAGTTTTTCGACGACTGTAAATGTGTTTTTGGAACTATCCTGAGTAATGCTAGTAAATAAATTGTGTTTTTATAATTCATCAAGCGTTGTCGTAAATCACTCCAAATCTAAGAACCCGCAGAAATGCAACAATATATATATCTGAATCTACTTATCAAAAATACATAATACTAGAAGAACTGGTTGCTAATATTCTATAGAAAATCTAAAATAAATTGTTGAATATAGGATTTTTTATGTCCAGTGGCGAATACTCTAACGAATTTGGTTGAATTTGGTTCTTGATGAAGTTTTAAATATTCAAGAAATTTCTGAAACCGCGCTGCGTCGCCAAATACAGTTAGATTTGTGTATTATTTCAGTTTCCCATTTACATTTATTTAGCAGTCAGATGTTTATAATATTATTTATTTCTAAATGAGAAAAAGCATTAGTAGCTATATCGTGTATTAGTTTATTTCCAATAATTTTATTTTTTTTAAAATAGAAACCTCTTTTCCAGTTTTTCGATAAAATTGGGATCTGCACTTATTTGAATTTTACATGAATTTGGGAAATATAATACAGTGGATATTATTTTTTCAGAATTTGAGTTGACGTTCACAGATAAATTCTTGCAGATGAAATAAAATACACAAATAAAACAGTTTTAGTTACCAAAGGCAATCTTTTTGTCGGGAGTTTTGTAGCTCTAAGGTAGCCTTGGATCAAGAAAATACTGGCATCCAATTTCGCCTTGCGAAGCACTGCAGTCTATCTTTTGTCTTTATAATCAAATCATAGTCTTAATAAAATTAAGTCTAAATAATCAAATTCTTTATGCTTATTTATATCCACTTTTCATTAAATGCTAACTGCTGTCACTAGTTTGTAAAAATTTTTTTTAACAAGCTGCAAGTACTTTTTTTTTACTTGCGGTCAGGTTGCAGAGACATTAGGTTTTCTAGAAGAAGGAGAGATGAAAAATGAGCAACGCCTTCGCCGGGAATCGAACCACGGACCTCTCGGTTACGCGTCGAGCGTGCTGACCACTACACCACGAAGGCGGAAGGAATACCTTATATACTCCCTCTTTTAAAGGGCGACTGGGGATTAGGGGCCTCAATCGCCAAATCGTGGTGGCGGAGAATCCTCATCCGCCATCTTTTTTAGTTCGGGCGCCACTTGTAGAGACATTAGGTTATTAATTTTGGAAGCAGAGTATTGAAAAATGAGCAACGCCTTCGCCGGGAGTCGAACCATGGACCTCTGGGTTACGCTACGAGCGTGCTGACCAGTGCACCACGAAGGCATGCGAAGAAGGCGTGAGAAACACCTTATAAGGTTATTAAGTCTGAAAATAAAGGAGACATTAAATTATATTTTTAATTATAAGACATGTCTTTATTTAGTGTATTTATATTATACATATTATAAAATTACTTTATAGACGTTATATATTTTTCTATATATTATACATTATACTTTATACATACTTTATGTTTGCTATACATTATGCATTATATACACATTATACGTATATTTTTATATATATTTTCTATATGTTATACATTACTTATTTATATTATATGATGTAGTTTGGCTACTGCCTCAAAATTATACAGCAAAACATTTGAACTACTACTCGGCTACCGGTGGTGCTGCACCAAGGAAATTTGTTATTTGATTCATTTCGCTAATTGGAGCTGGTTGGAACTTTGATCATTATTTGTTGTATCTCATCTGCACTGTACATTTAATCCACAGTCAGCGTATTTATTATCAGGAAACTGTGTGCTGTCTGTGAAGTAACAAAAGTATAAGACAGCTTTTCACAGTAAAATGACTTCCAGAATTTCATGCATACGTGTAGCGCCAGATTTAAAGAAGCCTCCAAACCATCTCATAGTTTTTCATGATCCTATGTTTCACCTATAGAAAAAAGAGAAATGGGTGGTGATGTTGATGGTAGTGGGATTTCTGGCACCAAACCTTAAATTTGCGCCTTAAAATTGGGTTATATGCGCCGCATGTATGTCAGACGCTTTCAAACCCAACATAGGTTCATACACAAGTTATAGACAAATAGACACAGAAGATAAAACCTCAGGAAAATCATAAAAATCAAAAGAAATGTTAAAATGATGAATGCTGAAATGATCAACCACTATATTTAACCACATAAAACTCAGATAATGATTTCAGATATTACACAAGACTAAAATCAGCAAACATGAAATATATTAAAACACCAGGAAACAAATTCAAAACAAAATTGAATTAGATAATAAAGACCCGTCTCTTTCAGATACTAAAATAAAATGGCAT
>KK112173.1:985926-996233 GCA_000611955.2 Stegodyphus mimosarum
TGAAGAGGAAAGTCACAATCATTCAAATGCTTCAATCGAAGTCTTTTAAAATGCGAACGCTCTGTTAAAAAATGATGCACCGACATAATAGCATTATAATTGGAGCAAAAGGGTTCACTTTCCGCTTTTAATAAATAATTGTGAGTAATTCGCGAGTAACCGCCTCTAAAGTGGGTTAACGAGACGTCTTCTTTCCAGTTCTTAGTAGCCTTTCAACAACTCTAGGTATGATCCTTCTCAACTTATTATCTGGCTGAACACCCCAGGATTGCGGCCATTTGACCGAGATTCTTCGCTTTATCACTCTGTTTATGTGACTGAAAGGGTTGAGTAGATTCTACAAATGACCTGCAGAATTTGCTGCAATGTCAGTCAAATCGTTCTCTTTTATACCCACATGGCCAGGAACCCAGCAATAAAGGTAGTTATTCCCATACCTCTTTAATTTTAGAATCAAACTTAATATTATCAACAATGATATTTTCAGTATTGAAAGATTATAAAGATTAGTATTTATAATTAAAGTATGATTATTAAAGTATGATTATAAAGATTTTAATGCACTAAACGAGTCAGTATGAGTTATAAACCTTCTATGATATAGCGAAGAAATAAATTAAAGTACATAATATAGGGCAGTTATTTCTGAGGTGAGGACTGAGCTTTCGACCCATGGAAAGAAATTTATGTGTTTTTGATTGAAGGAAAAGAAGAAGCATTAAAGGCAAGCCTTGGGTGGTTAGAAAAGTTTAAGGGAAGACTAGCATCCACAGCGTTATGCGACACGTATAAGCAGCAAGCTCTGACATAAAGGCAGCCGAGAACGTCATCGAGATAATCAAGAGGCTTGGGAATTCTGAGTTATCTGTCGCAACTGGTTTTTAATTACGATGATATGGGTCTGTTCTGGAAAAAGATTCCGAAGCGAACTTAAACTGCAGCAGAGGAACAGGCATTGCGGAATTACAAGCCAATGAAAGACAGCCCCGTGCTGTAGTTTTGTGCAAATGGAAGAGGCGTCTTGCAAATTAAACCGCTGCTCATTTATAATTTGGACAATCAACGAGCCGTCAAGAAGTATGAAGTCCAGAAGAACAGGATAAATATCATGTGGAGATCCAGCAAGAAGGCTTGGGAGACACATGATCGTTTTACAGATTGGATCTGTGAAGTGTTTTGGTCCATTTGTAATAAAGTACTTACTTGAAATGAATTTGCCGCTCGGCGCCTTGCTTGTTATGGAAAACGCTCCTGCACATCCTCCAGGCCTATAAGATGACCTCTTCGAGAATTTAAATTCATCAAGAACCAGTTTCTGCCTTCCAACAGCCCTCCTTTCCTGCAGCCCATAGACCAACAAGTCATTTAAAATTTTAAAAACGTCTAAACTAAAGCGTTCTTCGGGGGTTGAGGTAGCGAGGTAGCTGCAGGAACCAATCTTACCCTTAGGGAGATATGGAAAAACCATTCTCACATCGTTGCTTGCCTCAAGATGATCGACAAGGCATGGAAGAGGGATCAACAAGAAAAATATTACTTCTGCATGGAAGAAGGTTTTGCCGGACAGTCTTGTCGAACACGACTTCAACGAGTTTGAGCAATTGCCTGTGGAGCCTGTAATCGACGAGATTGTGTCTCTGGTTAAGATTATGGGATTAGAGGTAGAGAGCAACGGCATCGATGAGCTAGTGGAAGAGCTTAGCCAGGACTTTACCATCGAAAAGCTTATACAGTTACATTCTGAATCACAGCAAGAAGTTGTGGAGGAGATTTCGTCGGGAGAAGAGGAGATAACAGCCTTAATAAAATAACAGCCTTCCATTGAAATAAGGGAGATGCTGAAAGCAAGGAAAACTGTTGCATCGTACGTTGAGAAGCATCTCTCTAATAAGGCATTAGTTTTACAAGCTGCAAGTTGCAAGTTTATTTAAAGGTTGTTTATTTAAGGATTTTAAGTCTATTTAAGGATTATTATTTGCTTTATCTCATTATCGCCAAATTTTTAAAAGCATGCAAAAAACAATGTGTTTAGAATACTTTCTTGTAAAAATGACGCATTATAAATACTAAATTATATAATTATAAATGTGTTTGAGCATTTCTTTCGGAATGGAATGCATTACCATATTTGATATTAATACCCATTGAAAACACCGTTTCGCATTACGAGTAAGATTCAGGAACAAATTATGCTCGTTAAGCGAGGTTCCACTGTAATTGGTTTCTTGATGTTTTTTTTAATGTGTTAAACTTTTAAATGCACCTCCTGTTTATGTCATGTCAGTTTTGTTTATGTTAAAAATGTCAATGAGAAGAATGCTTCTTATAGTTGAATTAAAAACATTCATTCTTAAACGCTGAAAATAACTCGAAGTATCCTCAATTTAAACTTTTCGGAGATGACATTCAAATATTGCTGAAGACAGTGATGCATGATGCACATTTCAAATCTTCTTTTTAGATTGGATAAACAGTAATTTAGGTGCGTTAGTTTAAAACTATCATTAGCACAAATGCCACTATTCAAAATTCTGTACTTTGTGAAATTCAGTGTTTATTCGAAACCTTAAATAATGCTTCTCGTCATTCCTTTTGTAAGGTGAATGCGATTTAAGGGCTACCGGTTTAACGATATATTTTGACTACCATTTGCATATTAGGGACCATTTCTTTCCTAAATTGCCTTTCGTAGGATAAGAGACATCTTACCAGTTGGAAAATTCTTCATAAATGCCTTACAAAAATTTAAATTTCAGTTATTTTTACTAAATTATTTTACGTCAGCAAAATTTTCGTAGTTTGAAAGCCGCCGTATTTGATATTCCTCTCACAATTTGGAATCTTCAGGCTATAGTCAAAGTAGGTTAAAAAAGAAGTAAAAGAAATATAATACGTAAAAAAAAAGAAAAGAAAAGAAAAAGAAAAAAAAAAGAGAGAGTTTCGAAGAATAAAGCTCCATACTCAAAGAATTCACATAAAAGACTTTACTTAAATATTTTAACATTTTATTAATTTAAACTAATTTTTCTAAAAAATACGCACGCTGATACATATTGTAACCTCGGTTATGGGAAAATATGCAACGTCAACGGTTGCTACAACTTCTCCAATCTAAGACGGTAAAATTTACGTTTTTATCAGTTTTACACGAAAGCTTTCCTTTTCAATTTTTGTACAGATGAATTAAAGAACCATAATAGCAGCAAGGCTTACAAAGCGATTCAATAATATCACGAAATTTAGTAGATTAAGAGGAATTCCGAATCTCAGTTCTAGGATTTAATTCCGAAAGAAATTTAGTTTTTAAAAAGTGCCGTTTGGACAGCTTCATGTCAAAATAAGCTGCACAAGAACAGAATTGACTTTTTTGCATCTGAACTGTGTTGAATCAAAATCGTGTAAAATAAAGCAAAATAAATTCTGTGAAAAGTAGAACTGAATTTATTCATGTATATAAATTTACTAAAAATAAAAAGAGAAGAAAGGGAGGGGAAAACTGAATAAGCAAGGGAACAAGGGAACCTTTCCCTCCCTTCCCTTTCGCTTCATATTTTTCTCATTTATAATGGTAGGAGAAAAGAGAATAAAACTCCTCCCGTGTTAATCCGGCCAACATAATAGGCTTCGAAACGGCGATACACTCGTTTGAGTGAATAACTTTTTTTTACGATGTTGGAAAGAGAGTCTTTAATAATAAAGAGAATATGACTCTTCTTAATACAGAAAAACCTCTTTAGGAGAAAATAAATCGTAATTTTCTTCGTTATCCAATATAAGCCATCTAGATTGCTATCCTGGTATTTTTGTCTGCAAATGGGTTTCATGAAAACATTTGATAAGTTTTCCTAAAAACATTTGAAATGCAAACAATTCGGAACCTAAAAATAGTCACTAAGTTTTAAATAAAAAATCCCTTTAATTGGGAAATAATATAATTTAGTAATAATCTAATTCAGGAGTAAGATAATTTAATAAATTTTTAACCAGGCAAAGTCTATGCTCCTCATAGTTTAATTTAAGGATTAAATCTGTAGTTTGGACATTTTTTGCAGTGCACTATGGATATAGGAAAAAGGAACGTTGATTGATAATTCAGGAGAAAGTAAAAGTACTAAAGCGCTGCCGGAGGCTATAATTTTCTTTCGTAAAGAAAGTAAAATATTTTTGTATTCCTTTCTTTTTGTGGGAAGATATATAGAATGGAAATATCTGATATGTTGAAAGCTTAAATTCTTTATTTTTAAAATTACATCCTTCCAAATATTAGAACTTCTGATTTTTGCAGTATATGTTTTCAATGAGATAAACATATTTACACTGAGACTATTGAACACAACTATAATGCACAGATTTTGTCTGTTATCTCCTCTTTTCACAGTACATTCAACCTTAGAATTGCGCAGATTTTTGACGCAAAGAAATCGATGCCAAAGTTGCATTCCTGTTAACTGGGGCTCCAAGCCTAGGTAATTCTTGAAAATCTCTGCGAAAGTCTAAGTAAAAAACCAAACCTGAAACTTCTTCGGAATTATAATTGCCTAGTTTAGTAACCTTAGTGTGATTTATTATGAGATGATGAAACTTGAAAAATTTTTCGCTCTGACTGGCGGTAAAATTGCTTTAACATAACATAAACTTTTTAATTTTTAAAGGGACTAAACTATTCAATAATTATTGCTTTATTAACAGCAAATAAAAGCAACATTGATTTTACTCACAAGGGAAAACATTTTGCGCTTTTTAATTTTTATTTTTATGTTTTTTTTTCAGTCATATCACGTAACCAGAAGTTATTTTAAGAAATTTTAGCTGAAGGCATCCTTGTACGATGCTTCACTGAACCAAATTTAAGAGCTTTTACGAAATATGAACTGGAAGACTATTTTACTGCCCATGCAAAAATTTTGTGAAAGTAGAAGATATACAGTTATCAGGACTTAGCATTCTGTGTGTATTCTTTGAGAACATGATAAATTCTGTAAAGGGTTCTTAACCTTACGTTCTAAGTCCTGAACTGGAACAGGGAGCGGAAGGTACGCTATGTTCTGATGTAACTGCTGGGCTGGAGAATAACTGCACGTGAAGGGATTTGAAATCCTCTTTTATTCAATTACTATTAAATACAAACCTCCCAATTCGGGAGAGATACAGAACGTAACAGACCACACTTTGGTCGAACTTAACAATCAAATAAATTTAAATAAATTAAAATAGAACTTAAATTAAACTTTGCTTCGCAGAGCAATTCGCGGAAGTTGGCCTCTACCGAAAAGGGTGCGTAGCAAGGTATACTAAATACTACCGCACTTTAATTTATTTTACAATGCAATCACGTAGTAAGCACTATGGCTTATAAATTTAAACTGCTAGCTGGTCAGGCGAACGTTGAGCAGCGTGACCGTGATCTGAGGCAAAGCTCTCACACACCGAGAGGTTTCTACCTCTGTCTTAAATAGTGCTTGGCTGAACTTCAAAAATTAGCATAAGCTAAAAACGCGCGCTTCTTCTGACAGGAAGTTGAAGCAGAGAGGAGATAGAAAAGATTTAAATTAAAATAAACTTGGTTAGTTTAACTAAAACCTTACACAGTATCATGGAATTTGTGGGAAAAAAATGTTTTAAGAACATTACATAACTAAATATCTCTTGAATGGTTGGTGTAAAAATCCCGTTTTCTAGTAAAGAAATTAATTAAAAGAGTTTAAACTCTCAAACTTCAAGAACTTTGGTAATATATTATGATAAATTTATGCAGAATTTAAATTTGCATTCCCTGTATATAGAAGTTTCCATTTAGTAAGCTGTTCCCTGCCCCTCAAAAGTCTTTAAGGCTCGAACACCCGTAATGTACGAAATCAGCCCCAAAAAGAATTGCCGAAGTTATGCTTAATCCTCCCCAAAAGAAAACAATAGTAAGAAACTTTGATTTATTGACTCTATACAAACTGAAATTCATTAAATGCAAAACTAAAATTAATCCAAACATTAAATGCAAATTCGAAACTAATGTTTCTAAATTAATGTCTTCCCAACGTAGAAGCTATCATTTAGGAACTGGTATTCGAACATTTAATAACATAGATTTTCTTAGCAACGTTTGCACAGAGATTCCCCAAATTTTATTCAGTGGTATATCGGGTAATTTTGATGTGCAAGGATAGAACTGGTTTAGCGCCTCGGTAAGATATCGTCATTTTCAATCAGTGATAAAATCCTCTCCTTTACAAATAAAATTCAGCAACATAAGAGGATTGTGTTGCCTCTCAACGATTTTATAAGACTTTCTATTTATGTTCTACATCAGGGGTGGGCAGACTTTTCCAGGGTACGGGCTACTTCCAATTTTTTCAAGGTGTTGCGGTCTACCAAGTGGCTTAGGTTTGGTGATCTAAAAAAATGATCTACAATATTTATTATATCTTAATTATAAATACAGAATATATACTTACCTACCTAACCCTACCTAAAACAAAACTTATTCTTTTAAATCTGCGTTTAAGCAAAAGGCAAGATACAAACATGATAATAATAATAGCCACAAGTATAATAATTCCAAATGACGCATTTCTTATCAAACAATTCAAAATACATTTAAAAATAAATTATTTTCATATAAAATTAATTCTTGCAGTTATATTTAGTAAAAGACATAGTTTCATACTGTCCACCAATCTTGAATATCGCGGTATATAATTACTAACTGCTAATCTTGCACTGGATTCTAAGTGGTAGTCTAAAAGAAGGGAACGATATGTTGGCTTAATTGTATTCATCGTTGAAAATGCAAATTCACGCAGGTAGGTAGAGCCAAAGAACGGTGTTAAATGAAATGCAACTCTTTTTAAATAAGGATACTTTACTTCCAGGTATAAAAAGAGTCGAAGACCTGTTTTACTTCGTCCAGTAAATTCTAAAAGTTACTCTTATGTTCTGAACTACGTGCTTTTAAAATTATGTCATTTTGGAGGAGAAGAACTTCGTTTCCCTCAAGAGATAGACAACATATAATTTCAGTTATTTCTTCCACACCAACTTTGCTAACCGGGTAACACATGAATATAACAACTGGTTCTGGTCTAGTAAATTCTTGAAAACGTCTTTCAAATACGGAGTGAAGTTTTATTATTTCATCACAATATTTCTCTTTGTTTAATGTACCTGATGTTTTAAGCAACTTGTCAGAAATATTTTTGAAATTTTTCTGTTCATTCTTCATCACCTGAGAAGATATCAACCTTAATTTGCTCTTGAAAGTATTAGCAAATCCGTTCAATTCTACTATAGTTTGTAGTTTAATTCTTGCCTTTGCAATTGTAAGTTCAATTCATTATAGATGGCTTGTTATATCAACAACAAAACCTAAATCCATCAACCGAACATTACCACTAAGTTCAACTTACGCTTTCTCATTTGATTCCAAAAAAATCTTTTACCTCTTCTAGTAGGTCCCTGAATCTTTGTATCTTAGTTTCCGCGTCTTAGGTCTTAATAAAGGCGGTCACCCCAAAATGTGTTGGCGGTTCACCGGTTGATCGCGATCGACTTAATGCTCACCCCTGTTCTACATTATAAAACTCCTCGTTCATCAGCGGAACAAAGAGAATATTTTAAAACATTGATATATCTGTACTTCTTAACAACATTCTTAAAAGGTGTTATTTTATACGATTAAGTATGGTAAATAAAATACGTGTATAATATATCCATTACAAAAATGTTAACTCTGCTTTTTCCGTACATTATAGTCTGAGTTTAAAATAAAATATAATGGTGATGATAAAATTTTCTAATAACATGCAGATTGAAACCATATAGGCATTTAGTTTATTCAAAAGACATAAATCGTTTTAATATTTTGATATTTTTTGTCATTTTGCGTTCAAAAAGAAATGCAGAAAATAGTACTGGAGATTTCGAAGTCAAATTTTTGTAATCGATGTTTAATTTTACTCAGAAGTAAAGATTTATCCTTTGGTAATAGGAGGTATTATTTTATCTGATGTCTTACACTGTTTAAATTCCTTTTAACACTTCAGGATCTATTCTTTTATTAAGCAAGGAAAGGAGCTATCCATTTTTAAATGTTCGTTGAACCAGAATCTTCGTTTATCCTTGAAAAAGTAAATATATAAATTCTCAAAGATTATTCAATACTTTTAGACGTTAATTTAGGGTGCAGTACGTTTCACAAAGTTATTTAGTGTATTTAACTCAATTTTAACTTGAGTTTTTAAATATTCATTTTCTTTCCACGCTTTTTCAATTTTTAATAACACATTCTGAATTTATTGTATAAAGTATTTTCGCCCTCCTTTCCGTAAGCCGTCCTGGTGTAACTGGAAGCATATTCGACGCGTATTTGAGAGGTCCAGGGTTCGCACTGTACTTTTTCCATGTCTCCTGCTTCAAAAAAACCAACTGACTGCACAAGACGCGCCTGAACTAAAAGTTGATAGACGATAATCCTTCACCACCAGGATTTGGCGATCAGGTTCCTTAATCCCTAGTCACCGTTTAAAAGGGGGTTATATAAAGTATTTTCTTCTCCTTTCAGCATGCCTTCGTAGTGTAATTGGAAGCATACTCGATGCGTTTCTAAGAGGTCCAGGGTTCGAGTCCCGGGAAGGACATTGCATATTTTTCATGTCTCCTGCATAAACAAACCCTAGTTCATCTACAACTGTAATAAAATATTCAAATTATAACTTTCACAAACGTCAAAAACATAATTCTAGAAGTAAAAAATAAAAGTTTTTAAAAAATTCTAAAATGGAAAGCATTAATTTTTTTCTCTTCAAATGAGAATTTTTATACAGGGTCCGGCAAAAATAACTCCCTAATCTAAAATGTGAATAACAATCAATGATCGGAGATATCGAAAACTTTTTTTTACAGTTTGATACAATAATCTTTACCATTGTTACATTACGTGGTGTTTTAATTAGGTTTTGAAAATTACATCGTCCAAGCCGCGACCATCATGCTGTATGCTATGAAGCCACTCTCTGAAGTACTACATTACCTTTCTTGTCAGGTCTTGTGGTATTGCCGCGGTTTCGTCACGGATAGAAGCTTTCAGTTCTTCAGTTGTTCTCGGTTTACGTTTGTAGACTTGAGCCTTCAAGTGCCCCCAAAGAAAGAAATCGCAAGGTGCGAGATCGGGTAACGTGCTGGTCATGGAATGTCACCTTGTAAGGAGATAAGGTGCCCAGGAAACATTTCGCGTAGGAGATTCATCGACACCCTAGCTGTGTGTGGAGTAGCAATATCCCGCTAGAAACAGAAATAGGCCCCACATGTTCGTTGAGTCTTGAATGCAGGAAGTATCTTGCTGTGTGTGCAGTAGCACCGTCCTGTTCGAACCAGAAATCGGGCCCTACGAGTTCGTTGAGTCTTGGCTGCAGGAAGTTTTGCAGCATCTCTATGTGACGTGCGGATGTAACTGTTACTATTTTCTTCTCTTCTTCAAAAAAATATGGGCCTATTATTCCAAAATCAGCAACAGCGCACCAGACAGTTGGGTGTGGAGAGATCGCTCATGAACCTGTCGGGGATTGTTTTCGTCCCTAGTAACGAAAATTGTGTTTGTTTACGCGACGCGACAAATGAAAATGAGCTTTATCACTTGATAGCACACTGGCGTTAGAAGGAATACCTTGTAGGATAGCCTCACACGATGCGACGCAGTTGACCCGATCATGTTCACTGAGTTCCTGCGCTATCACCATTTTGTGCGGATGGAACTTCAGGTCTGCCTGCAAAATTTTTCTTAGGCTGCGCTCCGATATGCCTGTAGCAACAGTATTACTATAGTATAGCAAAAGCATGGCTATAGGCCGAACGTTGTGGGGATTGTGTAAAGGCGTGTCTCACTGCTTCAATGTTCTACGGCGGTCGAATGCTGCGAGGTCTACCAGGAGGCTTCGCTTTTAAAGTCGAACCCGTTCTTCTCAAATTGTTGACCTATAACAAAATGGTTTTCTTATCCGGAACTTTAGCATTTCGACTTAGCCGAAAATGTCGACGAAATATTCTCTGCGTGGCTGTAACAGAGTCATTATTTTTTAAATAAGTCTCAATGACCAAACCACGATGTTCTCCGTTCCACGCCATTGTTGCGACTAGATTGGAATTGTAAGACACACTCTACTCAATGCCAAAACCCCCTCTCACGCCACACTACTAGCGCCAGAGAAACACCATTGGCAAATTCGTGTGTTATTTCTGCCGGACCCTGTAATACAGTAACATCTTCAAGATATTAGATTGCAATCTCTGAATGTTGCAATTTTTTCACTAATTCGGCT
>KK112173.1:996304-1026279 GCA_000611955.2 Stegodyphus mimosarum
TTAAACGTTTAAATTTCATATATTTTTACTATATTGCATTACATGCCCAAAATTCTCTTACTATGCATGCCTCGCTTTTTTTATTCATTTCTTTAAAACCATGTAAGAGGTTATAAGGTGTTTCTCCCGCCGTCTTCGCATGCCTTCGTGGTGTAGTGGACAGCACGCTCAGCGCGTATTCGAGAAGCCCGTGGCTCGAATCCCGGCGAGGGCATTGCTCATTTTTCACGATTCCAGCTTCCAAATAACCTAATAACTCTACAGTGGCGCCCGAACAAAAAATGTGGTGGATGATGATTCTCCACCACCAGCATTTGGCGATTCTCCATTTAAAAGGGGGAGTATATTAGGTATTTTCTCCCGCTTTCATAGCATGCCTTCGTGGTGTAGTGGTCAGCACGTTTCGAGTCCCGGCGGGAGCATTGCTCATTTTTTATCTCTCCCTCTTTCAAAAAATACCTAATGTCTCTACAAGGTGTTTTGTCACACAATCTTTTTGTATCGCTGCGTAATTAATCAAACAAATTGGAATGGAAACTATTCAGGATGAAGATAATGCATTAATACTTTTTAATAAGCATTGAAAAATTACATTCAAGTACAACAAATTAATAAATTAAATTAAACTTAATGTAATTTCAATTTTCAACAGAATAAGAACTTTTATCAAGAGTCATTTTTGCTTCTTTTAGAATAGAAAAGAATGCCTACAATATTTTATGGTATCTAATAAAAAAAATAAATGTGATTTTTGTTTTAAGCTTCAATTTACTGGAAATTTTACATTTAGTAAGTTTATTCAATTGTATTTTTTTATTCTCAATACTTGTGAGCATTTTTTTTTGTTCTTATATACATATCCCTTCTCCAAATGTAGTATCTTCATTTATTGGTTGAAATTGTTGCCCTCGTAAATTTTTATCATCTTGGATTTATTTTCTGAAGAATTTTTGGGAGTAACAGTTTAAATGAAAAACTTTTCCCTTGCACTCTTTTCCCTCTCGCGCTATGCTCTTATTTCCTTTATAAATAATGATAGCTGATTCTTATTTCAGTTTTACTTTTTAATTATTTCATTATCTATATTTTATGGTATCTAATGAAAAAAATGAATGGGAAAAATTGTCAAGAAATTGGAGAACGTTAGAAGACGTTATCCGATTGCTTGACTGTTTTCCTTAGAATCATAAATGAGCATAAATTGCATATTACAGTACTGAGTGAGGCAATGGCGTTGCTCAATATGTAATGACTTTTGAATACGATAAAGCATATTACTCAATGTATTCATTTGTTTATTAATTTCCACTTAATTTTCTATAATTCAAATATTTTAGATTTTTAGTTCCAACTGTAAAACACAGCTTATGTTCTGAACATGTTTTGAATTTCATAACAAAATTTAATCTCAAAATTTGTTATGAAATTCAAAACATGTTCCAAAAAAACTATTAATAGTTTTCTGTATATCGCATAATAATATATCATAAAGTGCTATGCGTTCTCCCCCCTTTTCCATGCCTTATGGAACTTTCGATGCCTAACACTCTGCCATGGCTTACCCTTTTCCATGCCTTACACTCTATATCAAAAACATATATCCACCCATGAAAAACTAGGTCACAGACACGAAACTCTGCGAAAAAATGTTGTATGTTATACAAGTGCTTAAAATACCAGAACTAATGATGTTCCAGGGCTTTTTCAACGATCATGAGAGAGCAACAGCTTGCAGCATTTAAAAGGATTGATGATTCCACTCACTACCAATTTTAACTGACGTTTCTGCTTTAATATTACAAACTGTTCATAAAAATGTCTCTGAGATGTAATCGACAGAGCAACGAACAATTACCTGATTTTGGGAGAGGCCGCATCATTGGTGTAAAAGAAGTCAGCTAGTTTAACAGATGCATCAACTGACTATTTGGTCGAATTGACCTAGTAGTTGCTCTGTATTGACAAATGAATGAAAGAAAACACATGTAACTAACGCAGATGCCTTAAATACAAATATACGATAGTATCATGCGGTCAGAACTGCCATTATATCTGGCATCGCTCTTATCCATTCGAAGACTTTTGCGTCCTTTTCAGGTTTTGTAGTATCAAGAGATACTATTTTGAAACGATTATTAGAGGCTGGAATTGGGTCTTAGCGTCCGTTACGAAGACTACCACTTATCTCCTAACATAGACAGAACCGTCTGGATTGGGAAGTGCTCGATCATATTGGACAGTGTCCGAATATTCTTTAGCTACATCTCGGCTGATAATCCTTCTCATAGTTCCCATAATTTTAAATAATCGGTTCTATTCCAATCTTGTGCATCAAAGCAATGTTACTGAGATGAAAAATCTTCATCCATTTTGGAATTTTCGTTTCTCGATTCGCAGACAGACAAAAAGGTTTGTAAACACAATTTTGTGAAAACGTATGAAGTTTAGTAGCGAAGGGTAGTTAATAATAAATAGCGCTTTTACTCACTGACAAATACAGAACCTTTAGATAACTAGTTTGACATGCTGACCGTTTTACCTTAGAAGTACATAGAAGGCATGTTTCAATCCCTTAGTGTCCTCACCTAAAAGCTATTGGAGACTGGCAGAATGACCCCCATCCAGTGAACCAGCCCAAGGTAGAGATGGATTATTACTAATTGTTTCAGTTCGGAAACAAAATGGGGAAAAGAAGATAACAAAGCACTGTAAGAAAATAACCATGCCCTAGTCCGGATTTGACCTCAATATCTTTCCATTGTTGGAGAGATGTGCCCTCTGTTACCACCAACAGCGCAGGGAATGAATACGTTAATTCCTTCTAACACCTGATTTCACAAATAGTAGGTTCAGATTGTCTTTGAAACGAGACTCGAACTCGAGATCTTTCAATATTGCCTCCAACAGAAAATCTTTATCAGGAATTTCAAACAATATTTTATCACTAGAGCATATTTATTAACAGTCATCAGCATTTCACATTTTTTATCATATAATATGTTGATAGTTTATATGCATGTAATGTTTATTCATGTAGCATGAACAAAACGTACCTTCTGCGGTAGAGAATATTTCGTATTTTATTTTTATGGAGTATGTAATATGCAAACATACAATTCATTTGATGCCTACAAGGGGTAGAAATATAAAGAGCCGCACATGCCCGTAACTGAAATTAATTAAACAGGCATTTATAGAATTCCTACCTTTTCTGTATTTGTGAAATATGTTTGTTTGAGATTTAAAGCTAAGGAATGAGTTCGCATAATTCTTCATAAATGAGTTTTATCATAATTCTGATTTCTTGAAAATATTTGTTACACATCTGAAGTTTTATGCTACTGTATTTTCTATCGAAAATAAATTTAATATTTTTTACGCAATTGCTTTTGTGAGTCCGCCAAAATATGAGACCAACGATTTTCCTTTTGTACTAAATTTACCTTTCAAAAAGTCATGAGATATAGTTTGAAAATCTGTTGAAGATTTCTACGAATTTTTCTACATTACAATTCCAAAGAAAATGTTTAAAGCTACTTAATTAAATATTAAAAACAGAATCAAGAAATACTAGAACTAAGTATATACAACAAGATGATTTTTCGATACATTGCATGGATAAATAATTAAATGTCAGCATTTGAGAAAGTAATGGCATATAAATAATATCTTTTGCGACAGGCTGTTATACAAAATGTAACTCAGAATACAGTACTGAAAGAGTATGCCTTTTATTTTAAAAGGATGTTTGCTCAGAAATTTTTAACTGATTTACTTGAAAACAGTGTTCATTTAACATGTTAAAAAAGGCGTTAATATGCACAACGATCATGAGCTCAATAACATTAATTTTGACTAGTATAATTAGTATGACAGTGGAAATCATGCTGATAAAAGTTTTCTACCTTGAGAAAATAACATTATTTTCTGTTTATTTGATTAAAAGTAGAAAAGGAATCTAATGTTCTATGTTTAAAAAAGTTATAAGGTTATCATTTAAATTAACCAGTTATTTATAATTTCACCTTTTACTTTCCGTTTTTTTTTCACCAGAATGTAAATGAGTTAGATAATACTTTTTTAATGAGATTTCCGAAGTTTAAGACGGAAAGGCAGACATCCACAAACTTTAGGTAGTATTACAGAATACGATTCTGAAGAGAATTGTAAGTGCACATTACCTGATTAGAAACAAACTGATCCATGACGACTGGAAAATCGAGCCTATAATGGATCATATTACTAAACTTAATAAATGTTTCTTCTAAACTGAATTTAGCTGTGATGCTCCATGGAGGTAGGAAGTAAGATGGAGAGGCCCTAACCGGTTCCCCCCAAAACACTGCTTTGAAGCATTGGCGATCCCTTCGTGGTGACCAAAACATTGGGTGATTTACCATTAAGCTCAATGCATTTTGACAGAATCGGATGTAAATATTTTGTAACTACGTCGTAAATATACATATAAATGTATATATTTTCTTTTTTTACAATATTTTAGAGTCCTAAGTATATGAAAAGAATACATTTTTTAAACAACATTTCATTCTGAACAAAATTAAATGCTATACTTTTAACAGAACAGTTGCTCAGAACGGTTTAATTTGAATGAAATATTTTCACAAGTTTTCATTAATTACATTGGAAAAATTTTTAAGGTAATTCTATTTTATTCGGTTAAGGATTGCGAAAATTAAGATCAAACTTTATTGTATTATTAATATTAAAATTATGCATTATTTCTTTTCTATTTATAAAGCATCTTCATAAAATACTTTTTTAAATATGACATGATTTTTTTTAGCTTTTGAGTCATCTTTTAAATGGAAAAGTGAATTTATAATTAATGCTCTACTCTCTCCATTACAAATTAAAGCACCTTTTATTTTAATAGTGAAATAAGCTAAATATTACTTAACTTTCTCGAAATATTTCTGAAAGGAGTTAAAAAAAGATTTTTTTAAATATTATTTAAAACTTGTAACTGAGTTATTATAAAATGTAAGGGAATAATTCTTTTAATTATACTTATCAGATTTCTTTACCCTTAATTTCAACAATACATATCCTAAAACTGTTCTTTATTACTTCCTTAAGTACGCATTTCATAAAATTTGCTTTATAATGGCTTTTAACGGATTGCTTTCCAGTACGAACAATTCTTACTTAAATAGTTTTATAACGTATTTGTCAACAGGATTTCAATTTATGTTTACAATTCAATGTTAAGGTTATTATACAGGGTGTTTATAAAGTCCCGGACCCATTTTGATGTTTAATAACTCATAAAATAATAAAGATAGATTAAAATTAATAACATAAATGGTTAAATAGACTCAAAAAGTTTCATGACCCTTGTCAATGAAATTCCACGTGTGCCCCCTTCGTCGCACGGAGTATATCAAGTCGATATTCAATTTCACGCCAGATACCGGCAAGCATGTCGGCATCCACAGAGGCTATTGCGGCTATAATTCTGGCTTTTAGGTCATCAATGTTCGACACTCTCCTCCTGTAAACGTTGTCCTTTACATCACATACAAAAGTACTAGAACAAACACATCAAAAGTAAACATAACATTGCAATAGTTGCCAAAAACAAAAGAGAGAAAAATGCAATTAATAAGCAGACGATATTTAGAAAAGTACAGATATTTAAACTGGAAAATGAAATTATCTAAAATTAACCACACGCGCAAACGATATTTACAAAAGTAAAAATATTCAAACCTGAAAAGGAAAATATATAAGTTATTCCATCAATAAATGCCATAAGTTTGTTTATATCTTCATTATTTTATGAGTTATCAAACATCAAAATGGGTCCGGACTTTATAAACACTCTGTATATTTTGATAATATTTATAATCATTATAAATTTAGACACATTTAATAATTAGATTTCTTCACAGTAACTTTCACAGGAATTTATGAATGAATAAATACTTCACTTCAAATACATTTATAAATAATTTAATAAATATTTACGTATTTGCAAGCATATGCATAAATACCCATACATATTTCATATTTTTCATTTTCGGCATGGGCAAATCTTTAATTTCTGTGCATTCACAATCTTTTTCGAGTAAATTTATTTATAATAATTTAGCATATCCCCGAAATGTTTACATAAGAAATATGTATAAATATAAATTTGAATGAAAATTACATTCCTTTTTTAATACCCACTCAAAGGTCAGTTTTTCTTCGAAATTCTTCCACGATGGCATCTCTCCCTTTAGGTAGATAGCCATTACATGCCTTACTCTATTTAACAAAATCTTAACCTGACCTATGTGCCTAATTACAAATATTTTAGCATGCATAATTTTATATTTACATTTAGCCATCAAGTTTCAAACTTTTGACTTAAAGCACCTTTTAGGATACATTCATTATCAAATTCGGGTCTTATACATAGTAAATATATTTTGGCAGAGCACTCAATACCTTTGCTGTTACTGGTTCGCAGTTTCTCGGAGAAATCTTTAATCCAGGAGAGAGTTAACTGAGAATCCAAAATTTCTCCATGTTTTAATTACGATACTGAGAGCAAATACTGTAATATGCTCCAGTTAGCCATTCTTTGTCTGTGAATGAACCTGCGTACGTTAAGGAGCGAGCATGAACCTCGAATTTCCGAGGAAAAAAAAGGCTTGCGTGTTAAAATTTTAGCAATCTGGAATCAATAATTTTACAGAAATGTGTGTTACAAACCAAGGAAAAGTTAACTTATTGGCATACCTGTGTGTATAGTTATTAATTTTGACGAGGAATGCAGCATTTGGTGGTAATTTTATTTTTTAATTAACTCATATAAGTAAAAAAACATATAAGTAAAAAAATTAAACCCAAAGTGATTATTTTCCAGTTATATAAAAATAAAATGAGGAGTTTAAAATGAGCAATTATAAAGCCTCTCCTCTAAAAATTTTTAAAAAGTACATTTGACAATAATATGGGGATGACAAAAAAATTTATTTATTTAAAACATTTTGGCGTTTGGAATACATAATAAAAGTAGCGAATACTCTATCAAGGGTATCGAAAAACGTCTACAATTTTAAAGATACCGTAAGGTATTTTTTATTCTTTAAGCATAACATTGTTACTAAAATTTATATTTTTGTAGTTCAACAGCTTAGAATTTTATAAAACAAATTCATGATCAAAATCGGTGTTGTTAGTTATCGAAAAATAACCAAGATAATGCAATAAAGTTATATTACCATCAATAATAAAAGATGTGATTTTTCGTAAATGTCACTAAACAATACAAATTGCTATTATCCATCACACAACGAATGTTTCTTTTATGCTGAAGCGTCCCGTTTTTCGATTTGTATGGAACTGTCGTGTGTCGAAATACTATCAAAGCGCTGTCAAAAGAGCTTCTGAATGTAAACAAAAAACACCGCATCTGTAGACCGAAGCTTCGGAGCGGCGCTTCATTCGTAGGGCAGGTTTGGCCCCTTCTTCCTTTCTTACCTCCATGTGATGTTCAGATCTTTCAGTAGTTACCAAATCATTCCAGAAAATAATTTAATTAGACTATTTGCTACTCACATGCTTAGAGATCACAACTTTTTCGTGACAACAACCAACGTTTACTTCAACAACCAACGTTACTAGTTGGTCTCGCTTACTAAAGTCTCTCTGAATCAAACCCACTTTGTTTTCCACAATGAGTATTATCGTCAAATTGAAGGATTAGCTATGGGTAATCCTCTCAGTCCTGTACTTGCTGATATTTAAATGCACTATTTTGAGGTAAAATTATTTGATAAACTATCTTTTCGTCTCTGGATTCGTTATGTAGATGACACTTTCGCACTTTTTGATGGTAATAAACATGATTTATCCGAGATTTTATCTATTATAAATTCAGTTGATCCAGCCATCCAATTCACTCTTGAAATTGAATCCAACAATTCCCTCCCCTTCCTTGATATTCTTATAATCCGCAATGAAATTGATTTTAGCACTACTGTGTACCATAAACCCTTTGCAGTTTGTTTACCACTTCATGCTAAGTCATGCCACCCTGTTAAGCAAAAAATGGCTTCTTTTTACTATTATGTATTTCGCGCGCTCAAAGTTTGTTTCACAGAATCCTTACTTACCAATGAACTTAATTATTTAAAAGCAGTTGCTATTGACAGAGGATTTTCTCCCGTGATCATTGATAAAGTTGTTAAAAAATTTTCAAATTCCCATCATAGAAGACATTCCACTGTTAGAAATAATATTAATGGCTCTGTCGTGCTTCCATTTTATCCTTCTGTTAATTATAAAGTTGTACGAATTCTCCACAAATTCAATTTTCAGGTCAATTTCTCCCCTGTCAATAAAATTCACGGTTTGATTCTAAAAGATTTCGTTTCTGACTTTAATTCTTGGGGAATTTATAGTATATCGTGTCAGTGTGGCCAAACAAAAAGAGCGTTAAAGTTTCGTATCAAGGAACATGAATCTTATGTCCGAAAGGGAGAAATTAACAAGTCTTCAATAGCGTATCATAGTTGGAAATTTAATCATAATTTTGACTTTGGATCTGCAAAAATTATCCAAAAAGCTTCTTCCGTTGGTGAATTGGATTTTCTTGAGGCTTTTCATATTCACAAAGATTTAGCATGTTTAGTGAATGATTTTAAGTCTAATCCAGTCCTTCCTAGCTCTTTTAAATTTCTATTAACATAATTCTTGATTATTATTTTTGCCGATAGATGGCGTTGGCTCCTCGCGCGTGGTTCTACCCGAGGCTATAAAAAGGCCGTTACTGAGGTTGCTTTCCCTTTTCTAGGTATTTTGTTCTCCTGATGAGGAGGGACCTGTGCCTGCCCTCGAAATCGATTGAGTGTTTTTTAGTAAATGTACGCTAAATACAAGGTTGTTTCAGCGAATTTTATTGTCACATTGGCGTGTTTCTCTTCTATTCCAACGTTTATTTGTTTTCTTGCGTGGCGTGACTTTGACTGTCGTCGCTGGGGCCACATAAGTGACTTCCTAATGAGTATCAGTATCAGTTTAAGGCCGTGTTTCTGGCCTGCATGTGCCACATCACGTTTAGATTCTAATAGCTCTGCTAAGATGAATTATTCGGCTATGCGTTCCATCGCTGCCGACATTGGACTTTGATACTGAGACAGCTTAGAACGAGATTTAAATTGTGTAGTCTTGACTACTAGTACATGTTTTAACTTGAATATACCGTTACTTTAGTTGCATCACCGCGAGCTGGGTTGATATTGTTAGCACAAGAACGTGCATTTATGTTCTAATTTCTGTTTAATAAAAAAAGTTATTGAAAACTTTTCATGGCTTAGAGTTACTTATACACAGTGATTATTCTCTTCACATCTGATGGAGTTAATAGTTCTTGATCAAGTAAAGCCTCATAAAGTAAAAGTACTCATAAAGTAACTAAAAAAGAGTAATATTGTATTTTGTAACGATGAAATAAAAATAATTTTCAAGGCAAAAGTTATTTTAAAGGAATGTTAAGCATATTTTAGAGTTCCAAACATTGCTTTTTCATAAAATTAGTATATGAAATAATTGTGTGAAGAGAATGGTTATTCGTATTTTAAATAATTCAGATACTTATGACTAATAAGAAGCTATAAGCATCATCTATAACAGCATATTATCGAAAATTTTCGAGATAGTCAATCATGAGTTCTTAATGAAAAAACGTTAAATGTAATGCTTTGTTTCTTCTTCAGCTTAAACCAAGCACAAACACGAGTAGTTATGCTGCAAACGAAATAAATTTTAGTTTATTCCCAACCACATTTAACCTAGGTTGTTAAGTATTAGCAAATCGTAAAAGAAGCTTCTTAATACATTAATTTAAATTCTTTGTATTTTTGCTAAATTTGTGTAACTATTTATTTCACTCAACGTTTTCACAAACTTTCATTCTTTAAGGTAATATTTAAATCATTAAAGGAAATTAGAAATCAAAATATTTTTTTAAGAAAAAGGCGAAATGGCACCAAATAACAAAAAACGTCGTGACCGGTTAAAGACAGTCAAGCCATTCAGGAGGATGATAATTTAATATTAATGTTGCATTCATTATAACTTTCATACTAAACTGCTAAATATTAAGAACTTGCCTTTTTCTCAAAGGAAATCTAAAAGCAAATGCTTCTAATTAATTGATTATTAAAAGATGAGTATTGAAACAAATATCAACTACAAAAATTTTCTGATATAAGGAATAATATAAAGTTCACATTCGAGATTTGTATGACAGCTATGAAGAATTTACAGCAGGAAATTGCCAATTATGTTAACGTAATTGTCTCTTTGAAGAACTACAGAGCGTATTAACACATTTTTAGAAAGAATTCGGGACCATTTAATTAACGTTTAAAATGTGACTATTTTTTTTTATTTAAATGCTCAATCCAGTGTGGACTATAAGACATTGTACTTTCCATAATAGAAGGCATTTTCCTAAAATTTCTTCCAGTATTCTTTTTTAATCCTTTTCAACTATTTTCCAGAATATATCAGTTGAGATACTTTGGGTTTGATTTTTAGGTTTATTTTGATTATGGCAAAGCATTCGAAGGTCTAAGAAAAGGGATACCTTCGTGGTGCATTTTCTAAGAGAAACTGGCCCTCATATGTGTTATACATGGGGAAAACCACGAAAACGCCCATGTAGTCAGCTCGTTCGCCGGGTTTCGAACCTCGGAAAGAACTACCAGTGTTCAGCGATTTTATCGCTCAGCCGTTAGTGGGCCCAGTTTGTGCTTCGAAACAACTCCTTTTAAGAGACGAAAAGGATGATAATCCATATGTGAAATGTCAGGAGATATCGTAGAAACATGTTGAAAAGCTATTGATATAATATCTGTAGCAGTCTTCATTTTTTAAGCGATAGCTTTCGAAGTATGACTGGTGGCTTTATTTTAGTGCAGTTTTACTGTCTGAAAGCCACTGATGTAAAATAATGGAATTTCTTCTGTAAATATTTGACCTAAAGTAATTTTTTAATAACATCGCGAGTTTAAAAATCTATTCATTTTTCTTAATTTAATTTCTCATTTTAGGAGAAACCTGCATGTCCTAAACCCTTTCCTGAAACTTCCTTTATATTGTTGGAATCGCGTTTGTACATTATTTTCTCCTGGTTTTTTGATAATAAGTAGATACTTTTTACTACAGTTATTTAAGTTGTAGAGTCATTAGGTTATTTTAAAGCAGGAGATGTGAAAAATGAACAGTGCCCTCGCCGGAGCTCGAACCACGGACCTCTGGAATACGCGTCGAGCGTGCTTACCACTACACCACGAAGGCATGCGAAGAAGGCGGGAGAAATACCTTATAAAGTAAACTCATGCTTCATCAAATATTACAAAGTACTTTCATTTATCTCCGGTAAAATGGTATTCATACAGACTTCCGCAACATTTTTCAGCGTTCGATAATATGCCTCGGCAAAAGCTGGTGAATATTCTGTTCTTTTTAATCTTTTTTAAGCCGTAATCTTTTAAAATTATTTTGTTTATTATTGTTAGAGATACATTTAAGGACTTTGTAATTGATTTATAGCTCTGAAAATTTTCTCTTGTTACCAGGAACTTCACTTTAGAAACATTATAAACAGTACTTACCTTTCTCAGTTATTCATTCAGAGTTTACTCTCTATGTGAAAGTAATGACTGATAGTTTTTTCTTTACAGTTTAATGACAATGCTTACTTTTCTCTCTCAACTTTTATAGCATTTGTTTCATAACATTTTTGAATTGCGGAATAAGATTATTTTTACAGAAGGCAAAAACATATTTTTTGATCCACAGCTTGTTTACATTCGATGTTTTACATAAAAGATAAAAATAAATGTCAAGATAGCAGATGGCATTTCTCATTTTAAATTATACGCTCTTGCCGGAAATGCTTGCAACAATTAAATAAGAAAATATTTTTTTTTACTGAAATCCTTTTTAAATGCGTTAATACTTTCTGCACCTGTTTGTAAGGAGGTTTAAGATATCTGTTTGCAAGAAGTCAGTTGCCTACTGCATAAAAAGCCCTCCTCTTCTCATTGCCCAACTGTAATTGAAGTTCTCCGAGGATGTTCCTAGAACACTTAGGATGACAAATTCTTACAGTGAGGGATCAGGGTAATAAACAGAGACAAGTTTTTTCATTTAAGGGTGACTAATTTTTGCTTTACCACGTTAACAAGATGAGGACTCACAATATCGTATTACAAGAGGATTCTTTTACAGAAATTAGCAAGATGATTCCCTCATACTAAACTGAATATAGTGAAATAGCTTTATAATTTTAAAAACATAAGCTCTTCTGGTAAACAATGGGCGGTAACCAGACGAAGTGTCCGTTATTTAAATTTCTCTGAAACAATAAATAATTTTTTTTTTTTAAATATGCACATTGGATGTAGATGTATCTGTTAACAATCGTGCCCACAATGTATATATATATATATGTCAAGGTTTCGGCACAGTTTTCTGTGAAAAGAGTACTTTAATAATGCAAAATTCAATCACGATATGTACAATGCGAAAGAAAAAATAGGTTGTTCTAATATTGGTATTTTGACAAAAAATCGGACTTTTTCTGAAATGACATGCCAATTTTCTTTTCCATGTTTCGCTTCTACTACTCAAATTATGCCAAACTGCCAAGTCTTTTAAAAATCGCTCGAGTAGTTTTTTAAAAATTAGTTCTCAACATTTTAGTTCCTCAATGTTAATTGAATTTAGTATATATTTATTAATATCTCTTTTTTTTTACTAAACTTATCTGATTCTTCCTTTCATATTTCAAAATTTAGGTTCATTCTAAATAAAAGTCGCCCATTTTTTATGATTTATTTCTAAAATTTGTATTTTTAAATAATTTTTATAAGTTTTTCAAAAAACATTTTGATTATAACCTATAAACTTTTCTCCATCATCTTAGTAAATGTATTTTTAAGCATACCTGAAAAAAATTAGAATTTTTTATTCAAAATTTCCTAAGATATACATGAATTTACATTTTGGCGCGTTTTGAAATTTGGCGTATTTATTATAAGTGATAATAATGAAAATGTGGTTTACGCACTCTTTTAAGATTATTTGAAAGTGTGAACGATGATTGTTTTTCCGCTCGTGGACAATGAAAAAAAGATAAGAAAATAGGTCGCTATAAATTAAGAAGTTCTCCAAGGGAATTATTCTTGGTGCAAACTAAAAAAAAATCCGTCAAGATAAATTTTTAAACTCTCCATAAATTTCCCACCAAAAATTACAAAATTTAATATCTAGGCAAAATTTGAGTCGTAGAACTGAAATATGGAAAAAAATGGTATGTTATTTTAGAAAAAGTCCGATTTTATGTCAAAATACCTATGTTAGGACAAAAATATTTAAAAATACAAATTTTAAAAATAAATCATAAAAAAATGTACGAATTATATTTGGATTAAGCCTAGATTTCGAATTCTGGAAGAAGGAATCAAGTAAGTTTAAAGGAAAAAAGTGATATTAATAAATATATATATCAAATTCAATTAACACCGAGAAGCTAAAATTTTGAGAGCTAATTTTTTAAAACTACTCGTGCGATTTTTAGAAAACTTGGCAGTTTCGCATAATATGAGTCGTAAAATTGAAATATGGAAAAAACTGGCATCTCATTTCATAAAAATTCAGATTTTGTGTCAAAATACCTATGTTAGAATAACGCTATATATAAATCTAATATATATCCTAAGTTGCGCTTTTGAAACATGAAAAACAGATTTAAAATTTCATCAATTGTTTTCAGTAGAACGGGAGATATAATAGAGCTGTCCCCCCCTTTTTTTTTCTTGCGCAATGTATATAATTTCAGTCGGCAGGGTTTATGAAACCGAAGAGTAGTCTGACAGAAATCATTTGATCACGCCATATGCAATAAAAAGTGATCATACGTGATGATACTTTAGATCAAAAGAGTAAGCGAAAGCATATAGGAAACTAATGAAACATGTAAAAAATTCATATTTACATTTTCTTAACTTCGGTTTTCGTTACCTTAACTTCAGTTTTTGTTACAATAGCAACAAGTGGAATTCTTATTCCTTCTGCGTTAACCCACTTTACGTCAAACATACAAGAAATGTGATATCTTCAAAACAGTATTAGAACTCCGGTAAGCAGTTCTAAATTGATTTTTCAGAGGAAGTGACTTTGATTATAAAATTACATGTTATTTATACATGTAATTTTTTGAGTTATAAATCTCAAATAAAATAATTCCAGTCCAAAACGTCTAAAGAGCGCAGATGTGCAGTTAGAGCTCGCACCTAATGAAAGTACATATATAAGCATTCTAAGAGATATTCCTGCATTAGCGAATAATATTCAGTTATCTAAATCTTTTTAAATCAAAGTAAACATTGGTCAGTATTTGTTCAAAGCGACTGTTAAATGCTGATATGTAATTGTAGAAAGCATTTCGAATGAACTTTTAACTGTCTTCAAACTTCAAGTAAAATAAATACTGGCAAGTTTTATTGGAAACACTAATGCCAAGACATAAAAATTATTTTTAACAAAAATTAAAGTAGGCGAGAAATTCCATCAAAATTTTAATGCTCTTTAGCAGATCCGTGACTAAATAATTTTTAACCTGAGACAAAGAGGTAAATGCAAGCCCTATATGCAATTATGTTATTAAAATATGAAATTAATTATTTTTAAGTAATATTAAATCCTAATCCCATAACACTTATAATATTTTAGTCACATATTTACGTACTCATAAAAAGAATACCCGTTCAAAAATTTTAAATGAAACCATTAAACAGATACCGTTTTTGGTAAACAGTAAATCACATTTAAATAATACAAATATGAATAAAATTATTAATAATAAAAAAGTACCGGACTGATTTTCAAGCATTTTTTGTAATTTATTTTTAATGCTTTTAAAGAAGTAAAATCAGCAATAAATTCTTCAATATTTAGTCAAGTATTGTACTCAAATACTGCAATAAAAATAGTAATGCTTGAAGTTTTATTATGAGGCCCACCAGCGGTTGAAAGATAAAGTCGTTGAACAGTGGTAATTCGACCTAGCTTCGAATACCGGCGAAGGGGCAGCTACACGCTTCGTAGCTTTCTCTATGTGTAACGTGAGTACAAGCTAGTTTCCTCTACAAAGTAGTCCTCCACGATAGCATTCCTGACCATAGGTAGATAGCCCTCGAATGCTTTGCCAGAATCAAAGAAACTAACACTTTTATTATTTTATGTTTGCTGAAGTTTTTTTAATCTAACAATAAGAACTGGCAAATATCAAAACATTCTTGACCAAAATTCCGAATCTGAATATAATGTAACTTAACTGCATTTCTAAATTATCTTCAAATCCTGTTTTTAGTGATCAAAATGACTGCGTGATTTTTAAATGTGGATATTTCTGATGAAATTTATGAAGCCTTTACTTCATTTTGGATATTAATGTGGTATAAGGTACTTTCTCCCTCCTTTCTGCATGCCTTCGTGGTGTAACGGTAACACACTCGGCGCGTATTCGAAAGCTCCATGTTCGAGTCTCGACGACGGCACTGCTAATTTTTCACTTAATCCCGCATCAGAAAAAGTTAATGACTCTACAGTGACTAAAAGATGGTGGATGATGATTCTTCATCAATAGAATTTGGCGATAGGGTTCTGTAATCCTCATTCCCCGGTTGCCCTTTAAAAGAGGGAGTATATAAGGTATTTTCTCCCTTCTTTCTGCATGCCTTCGCGGTGTAATGGTAGCACACTCGGAGCGTATTCGACAGGTCCAAGAACGAGTCCTGGCTAAGGCACTGCTCATTTTCAAAGGTCTCCTGCAATAAAAAAAATCCTAATGACTTTACAGTCATAAGTTACGAATTGCTTCTTTCAAAATACTGATCCCAATAATATTAATTCTTCACCAGTTAGAAACTAGAAATCGGAAGCTAATTCGTTTAGTTTTTTCTCACACCTCTGTGTTTGTAAAGGAATTAAAATATCTATGACTTGTTTCATACTCAGAAGGAAAAATAATTTTTCTGACAACTAGTACTTTTATCAATATATTCTTGGCACTCTTAATTAATTAGCCATTCATCTTTGCTTCTCTTTAAACTTTGCGGATTTTAAAGCTAGATTTTTGCGTTTTTTAACAAAATTTTCTCTTATAAAAATTCTATAAAGATAGCGATAAGACATCTGTTTCTTTCTTTCTTTTTATATATATATATATATATATATATATATATTAGTGTGGTGAAATGTACAAGGGCTACCTGCCTATGGAGAGCAATGCTTTTATGGATCACTTTCTAAGGGCAACTAGCCAGTAATTACATTACACATCGAAAACCTTTGAAGGCGCTGAAGTCAGCCCATTCACTGAGATTAAAATTTAGGTTAATTTGTGATTTAAACATGTAACTGTATGTATAGTTAGATATTTTCATCGCAAGATTTTATTTATGTTTTCTATTTCTTCAAGTATTCAGTTCCATAAAGATGACATACAATTTTAACTGATTTGATTAAAGTGGTTATTGAGGTTTTGATTGCTAGGTTTTAATTACCTTTTCTGTTTCTTCAAGTATTCAGCTCCATGAAGATAACACGAAATTTAAAACTAATTTGCTTAAAGAGGTTATCACTTTCAATACGTTGCAACGATTTGTCATTTGATGCCTTACGCAAATTCGATTCATAAATATAAAGCGACGGTAACGAGCTGAGAATGTTTTAAAGTATATGATAACTTCTCTCTCTCATATAAGTATTAAACAATTTTAAATCATTTTTAATTCATTAAGTGTTTGATTTGGTTTGGTTAAGTGATCAAGGAAAAGCATGAGCATGTTATCTGCCTAATGGAAGGAATGCCTTTCTGGAGGGCATTCTAAGGAAAACTGGATCGTGTTTGGATCACATGGGAAAAAACAATAAATGCCCATTTGCAATGATCTAAGCCCGATTCAAACTACAGCGAGAAAAAAAATACCCATACTCCATGCATTAAAAGTTCAAATCAATTCATTTTATGTTATCTTGCTTACAACTTATTTGCAAGATGTGTCAAAGAGCAGTAAAAATCGAGTATTTAAGACTAGAGGGATTTTCTTGAAATTTTAAGACTTCATATAACAGTGCTTGCTAAAATAACAAAAATGCCTAAAACCGTAAAGGAAAAAATATTCATGTATTTAAAAGTTTCAATTTTCTCAAAGGGAGTTTTTTATTACCATAGCAACAAGTAATTACGTAATTTGCTCCTTACTTCTGCTTGTTTTACAAGCTGCTTGTGTTTATTTTTTTTTCTGAAAATAGGCACTAAAACTAGTGAAACGTCAGTTTGTTTTTGAAACTTCTACATAAAATTGTTCAACCATGGAAAATTTCTGCGTGACATAGGAATGCAATAAATAAATTTATGTTACTCTTTAGCATATTATAACTAATTGTAAAAACTGAAACTTCAGAAAATAAGTATCGTTCAGCGTGATCATCCAAGTTAAGCGAGAGAGATGAATAATTATTTGTAAGAAAATTTAACTAAATCCTATTCTAAGCTCTTTTTTGATTACAACAGAAATTTAGGAAGCTACCAGGAAAGAAGTCACTTCTAGAACAATTAGAAATTTAATTAAAAAAGGTCTAGATACCATGCTCGAGTAATTAGACGAAAACCATTCATAAGTAAAGTTAACGGAAAAACCAGATTAGAATTTGAAAATTATTTGCAAATTCTTATCTCTTTTGATCTTGAAAATATCTGAAGTAATCTTGTTATTGTAGAATTTTGATACAATATTAACAATTTTTTTCGGACGGAAATAAGTTTAATGTTTATCAGTTAGAGGGACGCAAATTAGAACGGAGAAAAGCAGATGAAGTCATGAAGAAGGTAAACATACAAGCAATGGTAAAACGTAAAGGGGGTAAAATAATGGTATGATGGTGTATGGCTCCAAGCAGTCATGGAAACTTGTACATAATTGTGGATGTTTTCAACAAATGTAATTAATTGCCTGTACTTGATAAAAATCAGTTTGAAATAAAATAGTCAAAACTGGATCTTCTAGAAGTTTTCCCTTCCAACAAGGTAATGATCTCAGACGCACAACTCGAACTATGAAAGAGTGGGTGCTACTAGAGATAAAGAGAAAGGGCTAGTTTATTCCTTTATTCGACTCCTCGCGGAAACGAGCCTACCATGCCGGCAGTAATCTGATGTCACTGTGTTGCACCCGCTCTGATTTCGCTCGTTTAAAACTAGTTTCATTGAGCTGCGAGACGATTTTCTGGAGGTCACATATCCTAAATTAATTTGAATTACATATATTTGTTTTCTAATAATGTGAATATTTAAAATAATTTATATATATATATATATATATATATATATAGTTTTACTCAGTTTTTCTTTTCGTGCATGTAATATGGCTTTTTGCGCTGTAGCAACGTGCCGTAACACTTACAGAAATACGAAATGAAGATATACTGTATTTCATGCTTTTCCCAAAGGGCAGTTTATTTTTGACGAAAGAATGGGCACATAAATGTTAAAGACAAGATTGTATCAATGTGGAGACCGGGAGAATTTGCAGAGAACATTTTTTATGCAGTGTTTATGAAGATGATATGAAAAATTGCTTGTTTAGATAGCCAGAAAAGAAACTGCTGAAATGTAACATTGTGCGAAAGTAAATTTACCGTGTGCTGTAAACGAAATAACAGCAAGAAATCGGAGAAAGAGAAAAGAAAACTAAATGCAGAGTGCTCTTGACTACACGAAGAAAATTAATTTTGAGGCCGAAACCGAAATTTATTATGACAATAATGAATCAAGTGTGAATGATTTTGATATAAAACTCACTAATGGAAATGTAAATATCCCTGAATGCCCTAAGTTTAAAGATAAACAAGAATGCATTGATAATTTGAAGACCAAAATAATATCCTTAGAAAATTGTAGTAAAGTATTGAAAAATAGAGAAAAGAAAAATTTTAGAATGTTTGCTCAGTGACAAAGAAGGTGGACGACATCTATAAAGAAATTTGTTTCAGAAGTTCAGAAATTAAAATCTCAAATAGCAAATTTAGCGGAAAAAACTGTACAGATCGAAGAATTTGGAAAAATGTCTAAAGCATATTTTTACAAAGACGCAGATTAATGCACTGCTGGAAAATAAGGAAACAATCAGGCGGACTAGTGAAGATATTTCATTGTCATAAGAGTTCTGTCACCTAAAAGCCACGATTTTTGGAAAGAAAAAATGGGAATTTCTTTACTTAGTACTATAAGGTATTTCTCCCACCTTCTTCGCATGCTTTCGTGGTGTAGTGGTCAGCACAATCCATGCGTAGTCGAGAGGTCCGTGGTTGAGTCCCAGCGAGGGCGTTGCTCATTTTTTATGTCTCCTTCCAAAAAAATCCTAATGACTCTATAGTACTAGCACATTAAAGAGGTGGTGCGCTAGATTTTCGTATAGTCCAGGAATTCAGAATGATGTTTTTGCACTAATGAAGGAACGATGCGAATACTTGAATTCTGTAGAAAAACTATGCGTTCTCAATTTCAACGAATTGAAAATTTCAACGAATTCAAATACATACAAATATCAAAACTCCGCTATGCCTCTAAATTGGACCAAATTCTCGATCCTTTCCAAAAAGTGCAGTTTGTTTTAATCAGGTCTCATTTCGCGCTCTGCCTCAAATTACTGAGAAACCACTTTTTAAATAAAAAATTTGTTTTAGAAGTGGAACTGTTTCAAATGTTGATATTATTAAAGAGGTTTTAAATAGAAATTCAGGAGAAATTAAATTGTGTCACAAACTAAAACCGAATTATTTAATGGTCAAGGAAAACAAGAGACAGAAAGTCGCTGCAGTGAAAATATTATTTTCAAGAACTACCGCAAAAGGTATACTCCACCTTACAGGAAATCAAAAAGCTTCTGACTTTTTTTGAGTTAATCGACAACTTTTTCGATATTAAGAATAATACCAAGCCATACCCTCCTTCACATAAAATACTTAAAGCAGCGTTTGGATTTAAATGAACATAATGAGAAACAAATCCAAGTTCTATAATTAATGAAGAAAGTCATCAGCGGATTAAGAGTTCAAGGAAAATCTAACATACTGCCTTTCCAAAAAGGAATAATAATTTCAATAAATTCTCTTTTTGGCTCAAACGAGGATTTGAAGTCATTGTATGATACTAAATATATATTAACCTCTAGATTAACAGGATGCATTCGAAAGTCTCTTTAGTCAGATTCGAGGGTTTGGTAAATTTAATGACCATCCTTCACCTAGTGAAGTTATGCGCAGCTTAAAGCAATTATTACTCGCTAATAAGCTACCAAAATTATCTTACCATAACTAAATAAAGCAGAAATATTGATTCAGAAAGGGCTTTGAAAACTGAAGGGAAAGAAACTTTTTTTATTAAATACTATTGATGATTTGGATTTAGATTTCATAGAGGAGCCTTCTCCTATGGCTCCTATTCTAAGTCCTGGGGTACTACGTAAAGCATCACATATTCTGAAACTTTCACCACAGTCACCAGATATTAGTCTAATCAAATATATTTGGAAAGAAATGAAAAGGAAACTTTGGAAATGCTTAATATTAAATAAATATGACCTTCGTTATCATCACTCAATATAGAATGGGGGAGAGGGTTAAGGAAAAAACTCGCTTGAATTTCGTAATGCTTAAATGGCTTCAGATCATTCCTAATGCAAAAGGTTATTTTGTCAAATATTAAAATGTTTTTCTTTGTTTTTAATATTGTAAAGACCTTATTTTATTCTAACCAATTATTTTTAGTTCAACTTTCCTTTCCCTCTTGATTTCAGTTTCCTGCTGGAATGTAAATTTTAATGATGTAGTATGCGGAGTTAGTTCCAAGTTTATGGTGCGTGTTTGAAATTAGCTCTCTAGTTGGTGTTAGATACCGTTCAGAGCATAGAGATATTCTAAGCTCGGCTTTGCTGTGTGCAGCGGTTTAGATAACTAAAGAGCCAGTCGTTAGCCATCCTAATTTCTTGTGATTTTAAATTTTTAGTCCAAAGGGGCTTTGTCCCTGAAGGACTATTGTTTTCGTTTTGCGATTTTGCGTCGGAAACATTAAAAGTCTGTATCACTTTTCAAACTGTTGCCACAAAATATTGCAGCCCTGTATTATATTTAAAGAAATTAAATAATGAAGAATGTGCATAAATGTATGTATGTTTCTCGCACTGTGATAAGACGACGGTACCTAAAGCCGTAATCCTGCTGCGAATATAGGCGTCTGGAAGCCCAAATTTGAACTTTGGAATTTGTTTTATTAACGATTTCATATTTTGTAAAACTTTAACGAATTTTTGATTAACAAACTCAAGGATTTCAAAGCGGGCAATGGCAACGTTGTACAGAAAAAAAACATTTTTATCTGCAGCGCGTCAGACTGTGTGTAGGAAATTCTAAAGATATGCTCAGTTTAAAATTATTCTGCGATATTGTTCTTTAACTGAATTTTATGGTTTAAATGCGAAGAACATGATATTCAATAAATAAAAGTATCATACAAAATGTTTAAAAAACGCCTCTTTGGACGTAATTTAAAATCTGAAACCTTTCAGATTTTTATTATTTTTTTATTTTCTGTTCAATTCAGTTTGGCCACAAGTAGTAGTGAATTGTGAGCACCGACGCATAGCGAAAATTGGCTACTTTGTCTTCTACGTAGGGTCTACAATTTATGCTTCCAGAAAGACACAGACTCTAGAATATTAACATAATATAATGTGTATGTTTAATTTGTCCCTTTGATTTTTTCACTATAAGAAAAAATAGTTTTTTATTTTATTACATGTGTATGTTTATTGTATTAAATAAATCCTGAAATATTTTCCAGTGATGATTTCATTCATTCAAGCATGAATCGGCGCTTTTAAATTAAAAAGTCTTCATGAAATTTTAAATTGTTTTAAACCAGACAAATATATGAACTCTTTTTTCCCTTACTATACCGCCCATCTGCGGCCAAGCTGTAAAGTCGCTGAGCACTAGTAGTTCCGACCTGGGTTTGATTCCAGGCGAACGGTATGGCTGCATAGGCGGTTTTGTGGTTTTCCTCATGTGTAGCGTATATAAGCGCCAGTTTCCCTTAGAAAGTCCTCCACGAAGGCATCCCTCAAGCAGGTAAATGTAGTGTGCTTTGCCGCAGTTTCAACAAACCGAACCAATCCCTTACTGTACCCCTGGTCAACATTCCGACCTCCACTGGTGGGCAAATAAACCTTTGATACGAATTAGTTTATTTGTTATTACTGACTTTTTCTTGTGACTTACTTTCCATTTTAATAGAAATGTATTCAAAAAAAAAGTTTCCTTTGCTTTTTAATACACCTAATTTTTCAAAACAATTATATACCATTGCCACTTACCAATATTAGGGATTTTATCTTTTTCGGCATCAGGGTTTTGTCGGCTTCCATATCAATTATTTTAGGATTAGTTGGGACGGTTTATGTTAATTCTTTCACTAACAAATTCCAAATTTTAAATATTCTTTTTTATACCTTTGATATTAAATAGTTCTAGGACAAAAAAAAATGATGTCTCAGTTTATATATTTATATTTTATTGATTGTTTCATTGAAATTTCAATTTAGATGTGTGTGATATTTGATGATATTTTCCAAGCCGTTAATTGTCTTTCTTAAAACTGTCATCGTTTAGAATTCAAGGTTTTTATGTCTTCATTATGCCGAATATAGTACTGTCCAACCGCGCTGAGCCACAGAATATTAGTTGAAGTAAATTAACCGCCAATTTTGAAGAAAATCTTTGTATTGTTTGTGATTGAACGCATTAGATGTTAGGATATCCTTTGTAAAAAATTTCTTTCCAATTATGTAATGTAAATCTAAAATCTTTTCCACAGTTTCTTTTGTTTTTTTAATGGCATCATTGAAGCACTCATTTTAACATCAGGTTTGCAAATACATTCTCTTTGACTATCACAGGAACTTCCTTTGCAGTAATTCTATACACTTTCTCCTTCGAAAGATAAATATTCCGTTTATCATTAAAAATACTTTTTACAGAAGTGGGACATTTTTGCATTCTTAAATACAGTAATTTCTCGACGATTTTAGTTATTCTGATAACTCCTATGCTATATTATCATTATACGCAGTTTCATCGAGCTATAAAACTTGCATGATTTCAATTTTCAATCACAGAATTTTTAATACTCTTGCTTAAATCGTCTACTTTCATAGTAATTACCTGATATAAAATATTCGTTTCCTTTAAAATAGATCTTTTTAAATTAAGACATACAGCCAGTTTTAATTTAGGTAAGACGTATTTTGCAAATTCTCCATTCAGTAGCAGTATACATATCTTGGCTATTTCTTCGAGTCTCAAATCTGTCAAATAACTGAACTTATTAATCGCCTCAGAGATCCATCAATGCCCTTGTAGTAAAATGACAGAACGTTACTTGCTCGATCTACTAGATTCAAATCTTGCCGAATGCGTTGGCTGCATGAGTGATTTCATGGCTCCCATCTCTTACGTGAGTACGAGCCAGGTTTCTTTAGAAAGCCCTCCCTGAAGACATCCCTCTCCTTAGGCAAATAGCCCTAGCATGATTTATTTTAATTCAGATAGCACAATCCTTTTCCTCCCTAATTGCTGGACATTTGCTCCAAAGCCCACCAACAGCTGATATGTAAGATCGCTAAACACTGGTAGCTCGATTCGGATTAAAATCCCGGCAAATAAGATGGAGAAATATGTGTTTTCCTGGTTTTTCCTAAGTGTAATATAAATATGAACCAGACTTCCTGAAAAAGGTTTTCCGCGAAGGCGTTTTTTCCATTACGCAAAAACTTCTCGAATGCTTCGCGATAATCCAACCCTACTTACTAATTAGAACACTTGCTCGAGAGCATTTGTCGGGAATAGCTCTAAGGCATTCTTGGCAAAAAAACATATATCACATGGAGGTGAAAATAATTTAGGTAGGAATATTCCATGGAGGTAAAAATCTCTCCTATCTCCATGATTTATCATTCAGCTATCTCACCAGCAGGAACTAACGGAGCACCGCAGGAAGTAGAACGATAATGTATTCATGAGAAGAGAAGTAAGGCATACACAAACAACCAAGCATTAAGCGAAAGTCCAGAGCCTACACCCTGTAGTTCAGATTAGGAATTAGCCTGGCTAACTACTACTGTACAGTTCAAAGGGGCATAATCTAATCCTAGCAGACTCAGAACTTGGGCTTCCTGATTTAAAAAAAAAAAAATATGCGTTTAGAGATTTCACACGATCAATCCTATCCTGGTCTCGAAGGAAGCCACATTTGCTGACATGTTTAGTAGAATATCACCTTTTGATATTACGTGCTTTTAAAATAGTAATCCTTTCTTGGCACATCAAACTTCATGTACTGCGGCCGTTCTCAGAAACAAACTTTGCCTAGCTCATGCAGTTTTGCTCTCAGAATCAACTTGTCACTGATTGTCACTAAGATGTATTTTAATAAAGAAAATTTCTATGAGTATTTAATATAAAACATACTAGCATTTGACTACTACAGGTGAGGTATGAGAAAAGCTTCATATTGAAATGAAAATTCCTAAACATAGTAAATCATTAAAAATAATTTTTGCAGCACTCAAACCCCATCAACCAGAGGAATTTTTATAGCTGTTTGGTGGAATCTCCAAATTTCTGAATGTAAAAATTTTTGTAATATAGAAAAAAGTTTTTTTTCCATGTCTGAAGGTTTTATATTTTCACAAATTTAATTTTTAGTTCAAATTTCATATTTTAAAATATCGGAATGCCGGACTGGTGACAGTATATTGAACAATCCCGCTCTTTACTTATGGTTTTGAGTATACGACATTTTATGCATTGCAGTTTACTGATATTAAAAAACAACTTCATTTGTCAACCGCGTCAGTAACAATGTCTCGAGAATTAGAGTTAGTTTTTATATTTATCCAAGTTTAAAGAATCACCAAAGCATCCTGTCAAGAAAGTTTTGTTGGCTTCTAAGTATTTAATGAGATCTATCCGTCTGTGTATACTATGATTTGGTATTTTAGTTTCAATTATTATAGTAAACGAAATAAATTCAGAAGTAGCAGTGTCTCGACAATTAAAGTTAGTTTTTATTTTTATTCGAGTTTGAGGAATCAGTAAAGCATTTCGGCAAAACATGGGTAACTAAAGGTAATTAAATGAGAACTATCTGTATTTGTATACTATGATTCGATTACAAGGATTCAGTATTTTAGTTTAATTAGCATAGTAACCGAAATAAATTCAGATAAATATTTAGTTTGTAATGTCGGTATTTTATCTGTACGCTAGCCGCAGCTTTCTAGTTAATGCGTGTTTTTGAAGTATTAAATTAGAATCCGTTTGGAAAGGAAGAAACTGCGGAGAATTTTTAGCGTACGTTTACTTTATAAGTATCGGTTTGAAGGTTTTTTAAGCTTCTTTCATCCTTCTTATTCATGTAAGAATTAAGTGAAAATTTTAAAATTTAAACAACTCTTAAGTAAGTGTGCATCTTCTAAAAATTAGTTTCAGTGGTTGCGGAAGGAGGGGGGTATGAAGTAAAAATGGAAAGTTTTATATTAAACTTTGTATTTTTGTCTTAGAACATGAATCTTCCTAGACTTTCATTTCTGATTCTTCCAGTTCAGAAGTTGAAGATCTAAGAGAAGCTTATAAGATTGTTATGTATTACTGATTTCAGTTGTGATTTAAGTTGTTTTAAAGGTAATGTTTAACTTATTTTGCTTCAGACTTAAAGTTTAATTTGTTTTAATTTTTGTAGTTGAACTTAAGTTCTTTGGTTTGTTTAAAAGTAATTGTAGTCATTTAATTTGTTCTCTTGACAGTTTTGGTTAACGCTGATTTTAAGTTGCTTGTGTAATTAATTTTTTTTCTTTACTTTTGGTTGGTTAATTATTTAAATTCTGTTTAGTTAATTATTTTTTCTTAACTTTGGTTGTTAATGTTAATCTCTTGATAAGTTGATCCTTAAGGTCAATCTTTTTAAAGTTTTGTTTACACAAGTTGGTGTTTAAAGTTTAATTTAAGTTTTTCTGTTATGCCCCCTTTTCTGCTAAATTTGGGATCCATATTTTCTGACTCTGGTGGTCGTTTTGGTGTTGTGGAGTATATATATAAAAATTTTCATACTTGATTATTGTATTCTAAATGAAGTAATTTTTATTTCTTACTATGGTGGTCGTGTTTGGTGTCGGAATAAACCCAAGAAAATTATCTGTGAAATTATTATATTTTTATTTAAGTACTTATCAGTATTGAAGTTAAATTGTTGTAAAATCAATACTTTTCACGTATCCCTTCAAAACTTTCGATTTCAGTCCGTTGCCCTTCCAAAGAGATTTATTGCTTTGTTTACGAATTGCTTCACCCGCCAGACAGTGGTCTGGGTAGCATCTGTCAACACGAGTAAAGATCGCACCCTGTGGAGAGGCTAGTTTCTTACACTACTAACCCTGCAGCGAATTCAGGTTGGCGGGATGTTTTTCTTACTCGCAGCTTGTTTCCATGTTGGATTGGGACCCCTCGTCGAGGCTAGAGGTGGTTGACCTTGGTGGATCAGCGATATATGCCAAATGCAGGAGCTCTTTCTACTTGGAGATGCACCTTCCTGCGTGTTTTTCCCATGGGGTTGCCGGGCTGTTGGCGGTTTTCTTACCACCAAAAATCGCCAATCAAGCGGTCTTGGCGTTTCGAGTAAAAAGGGCTTGGGAGCTGCTGACGAGGAGGGCTGACGGGAGTTTGACATGCCGCCATTTTTTTAACGCAAGGAGACGGAGCTGAAAGTGTCGGCGTTATCAGAGAAACATCGTTGTCGGAAGAAATAGACGAGAGATGAATACTAAGGAGGGCGACGAAAATGACCGAACATACTAACATTTATTTTTTTCTTTCCTTTCTAGAAGTAAAAGAATCTACATCTTCCATGTATTTCACCCTGTAATCTTCACTGTTTGGAACTTCTAATTGGAACGTCAATGTCGTCTGTATCCTGAAATGTTAAATTCCCTGTTGGGTTGGGTATGATATACCTTTTATATTTTCCACCTAACCGCCCACCATGCACCACTCTGTATTAATTCAAAGTATCTTAAATAAATGCTATATTTAATTTTAACTTCTTGTAATGTTTTCACTTTAATTTAGAACACTGGACCCTACTGTTTTATGACACAACGCATTAAATTTAATTATTCTGTTGGAGCTCTTGGTCACTCTTACGATTGATTTGAACACCTATTTTACAGTATATATTGTGTTTATCATGTTGTCACAAACTTTACACATTCATGTTATTGAGAATTGTTTATCCAAATATTGACTTATCATTTGGTATTTGAACTTAAAACCTATACACCAACTCCTTAAAAAATTAAGCTCCAACAAGATCTAGCCTTTTTGGGCCACATAAACTAAGTTAGATCCGACTAATGAACTTGGCGAATTCTTGCACAGGTGTGAAGTAATACCAGCACAGAAGAGTGGAAATAATCCTTTAGTAATTCTAATTAAAGAACAGAAGGGTGCGCACTTCTGGGTTTAGAATAACACTGACAACTTGCGGTGAAACTTAAACGTTATTACACAATCAAGTTCAAGTCTAAAAATAATAGTGCAGGATTAGCACGTTAAGTTATGGCTAACTTAGGCTGACTCAACAAACAGGCGTGACAAATTAGTCGAAATGGCCAAGGGGCAAGGTCAGAAATAACAAGTAACAGCAAGGTCAGAAACGAAACGTTCGCTGGCTAGAGGAAACACGCTCTGAATCAAGTCAGAGATTCACTCGTTTAAATACTGACTTCATTTAATTTTAAATTTACATCCTGGCGAGTAAATGCGAGGGGAAGTTGAGAAGTTCAGAAAAGATAACAAAAATTTGAATAATAAGTTTGTAGAGTCATAAGGTTATTTCGAAGCAGGAGACATGAAAAAGGAGCAATGCCTTCGCCGGGAATCCAACCATGGATCTCTCGGTTACGCGTCGAGTGTGCTGACCACTACATGACGAAGGCATGTGAAGGAGGCGGGAGAAATGCCATATATACTACCCCTTTTAAAGAGCGACTGGGGTTTGGGGGACCCAATCGCCAAATCCCGGTGGTGGAGAATCATCATCCACCACCTTTTTTTTAGTTCGGGCGCCAGTTGTAGAGTCATTAGGTTATTTGGAAGCAGGAGACATGAAAAATGAGCAACGCCTTCGCCGGCAATCGAACCACGGATCTCTCGGTTACGCGTCGAGTGTGCTGACCACTACACCACGAAGGCATGTGAAGGAGGCGGAAGAAGTACCTTATAAGTTAATTTTAACTAAAGGAAACCCTACAAGCTGATAATTTTATCTTAAATTTAAGTTGGATAATATTTGATCAATACTTTACTGAAATCATGCATGAGTAAATTTGGATTATAACTCAAGTAAAGTAGTTAATACATAAAATATGGTGCAGCAGAAATATTTTCGTGTAACTATTAATGCTTATAAAACGCAATTAAATGGCAAGGAAAAGTCGCCAAATATCTTAGTATCGGTTCTGAGTAAAAATTAGATATATCTCAAAAAGACCCAATTCAAATACTTGGACAAGTGTGAAAGCAAATATTTATTATTATTGAATATAATGATTTAAAGCCAAAACTTTTTTAACAATGTACGTCAGCAAATGAGATCCTTTGTCTGTCGTAACGTGTTATAAAGCGGGAGTTAATGTAAGAAATTTTATGTTTTTTTTTTTTTAAATTTTCATTATAACATATATTGTTCTAAATTTATGTACTGTTTGCTTTCTAAACAATAATTTTCATAATTCCTTGCCCCTATTTGTTTCATCCATTTACTGCTTCTGACTTTTATCTGTAATGTCATAGCTCTAAGAAAGAGACTTGAATCCTTGCGAAACTCTAAACAGTTAATATAATATCACTTTTGGATTATAAAATACGTTTCAATTTTTTTAACTTATTATTTGCATGCTATTCATGCAGCTTATCTCCGGCTCATTGAACTTTGCTATTAAAAAGATTAGATCACTTTCACCCAGCAGATATCTATATATCTATATCTATATATATATATATTTTTTTTTCGTTGGTTTCTGTCGAAATGAAAATATTTTTTAGTTGCATTTATTAACCAAGAGCTGGTTAACGATATTGCACTTTTCATAAAAGACTCATCGCAGCTTTGGTGTGATGTAAAAAATAGTTTTATATTCGAAGAAAAAAAGAGTAAAAATGTAGATGTAGGTTCGTTTCGGAACAATAGTTGCGGAAGAAAACATCGATAAAATTGTTTCTTGTAAAAATAAGATTGTTCGTTCTCTGTTCAAGTAACAAAGTAAACTTCAATTCATCTGCAATGGCTGAATTAGCCATCCAATGCGCATGTGCAAGGCGAGGGTGTGTCGTTTTTAACAGGGGTGGAGTTTCCTCGTTGGTAGCTTCAACAACTGAATTTCAGCAACCACCATTTTGCTGATTTATCAAATCCCTCCCCGTCGCATCGTTCAATCAATAAGTCAGCCTCCGTAATCTTGATCCCTTATGGGCAACAATGACTCACAAAAACAAGCATTCACGAGCGAATTTTACCCATTACCATATAAATCAAATTAAAGTTCTGAATTGTTCTCAGGTTTCCAGACTAGCAAGCAACTGAGTATTAGTGGAAGTCATAGAAAAACACGGAGATCGGAAAATACACAAATGAATTTTTCCACATCTCTTAAAAGATATTTTTTTAAGTGTCAGGAAAAGGATTTTACAGGACTGCAATCCCGCTGATGTGTCAGTTAAAAGCCCTGAATTCTATTTTTACGTAATTCGAGCATGCTTTAATATAAATTCAT
>KK112173.1:1026329-1040733 GCA_000611955.2 Stegodyphus mimosarum
TAAAATGTTACTTTTTATTTAATACAGATTGAATTGTGAGAAGTAGTTTCAGTTTAGGTTTAATATGGACAAAACTGGACAAGTTAAACAGAACTTAATTTATTGAAATTTTTTCTTGCAAAATCGTCAGCTGTCATATTACTAAAAAGTTAGTTTTGCATAAGTATTTTTAAAAGTGGAGAACATTTAGATGTGAGAATTAAATTTTTTATAGGACATAAAACCCCGTTTTTAAATTGCAGCTTTTTTTTAACCAAATGCTACCTTTCGTATACCTAATTTCTACCAAACATGAAATTTTTCTCATTAATGGGAATGAATGGAAATAGTTCTCTGCATCCTGTATTAAGAGATCATTTGTAAAGTCGTTAGGATTATTTCGGAGCATAAAACAACAAATTAGAGATGTGCACGCCGGTGCTTTCAGTTACCAGCCGGACATGCTTCTAATTAGACCGCGAAGCTACGTGGTAAGAAAGGAAAAATTCCTTACATCCTTCCCCATTCAAAGGACGACTGGGGTGGACCCACTCACTAAATACAGGTGATGACGAATTAGACCCCCACATTTTAGTTCGGGCGCCATTTGTAGATTTATTTAGAATTTTCGAATCGAGAAACGTAATAAATCTGCGCTGCTCTTGCCAGAATTCGAACTCCAGACTTCTCGATAGCTGGCCGGACGTGCTACCAATTATACAACGAATGCACGCAGTAAAGAAGAATAAAATTCTTTACACACTTTCATTCGAATAAAATATAGAATAAATGAAATATACAAATAATAAATTTGTAGTGCATGTTTAAAACGATATTCGATCAACAACACACACTGTAATGATCAGAGGAGTTACATAAAACATTATGGAGTAAATATTAGTTTACGTTCTTCTTATATATATATATCTTCTTATATATATATATATATATATAAGATATATATATATCTTACATATATATATATAAGAAGCACTATATATATACATGCATAGTGCTGTGGAGTTTTGAACAAAATCTCCTGCTCGAATACATTTACCGAAAAGCAAATTCGATTAGGTGTTCTGTTTCAGAGTGAATTAATGACGGGGTATGTTTTCCAGTGAACAGGTTTCTTGAGATATACTAAAGTGAACGGTTATTTCGATATCAGTTTTTGATTTCCACAAACCATGTCGAAGCGATTTTATTAACAAAATTTGAAGATGTACAGTTGTGGAATAAGTTTCTGCGCAACATGGGAAAGAATGATCAGAAAATAATTTTCTTTCAATGAATTCAGAGAGATGTCTCATTTTACATGAAACAAATATTTCTGGATGTATATTTAAAAATGCAATAGATTTCAGTATCATCGCTTCATAGCTTTCGATGGTTAAATCCAAGGCTTCATATCATTGTCAATGCATTCAAATTATTTGAGAAAATTCGTAAGATTTCTAAAAGACATTCTTTCGTTCTAATGAAGTTCTAAAGTTTAAAATTTTAAAGGGAAAATACGAAAATAATTCTTCATATATATTGCATAACAAAATTACACAGTCCAGTCACATTAATGTGACCACCACGTACTTTCCAGGTCAGAGTTAAATAACCAATCACAGAAGGCAGGTGGCAGCACAGTGCAGTTCAGCGTATATAAAGGGTGTGTGAGGGCTTCGGAAAACATTTCAATCGTTGGCGTAATGCAGAAACAAAGCGATTTATCCGACTTCCAAAAGGGCATGATCATTGGCTTTCGGGCCAAGGGTGGAAGCATTTCCGAAACGGCTGAGTTTGGGAACTGTTCACGTGCCGCCGTGGTAAAAGTGTACCGTGCATGGCAAAATGGGACTGTCCAAAATCAGCGACGTGGCAAATGTGGTGCACCACGGGCTATAGATGACAGAGGCGAACGACGGTTGCGGAGATGCGTTCGGGCAGATAGACGGGCTACCGTTGAGCAACTGACCACCAAAATGAACCAAGGGGCTACCAAAAGTGTCTCCCAAAGTACTATTCAGCGAACATTGCTGCGTCTGGGCCTCCGAAGCAGACGCCTGGTTCGTGCACCTATGCTGACTGCTGTTCATCGACGGCGAAGGCTAGAATTTGCACGCCAGTACAGCAGCTGGACGTCCACTGAGTGGCGACAGGTTGCGTTTTCGGATGAATCGCGTTTTATGCTCCATCGGACAGATGGACGTTGGCGTATAAGGCGTGAAACCTCTGAAAGGAACCACCCTGCAACCATTGCCGGAACGGTCCAAGCTGGAGGCGGGAGCATTATGGTCTGGGGAATGTTTTCCTGGCATTCTCTAGGTTCACTGATCATTGTGGAAGGCACAATGGATCAATACAAGTACGCATCTGTCCTTGCGGACCATGTTCACCCCTACATGCGCATTGTTTTTCCTCAGGATGATGGCATCTTCCAGCAGGACAATGCGAGGTGCCATACAGCTGCCAGTGTACGTGCGTGGTTCGAAGAGCACCAGGATGAGTTTACCGTCCTCCCCTGGCCAGCAAACTCACCTGACTTAAACCCAATCGAGCCTCTGTGGGACCATCTCGATCGAGTTGTTCGCGCCATGGATCCTCAACCGCGTAATCTAGCGCAGCTGGCCACGGCATTAGAGTCGGCATGGCTCAACATCCCAGAGAACACCTTCAGGGACCTATGTGACTCTCTTCCTGCACGTCTCGCAGCAGTCCGCTCGGCGAAAGGTGGTTATTCTGGCTTTTGACAGATGGTCACATTAATGTGACTGGACTGTGTAGATGATAATACAATTTATGTGACAAAACCAAATGCATGACTGTTGAATTACTCAATTGAAAATAATAAAATACTAGCGGACTGAATATGAAATACAACAAATAGCGAAAAGTCTGTGAAAAATTACTCTCGTAATTTTAATATAGTTACTATAAAAACACCTAGGAAGGAAACTTCGTAGGGAAAACAACATAAGGATAACACATCGCAGTACAAAGCACCACAGTTGAGGGGGAGCAGAGATCTACATTGCAATATTAAAAAATCAGGATAAAATTAAAGCACCTACAAAACATCGCCAGTTGATACGAGTAACACCACAGACATGCGTTTTGTGATTTTGAAAGTTTAAAACATATGTTCATTTTAGCAATATCTATTGATCAGTGAAAGCCAGAAGAAATTAATATTTCTACCATTATTATTTAAGATTTTTTAACTAATTAGTAATTTTTACCTGAAAAATCAAGAATGAAGAAGCAAGCAAACTCTGAAAATGAGCAAAAATCACAATTTACTTATACCTGCAACTAATAGGGTGTTAAATTAATTTAGCTAGTCTTTTTTTGAATTAATATTTATTTAATAGTGTTTATAATTTTTCATGAAAGTATTTATAAAAATATTTGTTATTTCTTATGAAATATACAATATGAAAAGATTGGTAGAAACCTCGTATTTAACTATTCCGGGGGGAGACTCCATACTGCCATTCCCTTCACTCATCGGAAGCTCTCTTCTTGATTTTACAGTAAAAAATTTTAATGAATTATTTGTTAAAGTCAGAAAATTCTGAAACAATATGAGCGAAAATGTCCTTATTTTTTTTTCTCATGCACACAAGTCATTGTATATTGAAGCAGCGAATATACATTTCAAAATCTGAAAATGCATGCGTACGATTTTATCGTTAAGCTAAGTCTTTTAAGGTACTTTTTTTTTACCACTATGATTTATACAGCGATGTTTCAAAATTTAGACGTTTTGTTGCTGTTTTATTTTCTACCAATCTGTTTCATTTTAAACCATGATGTTTTAGAATTGTAATGCTTTTCCCTCTGCTTTCTCCCCCCCATGAGAGCCCATGAGCAGCCGAGTGGTGAAGTCACTGAACACTGGTAGTTCGGTCCGGGGTTCGAATCCTGGCCAACGGACTGGTTGTATAGGGGTTTTCGCGGTTTTTCCAATGAGTGTATAAGCAAGGTTAGAAAGTCATCCACGAAGGCATCCCTCCCCTTAGGCAGATAGCCCTCAACTGCTTTGCTATAATCAAATAAACTAAGCCAAACTTGTAAGGATTTTAAGTTTGACTAACGTTTATTTTATTTTAAAACTCTACTACCATCTCTTATTTTCCACTTCCGGCCAGAATTAACACGTGAATATGTTTATGCAAATTGTACCTGCTAACGCTTAAGTATTTAAGTTGTGGCTTTTTGCCAAGAGAGTAGTAGAAGAAGAGAGAGTGAGCTGTCTTGCCATGCGTCTTCACGCGAGCTTGCCAAGCACGCCACCTTGCTCTGTCCGCCTTTAAGGTCAGAGGAGGTTGGTCTTTTTTGTATTCCGAAGTGCGGGAGCAACTGTGAAAACGTGGAAAAAATAAAGGGTAAAAAATAAAAATAATAAAGGGTATAAACTTTTCAGCTTGTCGTCTTTGCTACACTCCATAGGACATAGTTTGCAGTCAATTCACTGTCCAGTCAGGACACGTCATGTTCGCCAAACAGATAAAAAGAAATACAAGTCCTGATAAACTTTCCCACTATGATATTTCCTACATTAATGTTTACTCCTCGTTGTTTCTCCCCGACTAATTCATCCGCGATGTTTCGGCTAACATCTTTCAATACATAAATATGTACAACAGCCTTCTTTACACGGGTGAATATAAAAAATTTTACATTAAGTAGCTGTCAATGAAACAGAAAACATCTCTATTAGAATATCTGTATTCTTTGATATGTTATAATCATAGAATATTTGTGGGGCATCTATTAAATGAGATTATTCAAGAGCTCTTGTGGCATTCTTATCTAATACTTTTCCTCGTGTGACTGAGTGGGTAAGACCTTTGAACGCTAGTAGTTCATCCCGTCTCTCGTTTCTAGCGTATGCACTTGCCATATTAGTTATTCCCCATATGTAACATGAATACGAACTAGTTTGATGTTGTCCCTTCAATGACAATAAGTGGTTCAAAGCTAGCAAATTGAAAACCACATTCAGAGCCTATGTGGAAGTGGTTGGTGGTTTACATTTCACTGTGCTCTGATGCGTTGTCACCATCGTGCATACGAAGAGAAGAATTTCAGACTGAAAGTAGTGTAAGATGTAACAAAAGGTCTTAGGATTTCTGAATAACTTATTGCTCTCGATGAAATCATTTTTGATAACGCAGAGATCAGTCACATCACATATTCAATAACATCGGATGTATTTAATGATTCTTGCTGAAGCAAATTTTTCAGAAAACAAGCAAATCGCTAGTATCGTACCCTTTATACAGTATCGATATCTCTCCCAGGGACTTAAGCGATTTGGAGTAATATCTCGGCAATAAACTCCATAAAATAATTTATCGAACAGCAATACGAGAGCACAGAATGCTAAAATATACGCATTTGCTAGCACTTGTTTGATACTAATCCCAGCTCTTGTAAGGAGCTACCATGCCGTAAAGCAGCACAGGATTAGAGGATTGCCGTCTTATAAAACATCGTGTTTCAGACTGAGGAAGTGCCTTGGAATCTGTACTAAGAGTTCACATGCTGTACATTGTATTATTAAGTGGCTTTATAAATCCAGAAATTTACTCTGTAAATAATACTTGACTTTTCATTCACAGAAAACCTAAGAAGAATGATTATTATATACTAATCATAAAAATATGAGCATAAACATCAACAGAATTATTGAAGGCATTTTACTTCGTGAAATCAAAAGAAGGCAATTTTAAATAATTTTTAGTCTTATGTAAGAAGTGAGAAAATTATATCGATTATAATCATGCGCCGTATGGTAAAAATCCCATACCAAAAAAAAGCTGCCTGCTTCACTTGTATGAGTACAGATTAATAATTTTTAGGTCTGATAACAAGGGTAATTTAGAGAGATTTCTTCTGTAACTATCAACGAAAAACGTAGGTAATATTAAACTGCATTGTCTTGAAACTTTAACTCCAGTTTCAAGAAAACAGCTTTGATAGACAGAGGATTGTAAAATGTTAACGTGTTCCTCAAAAGGCTAATCCCACCCTAAGTTTATTATACTTCTCTCAACAACGTAAATATCTGTAGATAATTTTGATCCGTTGTGAACCTAAAATTAAGATCCGAAGTAGACTAATTGTGTAGCTGGACCCGTCTCCAAAATTTCAATGCACAACAAACACTAGAAAGCTATACTTAAAAAAGTGATTTTAAAGCTAAGTTTAAAAATAAAAAAATGGAAGAAAATTTGATTGGAATCACTGAAATTGTAGACTTTACAACATCTCTAAGGTCGACCATATGAGTCGTAAATGACAACAAAAATACTGGGACGAGAAAACCTAAAAAATAAATTATTCATTATTTTATTGTTTATTTTTGTGAAATATAATTTAATATTTCCTCTTATTAATAAAAAATAATCTCAAACAAGAAGAAAAATTTACAGGAGTCTCATCTTATCGCAAATAATCAGCAGTCTCCTTATAAGGTATTTCTCCCGCCTTCTTCGCATGCCTTCGTGGTGTAGTGGTCTGCATGCTCGACGCGTAACCGAGAGGTCCGTGGTTCGATTCCCGGCGAAGGCGTTGCTCATTTTTCCTCTCACCTGATTCCAAAATATCCTAATGTCTCTACAGTGGCGCCCGAACTAAAAAAGGTGGTGGATGATGATTCTCCACCACCGCGATTTGGCGATTGGGTCCCCAAAACCCCAGTCACCCTTTAAAAGGGGGAGTTTATAAGGTATTTCTCCCGCCTTCTTCGCATGCCTTCGTGGTATAGCGGTCTGCATGCTCGACGCGCAACCGAGAGGTCCGTGGTTCGATTCTCGGCGAAGGCGTTGCTCATTTTTCATGTCTGATGTATTCCAAAAAAAAAAATACCTAATGTCTCTACATCCTTTCAAGTAATGGTTTAGTTACTTTAGCAAATTTTCCTCTACAGGTAACAATGGTTTGCTTTTTCGAGAAAATTCTCTCATATGAAAAAGTGCTGATATCAGTGTGTATTTCATGTCGATGAAACTCAGTTTTTTGTCAATCTGACTGCAGCAGTTATTTACCTGAATTACTGGAATATTGCGTAACTTGATAACATTACTAAATACTCGCCGTTTTAATCAAAGGACTTCCGTAGAACATTCCCTAACTGCAATTATGTCCTCTTCAAATGTCGAAGCTGCAACGACTGGTTGCGTTTGGCTGATCCATGGTATAGCTTCAAACTATACAATATCACTACGCCACTTGCAGATTTTCCTGGCTTTTAACAACCTCCGAAATCTCCGTCAGTACTCTAATATTCCTGGTTTGCATTTCTTCTTTTATGTTATCTTTTTAGCAGAAAAACCTGCTATGTACGTGCTGACATCAGTTCTGCTGATACTCATATAATTTTGATCTAATCGTCTTTGGAAGTATTTTTAAGGCGACGGCAAGGAACTGATCTTGTACCTAACATATGATGCATCAAGGCTATTCCAGCTTCTTTACAAAGTAAAATTTCTTTAGTTTGCTTTCTTTTTAGTTGGACTTTTCCTTCGTGACAGAAGTTGACACTCGCTTCCAAACGTCCATCCTAAATTTATGAAGATTTTTTCATTCATAAGCTTTCCGAATATTTTAGATGCTTCCATCTTTAGTATGCTTAGTTTCAAATCCAAGAAAATATATTGCTAGTTTGGTCGTGATTTCTGTATCTCGACTGCAGTTCTAGTGAATTTTTCTGATTCTTGCAAATCCGTTGATGCCCCATAATCATTATCTACATATAAACATACGTTAAGCTTCTTGCCTCCTTTGTTTCAAATGTACAACATGGATTACCTTCACTATGGATTAGCATGCATTAGCTTCACTTGTCTCGAAGACAAAGACGTGACAGTCTCCAAAATATTTATTCTAGTAATGTGATACTTGGTTTAATCAAGCAAACTGCATTTCAGCTTACAGACTTTGTCAGAACCATATCCTTCTGGCTGTGCATGTGTATGAATTCTTAAAGTGGTCCATATAAGAATGCTGAACAGACACCAAACTGGTAAGATGCAATATTTCGTATGCTGCGATACGGTGAATTAGGTGAACAGTTCCAAAATTTGTAACTGGAATATGCGCATGGTCATGATCAACTCCAAAATTTTGACTAAACATTTTAGCAACGAGTCTAGCCTTGAATTTATCACCAGAATTCTTTCTCGTCTTATAAATTCCTCTCATGGTATAGCTGTCGCACCTTTATAATAATTTTTCTAAAATTCGTGTTTCATTTTCCATCAGAGATGTCATTTCCAAATCCATACTTTCTTTCTAGAGTAGACTTCGTTTACAATCGATAACTTCTTCATAAGTATCAGGCTCTTCAGAATCAGTAATAAAAGCTTTACCTATCATTATATATTCTTCGAAATGTATACATTACATATAAATAATATATAAGATATAATGTATGTAAATATAAAGTATAAATTAACAATTAATATTAATGTTTATAAAGTATAACAATTAATATTAATGTTTAATAGTAATTTCACGTTAATGCTTAATTTTAAATTAACGTTAACGCTTGATTTTAATTTAAGTATTTCCCCTTAATGCTCAATTTTAATTCAAGTATTTCCCATCTCTATTCCAAAAAAAAATATTTTTTGCACTGTGGCATTTCGAGACTAATCCATGTCATATGACTCTTGCACAATGCTGGTGACATAAATGGAACTCAACAGCCAATAGTAATTTTACAGCATTATTAATTATCCGCTCAAGTGAATTGAGAAACCGAAACTAACTCATTCTGAATTAAGATTTTATTCTGAAAACAAATTATTTGTTTTCTGTACTAAGGCTAGATAGACTGCTGCTTGCTGCTTCGCTTCTTACTGCAGAGCTGTCCAAAATGTAAACGTTTTGAAACAGGCACGAATTAGAGTGCGAAGTTGTTTGTGGCCACAACATGTTTACTGAAAAAAGATGAGTATTTAGTATGCCTCAGCTGCTAAGTTTGCTCTTTGTTATGGATTGACATCTACGAACTGCAGTATTTCTACATCTATGCTATCAGTGTTTCTTTGCATTAAGTCTGCTTCATTACATAGATACAATGAAATTAAAAAATTGATACCCTCCAGGATGTTTGTGTGAAAAACTACTATAAATAAAGAACGTACTGAAATTTTATACTGTTATGAAAACTGAGTTAAACATTAGTGTTATTATCCTTCTTTTATTAATGTAATACACTTTAATAGTACCAGTCATGCAGCCACATTTTCTTTGAATGATATGCTTCATAAATTCTCAACAGCAGAGTTACAGATGAAAACGTTTATAAGGTATTTTCCTTCTCCTTCTAGCATACTGCGAGGTGTAACGGTAGCACACTCGGTGCATATTCGAGAGGCCCAAGTTCGAGTCTCGGCGAGAGCATCGCACGTTTTTCATGTCTCCTGCTTCAAAAAGACCTAACGACTCTACGGTGGGACCTGAACTAAAAGGTGGTGAACAATAATTCGTCACCACCGACTGGGTCCCCTAATCCCCAGTCGCTCTTTAAAAGATGGAGTATATAAGGTACCAGAAGTGGGCGCAGCCCGACTCACCTAACCAAACAAGTTGGTCTTATAGGCATAACAGGCCACGAGGGGAGTATATAAGGTATTTTCTCTCTCCTTCTAGCAGGCTTTTGTGGTGTAATGGTAGCACACTGAGCGCATATTCGAGAGGTCCAGGTTCGAGTCCTGGCAAGGGCATTGCACATTTATCACGTCTCGTGCTTCAAAAAGCCTAACGACTCTAAACAGAAAAATAATGTGTTCATGATTCTCGTTTTTGAGTTCGATTTACTTTATTGCGTTTTATTCTAAAAGTTATACTTAAATAAATATAACATCTGAAAGTTTCTTTATGCATTTTCTTCTTCAGTATTTTCTATATCTGATATCAAAATTTATTTCTGTATATTTAACTTTTATGATGATCACAATTATATTAGCAGTATTATACAAGTAATTTTGAATTATATCCTAATATTATTACAATAAAAAAGAATAAAAACGATCACCTGACAGACTGTTCTATAGAAGTGGATCTAATTTCAAGCGAAATTATGAAATCAAACTCTTTAACGAAGTAAGGCAGAAGAAAACGGTCAAATGCAAACTGCACAGCATCGTCTAATAACTAAAAAATTTTCATCCAGAAGAGCTCTGAAGAATAACAATTACCAGTCAAAAGCTATCAAATAGAAATTAGTTACAAATGCAGTTGCTTTGACACAAAACATTAGACGAATTTCTGTTCTATTTCCTTCATATGTGAAATGTATGATGAATTTTTCGCTTGGCCAAAATTTCCGAAACTTACTTTGGGTTTTAGTCAACGTGCCCCACAGTGAAAACCATTTCAGCGTACGAAACAGCAATTAAAAAAAGTCAAGAAAGACTAGATAGTTGAATATTCTGGAAATTTTCCGGATCGTTGGCCAAAAATTATGACTACAAAAACTGATCCAAATTTATTGGAATCAGAGCACTGCATATTTTAGTATACTGAATAAAACTGAAAAGAAATCTAACTTTCCGAATCTGTAGGAATCAGTGCCTAGCATATTTTAGTATAATGACGAATAGTTAAAAGAAATATGATTTCATAATTTTTTATCTCTCATTCGAGAGGAGAAATAAAAAAACCACCAATGAAAATTCATCCTTTCTGTTTGTTTGTTTTTTATTTATCTCACCGCATGGCATTTTTCCCTTTTCGGGTAGTTAAGATTTGAAGTCTTCAAATCTTTTTATTCATTCATCACCACTGAAAATCGTAGTTACAAGCTTTGGTGCTGCTCGTTGATGGCCATAAGCGGGTTTCTAGCCTGCAAAGCGGGCAGCGAGCTGGACTTACACCCCCCCCCGTTTTTGTCTCTGAGGCATACTATTATTGCAATATGTTTTCTTTTTTTTTTATATCTCTTTTCTTCGGAAGCATTGTATGTAATCTCTGCATTAATTTTCCCAGAGTATTGTTTCTCCTTATTTATTTAACGAATTATTCCATTTAAAAGAGACGCGTTTGTTGAATATTTTGTTAGAGTGACAGAAACTTCGGCATCGTCATCGTTATTATTATTGTTACCTAAATTTCTATTTGCTTTTATTCTGTAACTACCCTATTTAATTTCTCAAATTGATCTAGTTATAGCAGACAGGTATTATATTAAACAAATTGTAATTATCATTATCAGTAATGATTTCATAATTGTGAAGGAAATGCAAAACTTCTTTTTTGGAAGCACGATACATGAAAAATGAGCAGTGTCCTCGCCAGGACTCCAACCTCGACCTCTCGAACACGCGTCGAGTGTGCTAACCGTTACACCACGAAAGCATGCTGAAAGGAGGAAAAAATACTTTATATTGTTGAAAATATTTTATACTCTAAGAGGTGAACTTAGGGGTTACCCAAACAAGATCATAAGGTCTATTTTTAGACCAGGTGGATCGGGTCGTATTCCTGCTATTTGTGCTTTATACTGTTAAAGCATGTCCTAGTTTTAACAGCAGTAATTGTAGTTTTAACAGTCGTAACTGTAGTTTTAACAATAGTAGAAATTCAGAGAACTGCATATTTCAATAATTTATAATATGCTCACAAATTTTCATTGCTACATTTTCATTACTTACGATGAAATATAATTTTTAACAATACTACAAAAATAATAATTTGAAATAATAAGTTTAAGATTTACGTTTTTTCCCTTTTCGCATTTCATTCTTTTGTTACTGAAAATGACAGCTTTAAAAGAATTAGTTTTAAGACTTCTGTCACCTTTGTCCCCCTTCGGGATTTTGCATATGATACATATGCTGGCCATTAAAATCGCCACATCATGAAGGAAACCTAGAGAAAATTTGAAATTTGCCTGAAAGTATAATATGCTAGGATCTGTATACAGTTAGCATGTCATGGCATGAGTCCATTACAGACAATAGTAATGATACATCGAAATAGTATAAAAAGAGAGAACTCATATTAGCACGTTTAGAAATGCTATCACTCGAAAATCGGGGCTTTCAAGACTGAGAAACTGGGGATTATCGTAACACATAATTCTCGTCGCGCTGATCGAGATACCCGAAATGACAGAAATCTTGTCTGCACTGCTATTGGAAACAGTACAACCATATCACATACCCCAAGTGAGACCAGCCACTGCTAAGGTGACCAGCCACCCTCGTATTATTGAGTATAGTAGTAGTATTAGCCACCTTAGTATAATTGCCCAGCCACTACTAAATCGTTAATGCTCGTGACCTATCTTCGGAACTTTTTTCCCCCTACTTTTAAATAGGACAATGTCATGTTGCCTCAGTACACAAGACGTTCGATTCCTGCCTCAGCTGATGTGTTCTCCAGATCTCTGACCAAATGAAAACGCGTGGACAGTGGTAGAGGAGAGACTAGCACGAAGACAGCAGCCAGATAGTACGACATATTACTTTGGCAAAGAACTGAAGATGCATAGACTGCATTGCTCCTAATACTATCTCAAGGCTCTTCGACTGGATGCCTAGCTTTATGACGATTGCTGTTGTTGCTAGAAGCGGATGTTTAGTGGTTTTGATTTCCGCATGTTTTTCATGAACACTGCGCAATTAAAAAAAAAGGAGGGGACAGTTCTATATCTCCTATTTTACTCGGCCGATTGACGAAATTCAAACTGCGTTTTTCATGTCTCGAAAGCGCGACTTAGGATATATATTAAATTTATACATAGCATTGTCCTAACCTAGGTATTTTGACACAAATTGGGATCTTTTCTGAAATAACATACCAATATTTTTCCATAGTTCGATTCTACGACTCCAATTATCCCTAGATAATAAATTTTGTAATTTTTTGTGAGAAATCTATGGAAAAATTTTAAAATTTATCTTGGCGGATTTTTTTCCGTTTGCGCCAAGAATAATTCACTTGACGAACTTCTTAATTTATATCAACATATTTTCCTTTCCTTTTTTTTATTGTCCACGAGCGGGGGAAAAAAGTCTTCGTTCATACTTTCAAATAATTTTAACAGAGTGTGTAAACCACACATTTTCGTTGTTATTGCTTATAATAAATACGCCAAATTTCAAAACGCGCCAAAATGTGAATTCAAGTATAGCTTAGGAAATTTCGAATAAAACACTCTAATTTTTTGCAGGCATGCTTCGAAATACATCTACTTTAAGATGATGGCAAAAGTTTTATAGCTTATAATTCAAAAAATTTATAAAAATTATTTTAAAATACAAATTTTAAAAATAAATCATAAAAAATTGGGGAATTTTATTTGGAATGAACCTAAATTTCGAAAAATGAAAGGAAGAATCAAATAAGGTTAATAAAAAAGAGATATTAATAAATATATACCAAATTCAATTAACACTGAGGAGCTGAAACTTTGAGAGCTAATTCTTCAAAAACTACTCGTGCGATTTTTACAAAACATGGCAGTTTGCACAATTTGAGTCGTAGAATCGAAATATAGGGAAAAAATTGACATGTTATTTCAAAAAAACGTCCGATTTTGTGTCAAAATACCTATTATATTAGAACAATGTTATATATAAATATAATACATATCCTAAATCACTCTTTCGAGACATGAAAAACACAAGTTGAATTCGTCAATAGGCCCAGTAGAACGGGAGATATAGAACTGTCCCCCCTTTTTTTGCCCCAGTGTACCTCAAAATTACTTAAAATTTCCATTATTTCATCCTTCCATTAAAGTGCATTTATACAATAAATCTTGTTCTGCTAACAGTATCAAAAAATCTTTGGAAAGATGTATTCGTTTCCTAGTAATCGTTCAAAGTGGTAAAAAAAGTGATAGAACAAAGGCATTAATATAAGAAAGAACGCATTTTACCAATACTGTGGTGAAGCAAATGCATCTTGAAAAGTTAACTTGTAATATTATAGGTTTCGCATCCTCTGTGCAATGCATTCGCTTATGGGCATTTCGATTATTTTCCAAACATACGACACTGAAATTAACATTCGATAAAAGCCAGTTTCTGTTGGTGGCCATCTTTGAAGACTACCTTTTCTCTAAATTAATCTAACTTACAATATACCTATCTATTCGTGTGAAGTTATATTTCTTATCTCATTGGCCTTTTACAATCCGATGACACATATTTCCTTAATACTTATATTTACATACATTACCAACGCTTATATGATATACAGTAGAAGTCCAGAAATCCGCAATGCTTGGGACCAGAGGTTGTGTGGATTTTAGGATTTTGAGGATTTCAGGACAGAAAAGCCAAATCATAATATTCAGACTAAAAGTGCAAAATAAATAAAGCATATTAGATACATTTACTTAAATTATTATGTACAATAATATACATTATTACATTATTTTATTATATGCTTTAAATTCTTATAT
>KK112173.1:1041004-1070955 GCA_000611955.2 Stegodyphus mimosarum
CTATCAAATTCATTATCTGTGTCGGTGTCGGAATCGTTTTCTTGCTGTGGCGACTTCAAAACAGAGCCAATGATTTCATCATCGGTTATCTGATATGCCGGTGTTGGCTCATCTGAACACATCATCCATACTAAAAACTTCTTCTGGGCTAAGATCTTTTTTCTGCCACTAACACAGAATCATTATTATTCGGTAATTGTGACGTCATTATTGGATAAATATTTTTTTCTTTCGGTGTTTCATTCTCCATTCTGCGGTTTCTCTAACCTATAAATTCAATGTTTATATTTTGAGAGGCACCGCGGATTTCAGGTCGGCGGATTTTTGGTATTTGACTGTACTTATAACTATATAAAATATTTACAAAATATTCGATATTGTAATAAATTCAAGATTTAAAGATATTCGAAAATTTGGGTGAAGAGAAATTTTGTAAATGAAAATCTGGTACGGTGACTAAAGTTTTATGTAGCTCTAAGGCATTTTCCCTCTTTATCCAGTGCATATTCGGATGTAATTGGAAACAAGTTCACTAGCTTTGGGATGCCCGGAGTTCTAATACCGGCAAACGCATTGCTCATATTTCCTCCTTCAAAAAAACTTGATGAGTCTACATAGTGATAGGGTGGAAAGAAATTCATTTTCATGTACCACATAAATGTCATTTCTAAGAAAATGCATTTTTTATATTCCTTAATAGTATCACTACATTAATATCACAAAATTTGAAACCAGTTACCAGCTTTCCCCTGCCTTGAATTTATTTCCATACTGAAGTCCTCTATTAAATAAATATTCAAGGCAGGGGAAAGCTGGTTATTGGTATCAAGCATTTATATTTTCCCTTTCCTTTTTTAAGTGATAGGAAAAATGTTCTCAGCAATTTATTTAAATTCTTAATACTTACAACATAATTTCGATAGATTAATGTGTTTTTCTTCTAAAAGTTCAAGAGAGTATATATTTCGGTCAGATATTCAAATCCCCTATTTACTTTGATAAAAATGTAATGGCTAATACTTTTTAAAAGTATTAAGTCTTAAAAATTATATTTGATATTCGTAATGGCAAAATTTGAACTTTTTCCAAAATATATGAACTTATATTTTTATAGAATATCCCAAAATGCTGAACTTCCAGAAAAAAGTAGTTGTCTTTCCTGGATAAGAAATTTCCCTATTATACGGTATAGAATTACAAATTGTAAATTTTGGATGCAAAATTGGTTAAATATCTTTTTTTTAAGTAGAAAACAGTTGACATTTCTTTTAATGACTCAGCAGGTATTAAATAACACTTCTTGTAGATTATTTATATGAATTTAAATGCAAAATTATTCTTAAAGGCTATTTTAATATGTTTCAAAAATTATTCTTAAAGGCTATTTTAATACTATATTCCAAAAATTTGTCAAAATTTAGCTCAGTATGAATAATGGTAATAACTTTAAGTTTTACCAGAAATTAGTCGTGAAAAGGTCCTCGTAAATGTAGTTTGGAAGGACTCTTTATAGATAGACTGAATACAGTATTTAAATTTCAATAAACAATTCGCAAATTAGCATACAGCATTTGTGATTGCCCTTAACATGGCGCCAGAAATCTTGAGGCCATTGCATAGATTATCCGGTGCGTTACTTGGAGTAGTGCCATAACCCATTTTGCTGACATTAGAATAATCATGAAATCTTTAACGGAAAACAGAAAGCACAAGAATTAAAATCGTTTTCGTAGCATGAAGCACTCTCCGTAATGAATTTCTCCTGTAAAAATTTTTCTTGCAAATTGATGAAACTAAAGGGCTGCAGAGAAGGGAAATATGCTTTTATTAATTAACTGTTCATTGTTAGGTTACGAATAGAAAGTGGTCTTTAATCATATTTAACAATTTTTTAGGGATATTTAGAAGTTTTCTTTAAAAGCGGATAAGAAAAATTACCCGTATTTTAGAGATAATTGTGCGTACAATTACATGAAGTAAATAGTCAGAAGAATTCTTGCACTTAGTAAATTTTTAAAAAATGCTTTCCGCAGAATACTTTTTTTATATATTTAATAAAGAAAGTTGTAAACTCTTTGCAATATTCATGTTTTTGATGCGAAACTTTTAAGCTGTAAATATTTCTATAATTTGAAATTGAAATGGAGTAACTTTAATTCGAGAATACAGAAGTATTGACTTAAATATGCAAGAAAGAAGGGAAGATTAAGATAGGACATCTTGGAGTAGAGTCTAGGAATTTCTTATTCTTCTGATGGTCACCAACGAGCTCAGCTCGAATTCCAGTTACGCTCTGCAATGGGCGCAAACGAACACAGCTGGCATTACAAATATACGACTGATAGATCTTGCGCATATTTGGGAAGAAAGAATTGTTTAATCTCGCAACCGCCGAAAGTTTAAAATACCTTGGGACACAGCCATGCAGAAGATAGGAGAATGAGGCGATTGCCTCAGATAAAAGAGAGAAATGTTGAAAAAGTAAAGTATCATAGATGAAATACTAACGTGAAATTGATTTTAAAAAATCGTTAAATAGGGCATTATTGAGATTTATCTTAGATATTAAAATCTGTTGCCACAGTTTGGTTTAAGGGTATATTAAAAAAAATATTGGTTAGAGGAAAACTTCACCGCTTGGTAACCATGTAAATTAAAAGTCTGCTTTGAGTTATTTAATAAAGACTTCGTGTTTTGAAACGAAGTAGTGTTATGCAATTTCAAGGTATAATCAATGTAGGAATGCAGAAATATCCCAGGCTTTCAGTGGCAGTAATAATGTTTATGTATAATCATTTATATGTAAGATCGCAAGCGTTCCGTGTTTGACACCGTTCTACTTGTGTTGTCAAAGTATATTTTAGTCAATAATTGTGGGTTGATTATTATTAAGTTGACTTTTGAATCTGTGAAGTTGCTGCGGGAAGGTAAGCTGGGCTCAACTGATAGAAGTACAGACAGTTATTACGGTAATATAAAGTGAAATTTAAATGGATGCTGCAACATACTTTTAGCACAAACTGAGTTTATAAGGTATTTCTCCTGCCTTCTTCGCATGCCTTCGTGGTGTAGTGGTCAGCACACTCGACGCGTAACAGCGAGGTCGGTGGTTCTATTCCCGGCGAAGGCGCTGCTCATTTTTCATTCTTCTGCTTCCAAAAAAAAATCTCTAATGAGTCTACAAGCTGAACAGATTTTGTCTCGAAATGCTACGAAAAAAAATTTGTAATAGATTCTTTCAACTTTAAAATTAAAAATTCGCGCTTTTATTTCATTTTTAGGTTACAAGCTTTCCATATCTCTTTAATGTCATATTTCACTTTGTTACGCATTGGAGGTTTCCACGTATAACGCAGGCGTGTACATAGTACATATATATGTGTATATACTTATGAGGTATGTGCACTCAAAGTAGACATGGTTAACATGGTCACCATGTTCTGTAACCAAGAAAAGAAAAAAAATTATTTTTTCAGGTTTAGTCCATTTTTAATAACAATTACTATACTTGACACAAAAGTCAAAGCATGCTAAACCTTTTAAACAAAGCATAGTTTGATTGAGCTCTTAAATCTGCGATATAATTTATGTGGAAATAAAACTGCAAGGAATGTGCTGCGAAAACAGGTTCTGAAATAAGTCAAACAATATTTTATTGGAAAAGGTAAATCTGCCTTCAGCTAAGATAAGAACTTCTTTCTTTACTTACAAATTGGTTCACATATTTGAAATTAGTTGCTTACCTAACGATAACGAAAAAATAAGGGGTTTCGTATATTTTAAATTACCTCGGTAAATCTGTCTAAAACTTAATTAATTTATATTGCTCGTTTTTCGCTCACTGTTAACGAATTTTATATTAATAGCCTTCCACTTTAATTTTTCTTTAAATTCGAGAAATGGTCAACTATGTTTTCTTTATAGTAAAAAAATGTAAGCAAATCAATAGGTAAATTTTGCAGAATTTCATTTCAGCTTCTTCAATTATTTTTGGATAAATTAATGTAGCTATCTATGCATTTGAAACTGATATCACATTCGGAACATTTTATTCATTTTTTATAATTAATTTCTAAAAAAATTTGACAAATGTTTTTATTACTGTTAATTTATGGTTCAGTTTTCTGTTCTCATTTAACGTATTATTATCTTTAATTCAGCCCATATTGAGTAAATTTCATCGCATGCACCTGATAAATACATTCAGTGTGTACGTGCCTGTAAACGAATATATAGTTAAATATGAATTTGACGGAATTCTTGGGAGCAACGATAAAATTCTTTTAAATACTATTATTCATTAAGTCGAGACACAAAAATTAAGCACATAAATAGGCAGTTAATCAGAAAAGCAAGATTTCAGCATAAATATTTTATGAAAATGAATAAATAAAAGATATTTTATATGCAAAGTATAACGATGGAATTTGCTAAAATTTATTTCACGTATTAAGATATCATTTAGACAAGAAATCAGATATTCAAGTCTGCACGTGCTTCAAGGATTTTACTCTCTAAAATTTACATTAACTTACATTTTTAAAAAGCAGAATATTCCAACTTTTATTTTATATTTCATTTGGAATCCTCTCCATTCTCAGAGCTAAGATCAGAAACTGTATCTAAAAATGCTGGTTCTTGAATATCTTCCTCCATCAACACACGACCCGATGCTTCTTCATTATGATCACATTATAGCTGCTTTGAACGCTAAATTAACATCGATACCTGAAAATTCATTAGGACTGTAGATTTAAATTCCGTCTTCCAACATTATCTCTCCTACGGTTTTCTGTCATAGCGGATAAATTGAATTCGGTGAACATTTTATTTTAGATAAAAAATTGATACTGTTTAATGCTACTTCCCTAAGCTTAATCCTTGAAGGGTATGCATCCAACTAGCATGCGAATATGACTTAGAGATATAATTTAAAGATGATAGCAAATTATATTTATCCGTTTTTTGTGTAATTGGGATATGACTACATATACGTATAAAACATAAATCCACCGTACGAAATGGGTAAAAAAAGCAATTATTAGTTTTATTAATCTTCTTTACTCCTTTTCTTGTTTCAGAGTAACACTTAAATGATTAGTTTATTTTATGTTATTTTACGTTTGTTAGTGAATGTCATAATTTAAAATTAAAAACTTTCTGGCTAACTGAGCGCTACGGCCTTAGAAACGTAGCTTCTACTGGATCTATAAATTGGGTTTGTCTCGCAGGAAATCCGAGCTATGGCTAGTTAATATTCCGTTTTTTTTTTTTTTTTTTTTTTTTTTTTTTTGTTTGTGTGTGTGTGTGTGTCTGTGTGTGTGTTTCTTACATTTGGCTCGTTGAGGTAAGATAAGATATTAGGCATTTCACGTTCCGTCAGGTTAAACGCGTCCAACCCAACCACCGAACCAAGCCCAGGAGTTCAACCCCTCCCTGTCCTTGCACCTTGAAGAGGGCTGGCGCCGTCACCAAATGGCAACACTTGTCATCAATTTGCTACATACCAGTCCCACGGGCTGCCCGTTGCCCGACGATACTATCCAGAAAAGCCGAGACGCCACCCCAGGCTACTTTAAGTCTAGGACGAACCGACCGAAAAGTGATCTTTCCGGGGCCTTTAGAACCACTAGGTTCTTTGTTTGTACACCCCCGTAGCCGAGACTGCCTAGGTACAAATTCTAGCCAGTAGCTTCGCAGAACTCTCTGTGTCAACCCCCCCCCGGGGACGTTGAGGTAATATTCTTCATTTCTATCAAATATTCTGCAAAGTGCATTTTACTGTGAACAATTTTATAAATGCAATTCCAATCATTTTTATAAATGCAATAAATTATGTATTTCATTTTATTTCTTTTTTGTAAATCTTAGTTATTCATTTAATGCGTTTTTTATTTAGCTAACATGTTGTGTAACGTACTTTTTTAATACTTTACAGATTATATAAGCCCTTTTTTTACATTGGCATTTTCTATATTTGAATAATTACACTTTATATCAACACCTGGTATTATTTTCGTGCCCTTCTGAAAATAATATGTGAAATATATTTTTTATTATATATATATAATACCTGAAAGGATTTACCCGCGTATTTCTTCTTGCTATGTATTTTCTATTTAGCTTTTCAGTTATGATTCAGAAATTTCTAATTTATATTTACAGTAGCAACAAAGCAACATAAAATGTATGTACAGAAAGAAAAGCACATTCTGTAATTAAAGACAATATTATTGAAATTAATAACTCAACTGACTTTTATGAAGTACAGAATATAATGATATTAGTTAGCCATTTGGTGTACGTTTGGTGTCAACATATATACTAATACAATGACATTAGTATATATGCTCTTTTTAATAGCCTGTGTTGTTAATTTAAGCCTTCTTCTCTGAAATAATATACTCCGTATAATTTTCTCTTCTTGATAATTAGCAAAAAATTAAAAACGAAAATAAAAATAAAAAAAGAGAAACACGCTCGAGTATAAAAGTATGTATACACGTTTTATTAGCAAAATTTTATAGAAGAGTACTATTATTGTTATTAACGCTCTCTAAGAGAGTTAAAAATAATCTGCTAAGGGTATAGCAGAATGAAATTCTAAATTATTCTAAAAATTTACATACATACAGCTTATCAGATGAATATGTAAGAACAAAGAAACAAAAGTAATAAACTCAACAAACTTAACCTTAAGTATTCTAAAAGCTGTAGTTTGTCTTAGAGATATATCACAGAATGAAAGGCTAATGTAAATATCAAAATGAGATGATGTTATGAATCGACAGAGTATTAAACTTAGAATAAAACTGACGATTTAAACATACGAAAAGGCGTAAAATCAAGAAAAGAAAAAAATGTAGTAAATTCTTCAACGTCTGTAACATTTTTTCAACCCTGTCTTTCAGCTGGATTATTTAATTAAGGAAAAGCATATTTAAGAAATGATGCTATTCTAGGACATGCAGAAAGAAATCCTATAAGAAGATGTCTTCGTGGAGCATCTTTTACGGGAAACTATTTCATATTTAAGTTATAGATGAAGAAAAATTAATAGCGCAGTCTTTCCACCTTGCAATTTTTGGCTGTAATTTTATATTTTTTCATTTTGCATTTTGTTATTCATTACTTTTTCCTAAGAATAACTTTACTTACGCGCACATACACACACACATATTTATATAGAGAGACACAGAGAGAAACAGAGAGATTTCACGCTTTTTCTTCGGCCTTATTTCCACATTTTTATAATAGCTAGTTTTGACTTTTCAATACACGCACAAACAGACACCACGTCCACAAAGTCCTTACCCGGCCTTTAATTTCGCAACCATTCGTCGTAAACGTACAATTTCATTTACAAAAAAAAGTTTTTAATGACGTAAATATTCATGCTTTGCCATTTTTAACTCTCTAAAGGTGTGTTTTGTTGTGACTTAACTCACTTGTCTGACAGCAACATCAGAACAAGCCCACGAAATTCATCCTGCCAAAAAGTGCAGGTTTGCGCCTATCATTGACAAGAGCCTTTAGCAGAATATAGGTGACAGTATGACTTCGCTTTGATGGGGAGCACCGCGGCTCCCCATCAAAACTGGATGATCAGCTCCTATCATCAACCTCTCGAGAGGATTTTCGGCTCACCGCATATCTAGAGTGCCTCCATGCCGCAAAGACGCTATACATTTGCAAACATCCATCCGATACGGGGATTCGAAACCGGGTCCTTCGATACGGCAGCCAGAGTCACTAACCACTATCCCGGTTGGGCGGCACTCTCTAAAGGTTAAGGGTTTGCATTTGAAACCCCATAGTTCTCCAAAATACCATGAATAAATGCAATATTTTAATTGCAAAATGATCCTTTTATTTTGTACCTTGACTCCTTTTCTTCCAATATACATCCAACCTGAAATCAGATCCATCATGAGCTGGCAGTACTTTTCGTATGTAGCAAATTGGAAAGCCATCCTTCTACGTGGAATTTTACGTCAGTAGCCTTTTTTAATGTAAAAAATCAATTTTATAAAAATTACGGAATTTAATCTTTATACTACAGGAAAATTTTATACTCATTATAAAAAAAAAACGCAGAAAATGTCGTATTCATACGATAAAAACTGACCGAGATGTTTTATTTTAAACTTGGACATCGTATTCAGGGGCTGTACACAAACTGAACAGGAAAATGTTTGCACTTGTTTGTAATTAAAAATAAACTATCAATTTAGAAAAATAGTTTCCGAAGTTAGTACATTTAGATCTTAATCATAGAATCTTACATAATTCGTGTTCTAGAAAACACTGGCGGTCTTGAATATTGGCACATAGACAACTTCTAACATTATTTGTACAAATTTAAAATAAAATTATTTCTAGTTTAATAATTTTTTGTATGATCATTCGATTATGATTCTGAAGTAATAAAATTTCATAAAATCAAAATAACGAAATTTTTAACGTTTGAAAATGTATAAATTATTTAAGTGAAAATTCTTTCTGAATATCTACCGTAACAAAATTATAAATTATAGAATGTCACAGCAAGGAATATCGTTGAATGGCATTTAAAAAGAAAAATCAATCTTTGTAATGTATTACCTGGCTCTTCAAGGCAACTTAGAAAGACGTTAAATATCCCAAATTTTGAAATTAAATAAATAGAATTTGTTTTTTCTTTTTTGTAGCGTAAGCGTCAAACTTCAAACTTTCTGGTCTTAATTTTTTTTACAATAAGTATAAAAATTTCCTAAATATAAATAAAGAGACCACCAGGACATCAAAAAAGTTAGATTTTTTAATTTTTAGAAAACTGATATCTTTCAATTCAAAAATATCCAAACGCGAATATTTGGATCATTTTTATAGTTGATTGTTTTGGTTTAGTTTATTATGGCAAAGCTCACTAAGGGCTATCTGCCTAAGGGAAAGGATGCTTTCGTGGAAGGCTCTCTAAGGGAAACTGACTCGAATGCACGTTATTTAAGCATCAGAAAAGCCCACATAAGCGCACATGCAGCCAGCCCCTTCGCTTGGATTCGAGCGCAGGTCGGAGCTACCCGAGTTCAGCGATTTCACCGCTCGGCTGCTGCTGGGCCTTTTACAGCTCAGGTATATGAAGTATATAGCTTCAACTAATGGCTAAAGAAATAAAGGCTGGGTAAAAACTTTTGCATGTACTTAGCATATATACATATACGGTATAAATTGTAAAAAGAAACAAAAGTAGCAAGTTCTACACCTTAGTTCCTCAGGAAACTGAAATCGCATTCAAGAATAAATGAAGAATTCTATGACAAGGAATAATTTATAAATGACGCAGTTTAGAGACATTTATTATAGGCATATTACTGGTTTGAGGACAAAAAGGAGAAATAACCTTTAAATAGGAGGCTTAAGGGCCTATTACAAATTAAAAAATTAGAATTTTACCTTACGTACACACAATCACACACATACATGTATACATAAAGAAACTTATAAGAGGCAATTATTAAAAACAAATTTTTTATACCCGTCCTGCGCTATAGCTGCAGGATTGAAGTAAAATAAACTTAAAGCATCTAAAGATCTTTTTTAGAGTATTGTTTGAATGACTATTTGGTTTAAAGTGTATATTCCTATAGCGCTCTACATTTATATTTGTCGCTCTATATTTATATTTATATTTATATTTGTCGTGTCTGCATATAATGTTTTTAGACCAATTTAGTTTTTTTTTTTTTTTTTTTAATTTCGGATTTGCATATAATGTTTTTAGACCAATTTATTTTTTTTTTCGAATGGTCATTTTACATAATGTAACGTTTTTTGTTATTTTGGGTAGTTAATTTGAAATAATTATTCTTTCTTTTTTTTTTTTTTAATTTATTCTTTTTCTCAAGTGTTTCGAAGACGTGTGGGAAAATCCTGGAATATCTGAGATTTACTTTTTTCGGTTTTATATGAATTTTTAATGCAATAAAAATTTGTTTCTTTTTCGTTTTTTGATCTCAAATGAACCAAGAGAACGAAACACGTTTTCGAAGCGTATTAATAAACTTTTATAAAGCTTTAGTTCATTTTCCCCTGATGAGTTCTGAATTGGAGTTTCAATAACAGGAGATTAATTGTTATATTTTTATTATCTTGTATATTTTTTCCCCTTTTGCGTTTTTAGTTTTCGAGTTTGTACTACTATGGTCCTTTTTTAATCTTGAATTGTTTAGATATTGTATTTAACCTCTTATATAAGTATGCAATTATTAATACTATTGAGGAATTGCCTTGCTCTGACTCCTTGCTTTGAGTTTCAGTAAAAGGAGAGTAATTGTTATATTTTCATTATATAGTATATATTTTCGCCTTTTTGCATTTTTAGTTTTAAAGTTTGTACTACTTTGATCCTTTTTTAATCTTGAATTGCTTAGATATTGTGTTTAACCTCTTATAGAAGTATGCAATTATTAATACTGTTGAGGAATTGCCTTGCTTTGACTCCAATTTACTTTTATCTTTAGGTGCTTTAAGTCTCTCTCTCTCTCAGGCGATAAATATGAATTATAAGCATATAACTGACGATCTGCTGTCATTTTGTGGCTTCCATATTTTACAAAAATAATAAACATTTAGTTTTATGAAACTAAAATAAGAAAATAATTTATTTTATGTACGGAATTTGTCAAAAATGTGCGTAAATACAGGAAAATTGCAGTATATTTTGTTCGAGTAAAATGCAGTTGCATTCTGACGTCTTTGTATATAAAATTCAGCAAGTACTGGATTAGTTAGCTTTGTACACATACTAGATATTAGGGAACATCGACAAAATTATGGACATAAAAATGTATCGTCACATTCTGCATTCCACAAAAGGGAAGAAATAACCTATTTTCAAAAAATCATTTATTTTATTCACGTAAGCAGTAGCATATAACCCAGAAGATTAATTTTAAATCTTCCTGATCATGTAAGCAGTTGCAAATAACCCAAAACATTATTTTTAGATCTTCTAATTCCAAAATCCCAGATTAATTAATGTCATTTTCATAATACCAATGTAAGAAGCTTTCCTTTACTATGCTCAGAGAATTTATTTGCATTTTTTTACACATGTCTGCAGTAAAGTACATCTAAATTAAATCTAAATTCTTATACAGAAACATCGTTAAGTGCATATTTGATTTTCATAACCATTTTTTTTTCATTTTATGAATGTTTTTTAAAAATCCAACTCATATATATTACACAAGGAAACTTTCACAATAGGAATTGGAAATTTGGAATAAATTGTTACTTATTTCTGATAGTTTGGCAATTCAAAAGCTCGATCACAGGTAATTACATGCAGCATTTTTAAGATACTTCCTCACAACAACAGATGAACAACATGTAATTCAATCACATATCAGTCTGCTTATTAATTAAATTTTTTAGAAATTAATTTAGAAATTTTTATATGATTTAGTAATTTTTATTTAGGTATGAATGTTAACAAAATTCGGAATTCGCTTTTGTGAAACGATCATTTGTACATTTCTAGCAGTAGCTTCTGCAGATTTAAATGATTCTTTAATACATAGAAAATAATGGCTGGTTTACTTTATATATCTTTCTTATATCATTTTCACTAATTAAATGAATTTAAGCAATAACAGAATTAGGGCAAAAGATGCTTATTTTAAAACAACTGAAATCAATTATAATAAGTTCTTAAACAATATGAGTAAAAAGCCTTCAAAGTTAACTATCTCAAGAATGTTCTGTACTTACTTTTTTCATTAAAAGACACCTTTTCTTAAAAATCCTTCAAAACACTAATTAGAGTACTGCTAAAATCTTGTTTCCGAATTTCATCGCACTCCGCAGCATCTTTAAAAAATAGTGTGTATTTAGCTCCATTTAAGGAATATTCACTTTCATCTTTTCACAGTTACTGAAGTTATTTCAGAAAATACACCATTTAATAACTATTTAACATTTCAATCTGTTAAATGTGAAAGATTGGCTTATTCTGTGGCTGTAGCATTAACGTATTAAAACTATCCATAGAAACTACTTAGAATAAATATTAGGATCATATTTTATTTCGCATAAGTAAAATATGATACTAATATTTATTTTAAACTATAAGAAACGTGGAAGTGTAACATTGTCGACGTTCAGAAGTGCCCAAATGTAGCATTGTTGAATATTTTATATAAGTCAGAGGGCATTTTATAAAAATAATTATGAAATGCTTATTAATGAGTATATTAAGCGAGAATGAGTTACTGAATAAGTCATTAATATATTATGAATAAGTTTTATATTAAGATACTTTGGATGTTGTCATTAATAAAATGTTATGTTCAAATAATTAACTAAAAAAGTGATATAATTTAGAGACAAAATTTCTTTTTGGGAGGTTTTATGAAAGTATCATACAGTATCATACATTGTTCACAGTTACTCTGAAAAGCAAACACTATTCGACAGTTTACAGAAAATCAAATGATTTAACACTAATTTATAAAAATGTGAATTCTCAATAAAGAGATTATTTTTATCCTTTTTTCTCATGCATTTCAAAAGCTGACAAAACTAGTGCTTAAATTTCTCCGCAAATAATATCAAGTGTCCAAACTTTCTCCAGGTTCGCTTTTAAGTCTGAAACTTACACATTTTGTATCCAGAAATTATGACTCTTAATTTTAGGCAAAACTCAGTTTTTAATATAAACCAATGCCAATCTAAAATTGAATTTTTCTAAACTTAAATTTCATATTCTTCTGGCATTATCTCTTTACATATAAATACTTAAGTTATTTTTTTCTTATCAAACCTCATTATGAATACCTTCGCAACAGAAAAATATTGTAAAAGTATTTTACACTATCGAAAAATCTCACTAGCATGGATTCACTTAAAACCTTACCTTTGGACAAGAATTCCTCCTATAGCGGAACCCAGAAGAACAAACAGAGATTGACTAAAGAAGACCCAAGACATGGTTGCGAATACAGTGTCAGTTTTGCATCCCAAATCGAACAAGACAGGTCCCAAGAATGCAACACACATACCAAATGACCAGAACACTGCACATAGAGTCCCAGTAACATGCTTATTAGCCCACAGTAGTTGGTAAAAATGTTCTCTTTTGGTTGGGATTGTAGCTACAGAGGAAAAGCCTCTTAATGCACTTCCTAGTTCAATTTGAGAGCCACCAACTTTATCAGATGATGGAATAGTTCCTGGCTGAAGTTCATTAGGAGCCTGGTATTCAGAATTAACGTCCTGAGACATATTTCTTTATTTCGCAAGAACAGATTAAGGTATTAAATAGAACTGAACTGCGGCATCCTTTTCTTTGAGCAAGTTATGACACGGGCATCTAGAAGCTAAGCAATGCTAAACAATATGCTTAGCAGTTTTTAAACACAACTGACAGACTAGTTTGTGATATAAAAAACTAACTATATAACTACAGTTTTCTGAGAAATCTCTTAACTTTGTGTATCAGAAAGTGGTAAAAAATAGATATCACTCTGGAATTTTGAAGAAAAATTTCCTTTCAGACTCAATTTTTCGATTGCAAAGTGGAAATAAAGGCGTCTTTTGCATAATAAATTATGCAAATATATTCCAGACTATTATTTAGAAGGCAACTAATTAACGTAAAACTCCATGCGCAAACTGAAATTTCAGAAAAGATGATGATCCTTCAGTATCCTTGAAATCACTGCATAAAAGCCATTGGATGTTTGGTCGAGGAATCAGAATTCACAAGGGATTTATCGGAGCAACCCCCTAACTTTTCAGGACTGAGTGCCGAGTCGTTAATAGCCGTTGTCCCAACAGGATTCCCTAACGCATGGCTCCTGTTTCATTGGGTGTCGCGCGAACAGTGTCCTAAAAAGACGTTATTTTTAGCGCAAATGTAACCGAAATCAGAGGAACAGCGCCATCTTTCGGAAAGCTATAAAGTTCTTTCAAAAGTTCCTTTCGCGGAATTTTCGTCTTAAACTTCCTATCAAATTTTTCAATTCGTAAATCTTAGCTTAGTATCATGATTTCATTTTTATCATCGAGGGTATTTTCAGGTACATGTAACAAGGTTACAATATTATGTTGGAGATGAAATTAAATAAAAGTTAAATCAGTATTGAGACATGTTGACTAGTCCAGCTTGTATAATTATGCGTATGAGACCTTACGAATAGGTTCTGAAAACGGGAAGTCTTGTCAGATATTTAAATTTTTCGTTTATCAGGCTGTTTGTTATCTTTGCGATTTCAAAAAAAGAGAAAGGTGTGAAGATTTATTGCTCATCAATATTCCCGAAAGAACACTTAAATGATTATTATTTATCTATTCAGAAGGGGTAAAATTTTCTTTTGGGAAGTAAAAATTCCTGATAAATTCATACATTTGTGGTAATTTTATTTCGTTTCTCTTTATTTCCTTAACTATTTTTAATGCACTGTCGTTAACTATTATTGATTTAAAATATGTTGATTTATGTCAATTAAATCTCATCAAAAATATTCTTATCGTATTTTTAAAATTTTCCATTGAGTCTACCCCTTCATCTCTCTGTAATAATCTGTCTCTACAACTGAATATTTTAGGTAAACGTAGATGCAAAATACATAGATCTTTACGGTAAGTCCTGGACCTTACAGTAGTTCGATGACGCAGTTTGCTAACACTACACCAAAAGTGTGGGTTCGACTTCTGTATAAAGTTTGAATTGCATGTGCATGTTTTCCTTCTCGCTGGTGTGATATTAGTCTGCTCCCTGTGTTGCATCCTGGAAAATGTCCTGGGTGATGAGGCTAGGTAAAAGAAATTTTTTCAGCATTATGAGAAACAAATGCTACTTGAACTAAACAATAGCTAGTTATCAAAAGATAGACATATTCAGCTACGGCGATAAATAGACAGAAAGTAAATATATTTGTTTTTGTATTTAATATTTGGTTTAGTTTATTTAATTATGGCAGAGTGCTAGAGGGCTACCTGCCTAAGGAGAGGAATACCTTCGTGGAGGACTTTCTAAGGGAAACTGGATCGTATACACGTTGCACATGGGAAAACCCACGAAAACTCCCATGCAGCTATCCCGTTCGCCGGTACTGGAACCCCGGACCATACTGCCAGTGTTTAACGACTTTACCCTTCGGACATTTTATATTGAGTAATAAACCTAAGAAGTAGGACTTCATCTCTCACCCGTCACATTCTGCGATTTTTATTTTTGTTTCTTTGCCGAAATTATGTTTTGATTTGAATTGGTTCTTCAATTCAAAACAAAATACAATTTCTTTCTGTGAGTTAGGTAAAGTATATATGTCAATTAAGTAAACGGAAAACTTCGCCTTTTTTCTCTTTATGCATACATATTAACTGTAGAACTCTAAGCAAACGCGACTTTGTCCATTTGCATAGGGCCGAGTGAATAAGCTTGCTGAACACTGATCCAATTCGTATCCCAGTGAAAGTGCTGATGGCATTTCCTTTGCTTAGCGAGAATACGTGCCAATTGCCAAAGTCATCCAATTTCTTAAACAGATAATCCTTCCATAATTAAATAATCCAGCTGCACAGGAGAAAGAAGGAAGCCAACAACTACACGAATAATATTCTCTCTTAGTAAAACGAGCTGCACAGAAATGTTTTCCTTTTCTTCGAACATTACAGGATTCTTAAAACCTTCAGAAGATAATATCTAACAAAGTTTCCCCCCTGGTAAAAAAATTAAATATTTGCCAATAAATTCTACTGCCTGAAAGCCAAATTGTAGCCAACATGGAAACTGGAAATCGTTTTAATCGCACTTTTACGTGTATTAAATTTCACTTAAACAGTAATTATGTTTCAAAATTTGATATTTGCTTATGAGCAAAGATTATAAAACGAATTTTCACGGGAAGCATTAAAGTTGAATTTTTATGGAAATATTTTCTAGTTATTTTTCATCATGCAGTCAAACCACGTTTTGACTCCATGATGAAACCGAAATTGGAAAATTTACAGTCGAAGCTGTGATTAACTTGTTGAAGTTTGTCTTAACTTAGTTTTAGTTGAGGTCCATATTAGAAAAAGCTAAAACTTTTGTCTTTGCTTTATCATTATCAATATCGATCTTTTCTGGTTTAAGTATGCACAAAGCAAAAATACCGCATTTTTAAAAATCTTTAATATAAGATAATTTATCATTGATTTTATACGTTTCAGTTCAAATCAATATAAACTTAAATCGGTGTTCGACTTGATAAACAGGATTCGAGGGAATGAATAAATAAAAATGATTAATGAAGTTTATAAAAATAAACATACAAACATTTAAGAATCATCAGATGTATCATTAAATCACAAGTCCTAGATTTCTTATGAATTACTGCAGAGCTTTTATTAGAAATGAAATAAAGATACAAATCATTAAGAAAGATGAGCACTGCTTTTAAACTATTCAGTGCATAGCTTTAATTTGAAAAGTAAAAGACATATAGAATAGCACCACTTCTGAAAACCGGCAATTTACCAGGCAATATGCATGATAAATGCCCTGGAAGCTTAAAGTAGCGTTATTAGCAAAATGCAACGACCGTGGAAAAATATAAAAAGGTAAAGAATTAGACCTTTTAATGTCAACATAAGGAAAAAAAAGAGGTACTGTGAATCTTCTCTAAACGATGACTGCCCATGGTCTAGATAATTTGGTCGTCTACAGCCATCAAACTCAAATTGTATGCAGTCAGATTTGAAAGCAGCTGATGGGTCACATCTTTTTAACCAAATAAAACTAAACTTCAAATGATTAACTAAATTTTAACTTAATTTCAAATTTCACTGAATATTTATCAAAGCATACATAAATAAAAATAATAATAATACAAATGAAAAACTTCAAATTTATAATATTTATTTTCTATCTCTAAGAAAATACCTGTAAGAATTTTTTGTTGCTTTCACTTATTCTGCTACAAATATTTAACTATAAACTAACTGATAAACGCCCAGCAAACGTCATTGCATTAAGCAAGCGAAAAGGCAACTGCTTTTTCATAAAGCATCAAAAGATGGTATTAGAAAAGGTCTTCTCCGGCTTTATTTTTGAACCCCATGTCCTGCTTACGAATGCAAACCGGAACAGGCAGCTTTTCCCAAAAACGCGCTCCCCCAGAAATAGTTTACGTGTCAGGTACACTCACTTCCAAAAGTTAAGCACAAAGATGTAAAATGCAAAAACATCAACAAATACTGCTTTGATTGACACAAAATTCGGCAGGAGAGTAGCATATATATTTATGCATAAAACAAAATCAATAATTATATACAGAAATAAAAACAATATTAAATTTTTTGTAAGTTATCAGATAATGGTATACTGGACACTTAAACAGAATTATGTATAAAGTGAAAATAAACAGCATAAAATGAAAAAAAGGACATTAATAAGATATGTGATCCCCCTTCATCTGTATACAAAGTTTACACCTTGTGACCATGCTTTCAATTAGGTGGTCAACCACCGCAGAATTAAGCAATCGCCATTCTTCTTGTAGAGCAGTTTCCAGCTCAATAAGAGTGGCTGGAGGTGGGAAACGGGAAGATACAGCACGGCCGAGAGCATCTCAAACATTTTCAATGGGATTAAGGTCGGGCGAATATGCTGGCCACGCCATGCGCGCAATCCCTTCACTCTCCAGGTAGTCATCGACGATGTCAGCTTTATGGAGACGTGCATTATCGTCCATTAAAACGAAAGCAGGGCCAACTGCTGCAGCGTACAATCTCACAACGATTTCTAGGACTTCATCTCGATACCGGACAGCCGTCAAAGAAGAACCCCGTTTAAAGATGTGCAGGTCGGTGCGATATCGTAATGAAATCCCTGCCCACACCATAATGCTTCCGCCTCGGAATGCCTGATGTTCGGTGATGTTTTGGGCCTGATTGCGTGTTCGTTGTTCATGCCATATCGTTATACGCTTGTCATCTGGCTCCAGATCAAATCTTGACTCATCAGTAAACATGACATTGCCCCAGTCAGACATATTCCAATTGACATGTTCCCGACAACACTGTAATCGTGCCCCTTTTGATTGGACGGATAGAGGAACACAAACTCGAGGTACCCGGGCATACAGTCCACTCATATGTAATCTTCGGAGTACAGTAGCTGAGATATCGCCTTACAAATGGACGCTGTAACCATAGATATCACACTTGTGGAGGTCGCTCTGCAATTCCGCTTGGCTACAATAGCAATATATCGATCTTCCGCGGGTGTTGCAACCCTTGGGCGACCGGCTACGGGCCTTCGGACAACTGTCTGTGTGGTTTGGAATTATTTCCATAAACGGAAAATTACAGAATGATGAACGCCGAAGAAAACAGCAACATCTGTGATCGACTGTCCTGCTTCAATGCGCCCCACAGCACGCCAGCGCTCAGAATCGTCCATTCGTCTTCTGGAAATCATAGAAACACGTATGTCTTGAAAACAAATTGTACGAAAGTTTTAAACACCTTCTATAAGCACTTACAATCAACTTCTGTAACCCTTCATAAAGCTGGCTTCTTATAAGACTGCCTTTTTTGCACATTTCTTGACATGAAAGCGCGATTGGCTGTTACCTAACATATTTGAATACCTCCATCTACCTCTGCAGCAAATTGCATCCCCTTCAATTCTGATTGGCTTCCGGAAATTAGCATTTTCCTGTCCGTGCTTAACTTTTGGAAGTGAGTGTATTTATCCACAATATTTTATGATGATGAGTAAACATTGTGTTCAGTTTTGCGTTTCGTTCGTCAATCAGTCGGAAGAAGGGAAGGATAACGGGACAGTTTAATTACATAAAATTCCCAGAAGCAGACGTTCTGTGAAGTGGTAAAGGAATGCGTTCAGTTCGCGACAACTAAAGTAAAAATTACTAATTACAAAACAAATTAAAAAGCCAAAAAAAAATGCAAAATAAAAATCTAGTTTTCAACACGTCTGTGTACAAAAAGAATGCAAAGGTAATTTTTAAATGTAAACTTTAAAATTACAAAACTTTTTTACGTAATAAATTTTGCCATTGAGCCCTAAAATACCATTATTTAGCAAAAAAAATAAATAAATAAATTCAAAATATTATGAATTCCACTCAAGCGTACATTATGAATGTGTAAAATGGTTGGAAACATCCCCCGAAATTAAAATAAAACAATATTTAAAACTCGTAGAGACATTAGGTATTTTTGGAAGCATCACACATGAAAAATGAGCAACACCTTCGCCAGGAATCCAACCACGGACCTCTCGGTTACGCGTTGAGCATGCAGACCACTACACCACGAAAGCATGCAAAGAAGGCGGGAGAAAAACCTTATAAACTGACTACAATTCCTGAACGAAAAGGCCTTGGAACCTAAATGAAAAATGGCGCAATATATTAGCATTCAAACGTGGTGCTTGAAAAGATTTGGTGATAAACATCAAGAACATACTATCGCAGGGAATCTGGATGTTATTAAAGTCCTTAACTTAAGAAAGCTAATGAATTTTGGCACTGAATTTTGGCCATTCTATAAGGTTCAAATAAATAAATGCCTCAACACGATTTTATATATTTATAGTGTAGGTTTGACTGGAATTCACAATTCTTCGATTTTTTTCGACTAAATAAAGATTTTTTATGGCTTTTAGCCAAATCGGCAAAATTTCTTATGTAACGAATTTTTTTTAAGTTTACATTTACAGTTATAATGATTATTGTATTCCTTTCATACACAGACGTGTTGTAAACTAGATTTTTTTGTATTCTTTTTTTTAAAAATTTGTTTAAACTTTTTTGTTATTTGTATTTTAGTTGCCAAAAACTGAATTGCCGTCGGGATAATCGCTTGACAGAAACTGTAAAAATATTTTTGTAAAAAAATTGTTTTGTATTTTTATTTTATCTTAGTTTTGGTCAAAACGTCAAGCGGAACGAAACGTGAGTTCAGTACTATTTAATTGTTCAGGTTTTAATGTTTCAAATTATTACCCCTTGACGAGTCAATTTAAAATATTAATAATTGATTTGCCTTCTCGTTTTCTAAGTTTTAAAAATATTTCTAAAAAAATTTTCAAAATATTTTTGCCTTTCAATTTTTATATTAATTAATTCTAAAATTTAACATTTCCTCTATTTTTTAAATTCAATTTAAAGAACTTTGCCAGGTTAGTGTAATCGTTTTCTTCTAATTTATAAATTTTAAGATACCTTTGGCTTCTGAAATTTAAGTCGTAGCTTTTAGCTTCTATTATACATGTGTCAGAAGAAGAGTAGAATATCAGAAGCCAAAAGCTACGACTATATATATATATATAATAAGAAATAGATAAATATAATAAGAGATAAAATATAAATAAGAGATAGATAAATATAATAAGAGATAGTAAAGATAAAAAATCGAATTTGCCATTCCTCGTTGACAGTGGAGTCAATGTCAGCATAATTCCGGCATCACCTACAGATAAAAGCTTTTCTAGCTTTAAATTATATTCCGGAAATGGTTCAGAAATTGAAACATGTGGAATTGAAATTTTTAATCTTGACTTAGGATTGCGAAAAAATTTCCAGCTTCTCTTTATAAAAGCAAAAGTAAGCAAATGAATATTAGGAGCCGATTTTTTAAACAAATTTCATTTTACTTATTGACCTGAAAGGACAATTGATTGACGAAGAAACTAAGCTTTGCGTTGAAGATGGCATTTCTTCAATATCATTAAGTAATAGTATAAGCATAATAAACAAGTCAAATAAATATTCAAATCTGTTTTCTAAATATCCTGACATACTTAAGCCAAACTTACTAATTTCAAATATAAAGCATGACGTCAAACTGAAGTAGTAACTAAAGGTCAGCTTGCATATTTCAAAGCTCGCCAACTTGACCCAAAACACCTAGAAATAACTAAGAAAGAATTTAAATTCATGCTAGATAACGAAATAGTTCGTCCTTCTAACTCACAATAGTCAAGTCCATTACATATGGTGATGAAGAAAGATGGCTCATATCGCCCGTGCAGAGATTATAAGGAAGTTAAATTCCCAAACAGTGCCTGATAGTACCCAATACCAAGAACTGAAGATTTTCGCCACATTTTAAAAGACACCAAATTTTTTTCTAAAATTAATCTCTTTAAAGCATATTATCATATACCAATAGCAGAAGAGGATAAAGGTAAGACTGCGATAAAAACTCCATTTGGCGTGTATGAATTTAATGTTATGAGTTTTGGTTTGAAAAATGCGCCTTCAGCATTTCAAAGATTTATCTGTAAAGTTTTTAGAGATTTAAATTTCACTTTTGCTTATTTAGATTACGTATTGATTGCATCATCTAACGAAGAAGAGCATAAAAAACATCTGAATCTAATTTTTGAATAACTAAACAAATATGGCTTAAGAATAAATTTGTCAAAATCAACTTTTGGGGAAGAAAATGTAGAATTTTTAGGGTATTTGATTACATCCGAAGATTGTCATCCATTACCTCAAAAAGTAGAAGCTATATTGAATTACAAAACAGCTAAAACCATCCATGAACTAAGAACATTTCTTGTCATGATCAAATTTTATCGTCGTTATTTAAAACACGCTGCAGAAACCCAAGCCATTTTACATGACTATCTGAAAGGTTCAAAGAAAAAAAGACAAAAGAAAAATTCAGTAGACAGAAGAGGCATTAAAACAACTTGCAAAGTGTAAACACGTTCTTGCTAATGCTGCATTGCTATCCTAACCGAATCCTGAATTACCTCTAACATTGTTTACAGACGCTTCAAATTCCGCTATTGGATCAGTTTTACAAAATTACGACAAAAATGGATGGAAGCCAATGCATTCTTTTCTAAAAAACTCAATACTGGACAGCAAAATTACAGCCTGTATGATCGTGAATTACTTGGAAATTTACATGTCTACAAAACACTTTAAACATCTTTCAGAAGGAAGAAATTTTACTACATTTACCGATCACAAACCTCTACTGTACGCGTTTCAGCAAAAATCAGACTAAGCTTCACCCAGACAATTACAATACATTTCACAGTTTACCACAGAAATCAAACATATTAAAGGTGAAAATAATATAATAGCTGACGCATTATCAAGAATAGAAGAAAAAACAGAAATTAATTATGATGAAATAGCGGAAAGCCAAACTTATGACGAAGAATTAAAAAATTTACAAAATTCAACTTCACTAAAATCTAAACAATATCTGTTACCTTCAGGAAAAAATTTATAGTATGACACATCAACCATAATAATTAGGCCGTATATACCAAAGAAATATCGAATGAAAATATTGATTCACTTTCACGGATTTTCACATCCAGGAATAAAATCATCCGTAAAGCTTATAACTTCAAAATTCATTTGGCCAAACATTAAAAACGACACACAACAATGAGCTCGAGCATGTATTTTCTATCAGAAAAACAAAGTTTCTCGCCACAAAAAATCAATTTTCGGAAAATATCAAGAAACTACTGAAAGATTTCAAACAATTCATATCGACATAATAGAGCCATTAATCCCATCAAAAGGAAATGTTTGCTGTGACTTGCACAGATAGATTTACAAATTGGGTTGAAGTAATACCGTTAAATAATATATCGGCAGAACCTATTGTCAATGCTTCCTACAACAATTAGATTACAAGACTTGGAACACCCTATAAAGTAATAACAGACCGTGGAGCGCAATTTTCGTCCGAAATATTTAAGAACTTATCAGGAATCTGTGGTTTTAAGCTTAATTACACGACAGCCTACCATCCACAGTGTACTGGGAAAATAGAATGACTTCACAGGTCACTCAAAGTAGCATTAGAAGCCTATAACAACCTATCCTGGAGTGAAACTTTACCAACTGTCCTCTTAGGATTACGATCTGCAATACCAGAAGATTCTAATCATAAAATAGCAGAAATGGTTTACCTATAAAATGGACAATGAACAGAATGGACAACATATAAAACTATCTGGTGAATTTTTCACAGAAATTTCCATTCATAGACCAGAAGCATTCGTAAATAATCTTAAAAACTAGAGAGAATTCATCAGGCCAAGACTATCACATCACAAAACTTCACAAAATGTTTTCGTTCATAAGGACTTAAAAACATGCTCTCACGTATTTCTGAGATTAGACAGAGTAAGATAGTCACCCGAACCTCCTTATGAGGGACCAGTTATGATGACTGAACGAACACCAAAATATTTCACTGTTGGGAAAAAAGTCAATGTAACAATTGATAGATTAAAACCAGCCTTTACCTTGGCAAATGAAAATGATGACTTTCTCCATATTAAAGAGGACACATTGAACGTAAATGAAGAAAATGCATCTCCTAAACAGTCTCTATGTGGCAAAACAATAAAGATTCCGGTAAGATTTAGAGACTGAAATAACTCCTACTAGTTAAAATTGTTGAATGTAACTTAGTTACTGGTGGGACAGTAATGTAGGAGTCCATAAAGAATTCTAAAAATACTTAAATATTAATAATTTTATCTAATAGTAATATTAGAAGCAATAATTCAAATTTACGCTTATTTAAAAAATCGTTTTTGAAATTTAACTATACGAAAATATCATTATCGTAATTTTAATTGCAAACGGTTGCTATTGTAACAATTTTCCAAAAGAAAAGAACAGATTGTTTATAACAAGTAAGTTGATGGATGGATTTAAAATATGTTTAAGTCCTCGGAAAGAGTAAGTAATTGTAAATATTTACTTTAATAAAATTGTTCCATTAGTATCAACATTGGTTTATATTTTGTGTGGCATCATTACTTGGTGACCACACTTTCATTTCGCGTGTTTTCTATAGATACTACCGCATGCACACCCTGCATGATTACGTGATTACGAGTCGTCTGGGTGCATCTTACCTCTCCTGCAAGCAGCCCTGCGACCTCAACTGTATATATATATAATTAAAACAATCAGTTTCTGGATTTGAAAGAAGTGACTGATATCTATTTGCAGAAAAATTTATATATTATTTTTCTTTCACGATAATTATAATAAAATCTTCTCAGTCCGTAAAATAACTTTAGCTTATTTGAAATTTTCGATTTTATGTAGATAACTCTAATTTAATTTTAAAAATGTATCTTAAATCTAAAAATTCACTTTGTTAAACATGTCTAAATTCCAACTAATATTCTTGTAATAAGCGTCTTATTACTAAATATCTTATTATGTTTTTTACCTTTCTATTTTTCGCCTTGCCATTATTTTGAAGTTATTTAGCTTTATTAAAAACTCTATATTTCAAAATTAGAAATGTCGTTAGCAGAGTTTTTCAAAAATTTTGGACTGCTAACTTTACACCATAGTGCGTTTGTCATCCATGCAACTTGCCATCGCTCGAAACGCAAGGTCTTATAAACGCACTTCTTAATAACTTAGATATTTATTTGTTTTCTCAGTAACTGCTTTAATTAATGTAATTTAAAATATATTTAATTTATAAAATATCCAATTGATATTTTACAATATGTTGATATGTAATATTTTAAAAATTGGTAGCATTATCGTAGCTACAGTCTTATGTGAATTTTTATAGATTTCAGAAAGTTACTAAAGTACTTATTGCTATAATTAAGAGAGATTTATAATACATAATATATAATTAATGATATTTCCAAACAAAAGGTTTATAATGAATTATTTTTCAAGAAATATTAATGCATTTCCCTTTCTTTTATGGTGCAATTTGACTCTTAATAATGCCTGGATACTTTTGGGCATGCCTTCTATAAAAACTTTGCAATGCTGATGTAGACCATTATTATAATCCACCCCATATTTCCTGAGCTGAGTTAGTTTATCCTGTTTTGTTATTTCTTCTTCAAGGATTTTAATTAAAAAAATATTCCGTATTCCTCCAGTGAGGTTCATATTAGGACGATTTCCAGGCCAAGCTAGCGTTTCAAGATTTCTAGAAGTAAAATAATTTTTCACGATTCTGGATGTAGGGCAAGAAGCATTCTTTTGTTGAAAAAATTGCACCTACTTCAAGAAATCAACCATTAAGACCTGGAGAAACATGTTTTGCCAAAATCTCCTCGTATTTTTGTGAATTTACACTTCCTTTTAATTATTTCGCTCTGTCCGGTACCATAAATAGATATGCAGCTCCAAATCATCAAAGATAGAGAGTGCTTTACTTTACTTGAAAATGCAACTTTCTTTACTTGCTTCTCCTTGCCTACTACGAATAAGTTTAATCCTGTCATTCAGTATTTGGTTTGAAGTCTAATCGGGGGGGGGGGGAACAATCTTTTGGCAAAGATTATCAAGAATAGAGAGAGAAATGTTTGTTAATAAGGAAGCAATACAGTAAGAGGCTTTAAAATATTTTCCGTGGGCTATAGAGACCAATTTTTCATAGCCATTTAGTCAATTACTCAACAAAAAGCAATAGAGAAACAAATCGATAGAGGATCCGTCCCTTTCTAACGTAAATACCTTACAATATTTTGCATAGGACGGTATATAAAAGATTACTTATGCTATATACTATGCATCTCGGGAGACAATCATTGTTTTTTTTTTAATTTCTATCCACGCATTTTTTTAAAAACCACTTCATATATTTAATTTTATTGCCTATATTGTTGTATATCAGAGTTTGCATATTTCTGTATTGTATTCATGGCATAACAAATATTTTTCTAACGTCTTATGTTAAATATCTTGGTACAGAATACTCAATTGTGTGCCGCTTAACAACGTGAGTTTCTTAATCTAGCTACAAATTTTAACTAAAATTACTTGCAAAGACAGATTTTCTCAAGTAGTTTTAATAGTAAACTCTCATTGATGTAGTGCATAATATAACCAGTTCATGAGATTTATGAGGTACTTCTATGAGATGCTTTTATCGGTATTATAATTAATGAAAGATGCTTATAATATTATACTATATTTATATCAAACCTTTTTTATTTCATTTTTTTATTCAGGATTATTTTTACTGTATATCCAAATTATTTCAAATTGATATAGAGCGAAATTAAACTCTTTATAATCTATCAAATATTTAAAACTATGTTTTGATTTGTTTATATACTACATTTTGATTTGTTCGATGTTTTCGCATTTTTACAGGTATCCTTCATTTGCTTTGCTCATTCTTGTGTTTACTTGTATTATTACCTAGTTACTAGTCTACTTATTAGTTCTTGCGTTACTTCTATTTTCTTTACTTTTTATACTTAACTACTTTAAATGTTAACTCTGGCTCCGTGAAGACAGGCAACTTATCATTCCGTCTTAATCTCCGAGTAACACTGAATATACAAGATGGTTTAAAATAATCCTTTTTATTAGTTCTTTAATCGAACAATTTACACGACCTGCGTAGTAACAGAAACTGCCTACGCAACTCGAGGGATTAACCGAAACCAAAAGTCAAATTAAAATTTAAATATTCAAATTTGAGATTTGTAAGACAAAGTAAGCCTATAAGTTTTGGCTCAAGCCCTCAGTTTACGCAAGCAAACACGGCTAGCAAAGCCGAATTTAAGTAAATTCAGAAGTTGGAAGAAAATCGTATCCAGATGGTCAGCTAATGTTGCCAAAAGGTGTCTCTTATACTCAAGAGTTCTGTACTTATGTAAATTAACTAATTTACATCCTGATGGAAGCCGACGAAAAAACAGGTCACAGTGAATGCAAAAAAAAAAAAAAAAAAAAAAAAAAGGTTTTAGTTAAACTAACAAAGTTTTATTTTAATTTGCCTTTTTCTATCTGTCATTATTTCAACTTCCCGTTAGAATAAGCGCGCGTTTCAGCTTTATGCTAATTTGAAGTGGAGCCAAGTTCTACTTAAACGAGAGGTAGGAACCTCTCAGTGTGAGAGAGCTTTTAGTCTCAGACCACTGTTACTCTATTCAACGTTCGCCTGACCAGCTAATATTTAAATTCTAAGCCATAGCGCTGTTACGCTATTACTTATTGAAGTAATTCTAAGTGCGTTAGTATTAGTTAAATCTTGCTACGCACCCTTTAGCATAGAAGCCAACCTCGCGTTTATAGCTCTGTGAGCAACGACTACTTAATTTCTAATTAGTTTTAGTTTAAATTTATGTGATTGTTCAGTTTAGACCCAAGTGGCGGTCATTATTTTCTGTATCCCTCCCGAGTTGGGAAGTGGCTGTATATAAATTGTGGTTTAATAAAAGAGGATTTTAAATCCCTCTGAAGTGCAGTTCTTCTACCACTTAATTATAGTATACTACCACAGAACATAGCTGCATTCAGCTGCCTCTTCAAGATCAAGATTTAGTTACTTTCACGAACATGTTTGCCAAGAATATGCACCGAAAACTCAGTCCTGACAAATAAACATAAAATCCTAAAACTCTTCCTTGTGTTTCCTTGCATTTACCTGTTCTTCTATCTTCTGTTTGTTGATAATATTTATTTTCATTCGTTAATTATTATTGTTGAAAATATTTATTTTCAACATCAGCACACGTTCGTGGTATTGGTCATTAAATTTATAGCAAACGGCTCTTCAGTTTCCCTGTATTCAAATGTTTAATTTTTCATATATTATATGTTACAACCTTGTAATAAATAATTCCTCAAATTTGCACTTTAAAATTACTGCTTAAATTATATTCATTGGTATTGCTCACTTTATGATTTTACTTTACTTCACCTCTTTATGCAACACGTTACATATAATAAGAAGATTTCTCTTTAAAATATATCTACGATTTATTAGACCAAGTTCATTGCTGTAAGTGATGCATATAGGCATGTAATCAAAATTTCAAGTGTGTTAATGCTACAGAGAAGTAAATTGAATGATTGCGCAATATAAAATGCAAAATATTTTCAAAGCTGAAACTTCTAATAGATGAATTTTTTATATAATCTTTTAAGAAGAACTTTATACGATATTTAGACAAACTAAATAATATGTATTTCCGAATTTAAAGAATTAAATAGCATAATATTTGTCAAAGACATACTAAACGCAGGACGACACGTTAAACATAACGTAAGCCTAAATATAAAAAGTTAATAGTTATAGTATTAATTTTTAAAATGGAATAAAAAGAACCAGTGTGAGTGTCAGAAGATGTTTATTTGAGATTTAGTAGCACCTTTTGAACTATTGTTCGTAAGTTGTCAAGATTTTCATGTTTCATTTATGCTCTCGTTACAGTGTCAGATAAATTGCTTGCTCCGCAAATCAGGTCTTGCCGTATCATTTTTTCTCTTGCGATGTCCTAGGCCTCTTTTTTCTTTTCTTCTTCTGCCTCCGATTTCTCTTCCGAGATATACCCACGTCCGGATTCTCTTATGTCATGCGCCCTAGGGCTTTATTTCATGAACCGGCATCGCTGCCTAGGCAGTAGTCCGGTATAGCAGGTATCCAGGTATCCAGGTTAGAAGATGAATCTAGTAAGAAAAGCATTAATTTAGTACGCATTAACTCTATTAATAAGTAGAAAATCTATTATGTCGGTAAAAGCAGAGAGACAGTTACATTAAAAGATAGAAGATGAGATATCAGAACAATTAACAGAAGTAGTCATTTTTGTTAACATTCAATATGTTAGACAGGGAAGAATAAAAACAGAAACATAAGAGCAGATAAATCTGATAAGATACAAATTAGCCGCCCAGACGGTACAGTGGTTAGGAGTAGAGTTTGGAACGAGCTTAGGCTCGAGCTTGATACTCGATAATTTTTGGTCATTTTCGAGTACTCGATACTCGAATCAAAGCCCGACAGGCTTTCGAGCTCTGTACATACAAAATGTTTTTCGTTCTGCATTTTATTTTTAATTTATTTGTCAACATATTTCTTAAGAATCCTAAAAGACATTTTATTGGTGTCATAAAACTGCTCCTTTTTAAGTACATAAAAACTAAAACTTTTGTAATCGTATTACGGATAAGTACAGTTAAACAATAAAAGGATTATAAATATATACAGTAAAATAATGCTTTTACTTTTACCAGTAAACTTTTACGTGAACAGTGTTGAAACTTGTTTTGGTAAAGAGATGAATTTTTTGCTACCTACAGTACATATAGTCCAGTACATAGAAATGCAAGGATTTTTAATCTTCACTGATAGGAACAATATACTTTTAATTTTAAGTAGTAACGTGTATGTAATATTAAATAATGATTTTCTTAGTATCAGTAAAAAAACAAAATTCAAATTGTTGAACATTGAAAATGCCGCGGAACTTACGATAATTTTGTCATTTTCGAGTACTCGATACTCGAATCAAAGCCCGACAGGCTTTCGAGCTCTGTACATACAAAATGTTTTTCGTTCTGCATTTTATTTTTAATTTATTTGTCAACATATTTCTTAAGAATCCTAAAAGACATTTTATTGGTGTCATAAAACTGCTCCTTTTTAAGTACATAAAAACTAAAACTTTTGTAATCGTATTACGGATAAGTACAGTTAAACAATAAAAGGATTATAAATATATACAGTAAAATAATGCTTTTACTTTTACCAGTAAACTTTTACGTGAACAGTGTTGAAACTTGTTTTGGTAAAGAGATGAATTTTTTGCTACCTACAGTACATATAGTCCAGTACATAGAAATGCAAGGATTTTTAATCTTCACTGATAGGAACAATATACTTTTAATTTTAAGTAGTAACGTGTATGTAATATTAAATAATGATTTTCTTAGTATCAGTAAAAAAACAAAATTCAAATTGTTGAACATTGAAAATGCCGCGGAACTTTGGAACTTTGGTATATACTGGCTTTCAGCAGGAAAGCAAAAAATCCTAATGTACCTGTATTGGGCCTGACGAAGTAAGTTCCTGAAGTAGACTTTCTCACGTGGAGATAGAAATGAGTTGGAGAAATAGAATAAGAAGCGCCTTGCTCCTGTATAGCTACTGGTTAACAAGATTTGAGTTTAATAAGA
>KK112173.1:1086720-1110292 GCA_000611955.2 Stegodyphus mimosarum
AGCATGCAGTATTAAACTTTACTAAAAAGTACGCTGAATCACTATTATAAAAGTAGTATAAATGATAACCAAGATATCCAACATTTATAAAAGTCCTCTAGAAACGAGATAACTGAAGAAAGAAACCGGGAATATGCATCGACTTACAAAGTTTAGGACAATTGTCAAAAACTGCTATATGCCAGGTCTTATATCCAAATTAAATTTAGATTATTTGAATATGGTAAAACACACGAGGGTTATAGGCCTAAAGGAAGGGATGCCTCCGTAGAGCACTTTTTAAGGAAAACTGGCTCACATTCAAATTACACATATAGCAAACCACGAAATTTATAAAACAAATGAAACTGGCCTGTATTACAGAGCATTACCAGAAAACACATTAAAGTTTAAAAATGAAACAGCTGGTTTTAAAAATTCGAAAAAATGAGTTACTGTGCTATTAACGCGCAGCAGTATAGATGCAACATGTAAGAGACGCCATTGGTTATTGGAAAAAGCAGAAAACCTCGATGATTAAAAGAAGTGACATCTAACTTATCATAACGACTCATTCATGACAAGAGTATTTTTACTGATTTTTTTTTGGAAAGGGATAAAGCAAATAGATTCACAAATTAGGTAACTGTGCTACACTCCCGTCTGATATCGTTCTGAAAAATATTAAATGAGTGTTCCTTCCAGTAAATACGGCTTCTATCATTCAGGCTTTAGACCAGGATATTATAAAAGCTTTGAAATGTTATTACAGGAAAGGTGTCATTCGGAAAAAGCTTAACAAAATTGAATCTATGGCTACGTTTTAACGTTATTAGACTTTATCAAAAGATCACTGGAAAGGCCTAAAAATCAAAAACATAACTAACAGTTAAAATCAATTCTATTTAACATGGAAAAGGAAAGCACATCTCGCAAGAGCTAAATACTCTTTTGAAAAAAAATCGAAGCTCCAAGAAGGGCTTTTGTGATCGTGACGAAATTTGGTATGCAAAAACATCTTGATCGAACATGCAAATGACCCAAGTTTCAAGGCAAAGGAACAGGAATTGCGATCATAGCGCGAATTTCTAGTGCGCAATTCGCAAAGTATAAAACCAGTTACAGAGCCGGAAAATTTATCTTTTTTTGTTACTGCCATTGTAATTCCGTAAAGGCGGAACTAAAGATGCCATTACGACGATATGGAAGACCTTACAGACAACTAAACGAGTTCCAAAGTGGTCGCACTGTAGGGTTGCGTGAAGTTGGGTGGTCATACCGAGCAACAGGCCACCACCTGCAGCGTACAGAAACTGCTGTGAAAAGATGTTGGCAGCAATGGTTGCTACAAGGAAACTGCCGACGAAATGAAGGCTTTGGAAGGCCAAGAAGCACAAATGTGAGGCAAGGAAAGATGATTGTTTGCCAAGCCCGAACCGCCCCAGCGGTATCATTGTCGACTATTCAACGCATTACAGCCACGTCTGTACCTCCCGTGGTACCGTCCACTCTCACGGCGCTTGTCTGAGGCGGGGTTACGCTCACAGAGCCCTTTAAGACGTTTGCCTTTGACCCCACAACATCGGCGGAGTCGTCTGGAGTGGTGTCACAGAAGATCACCATGGTTGCCATCAGCCTGGCATTGTATAGTGTCCAGCGATGAATCCCGCTTCACTCTTGAATCAGATGACCACCGTGTTCGTGTCTGGAGAGGGATGGGGACAGCGGTCCCAATCAGCCTTTGTTTTACAAAGGCATGCAGCCATAACCCCTGGTGTGATAGTGTGGGGCGCTATTTCTTGCAAAAGCAGGTCATCTTTAGTCATCCTCCGTACATCTTTAACAGCTCAAAGATATGTTGATACCATCCTGCGGCCGGTTGTATTACCCTTCATGGCACGTCATCCTGGGGCCATTTTCCACCAAGATAATGCCAGACCACATACCGCTCTCATATCTCTAGACTGCCTCCGTGTGGTTGATATTCTTCCTTGAAAAGCAAGGTCACCAGACCTTTCACCAATCGAGCATGTCTGCGGCATGGTAGGCCGCCAGATTCGGGCACCACAAAATATCGCAAATCTGGAGCGACAACTGATGAATGCCTGGCACAATGTGTCGCAGGATGACATTAGGAACCTCTACCATGCCTTGGCTCGACGGATTCAAGCATACAATGCCGCCAGGGGCGATTCGACCAACTACTAATTTGAACAATGGGTGATTGTGAGCCGTGAACAGGTACTATGACCTTAATTTTTTATTCATTTTATTACTTGTGTATGAGCTATAAACATATTCAATTTTATCAAAAACAACCACTTCCTTCATGGTGCTTCCATTTTTTTGCAAAAGAGTGTATTTAAACATTAACACACAAGAGCTGGCGTCAGACATTGGCCACGAACAAGCCCAAAAATGCGAGAAGTAAGTACCAAAGTCTTGGCGATAAAGTTCCAAGTTTTTATTCTGGCGCTATGGCGAGCACATATGCATACTGCGTAGCAAACATGAATGCAGCCACTCACTACAATGGGAATTTCCGCCATAAATCTTCTGAAAATGCAAACACTTCGAAGGAGATAACAAAGTTTACATCTTTTCTAGATGTTATGCATATTATAGTCAATGCACGGGAAGCTATGTCCCAAAACACAGTTAGAAATTGCTTTAAAAAAATGTGGTTTTCATTTCAAAGAAGCCACAGAGGAATTGCAAACTACTTCTAATATTTCGGACATCAGCTAGGAAAATTATGAAGATATATTTTTAGAATACATTGCAACTGACGATAATATTGAGACAGCTTGTGAAAACATTGACTACAGTGTTATAGAAAGAGTTAAAAAAGATGCAGAAATTAAAACTGACTACATATCAACTTCAACTAAATCTAGAAAAGCACTGTAAATTCTAAGAACTCATTTGAATTGAAAGGTAGACATAAAAAAAGCTACCAGCAGCTTTATGAACTAGAAAATACAACTGAAAAACTGTTGAAGAACAATACGAAAGAAACAATGATACAGCAGTTCTTTGATAAAGTTTAAAATTTTACCAGGTTTGTAATCATAAATTTTTTAATGAAAATTAAGAAATAAATTTTGTAAGTAATTTAATTTCAGCATGGCAGCATTTTGAATTCAAATTTTGGGTATTAATTATTATACTGTTATTTACTATCTTACTAAGTATGTTCAAATCAAAGCTTATACTATAATCTGCAATACTGAATTCCCTGCCTATTAATTTCAGCGACTCAAATATTAAAATATGTTTAGAAAGGAATTGATTTTATTAAATGGAACGGTATTTGTTTTTTATTATAAGATGAAAATTAGATCTCCTGCAACCAAGACGTAACTTGCCCAAAGCATAAGTAAACCACTAACATTAGCCGTCCAGACGGTATAGTGGTTAGGGGAGCCTACTGCAGTACCGAAGGCCCAGGTTCAGTGGCGTGGGAGAACTTTGGACCCTCCTCCCGGAGCACTCTCCACCAAAATTGGGGGGCGGAACTGAGGGAAGTCGTATTGTCACCCGTATGGTGTTCAAAGCTCCTGCCAACAACAGGTGCAATCTTGTACTCCTTGCCATGATGAAATTTGTGGGCTTGTTTCTGATGTTACTGTCAGACAAATGAGGTAAGTCATAGCAAAAACAAACCACCAACATACTTTGCTACAGAAAGTGAACAGTTATTTTCTGTTTGTGTCCTGCACATTATTTCAAATTGAAATGAGAAAGTGTTAAAGGTTGAATTTCTGAAATCAGTAGTTGTTTCCATTAATTAACATCCCATATTTTATGCTTCTAGCAGAACTTTCTCTATTTTGCATTAAAACAAGAGGTTTTGAGATAACAGCTTGGCCAGAAATATTCTGTTTATGCTCTTATCTTTACAGTATATGCTTGTACTGTATGCGACATGCTCTCTGTTTTTCCTGCAGAAAATCCACTCTCGGTGATGTAAACTAAAAACACTGCTGAACTTTCTCAGCTTTAGCATACGCATCCAAGTTTTCTCGCAACAGAATATAAGATCACTAAGCGACGTTCTTTTAATCCAAAAATCCGTTTGACCCACTACTTGCTATTTGCCTCTGGCCAGAGCTTACTGCAATCCGAGTTTGTCATTGCTTTTGTGACCGCTGGGAAATATTTAAGTTGGACAGTACTGACATGTCAGTCTAAAAGCATACTGATCTATTGCAGTGACAAACTAAAATCTCTGAGTTTAAGGATTGATATCTCCGCTTGCGATAGTTGACAATAAGTGGCACGTCGATGAACTCAAGGCAATGAAATACCAAATCACAAGGTATAACCGCGTTTCTGAAATCTGAATGTGCATTCCACCAGTCTCTTTTTTTTCCCTTTATCATTTAATGCCTTTGCAAATGTCATTATTTAAAGCTATATTCCTAAAAGTATGACCATTTGCATGTTTTAGCTATACCTACTGTTATCCCAATTTGCATAATCTTGCGGCGTTTCCTTCTTGACGATGCAATTTCAATGTTGAGCATGTTTAATGAATTATCTGTACATTAATAAAATGAAAATGTTACAAAATTTAATTCTAAATAAATTTCATTCATTTCTAGCTAATTAAAGCGGATGCCAAAATGAAACAAAAGCACTAAACAATTAATTGACATAGAACAAAAAATTAAAACCGATGCCCGAAAATTCGCTTTTAAATTAAAATTTGACAATACACTTTTATGGTAGCACGGCGTCACCGAAAAAAAAGAACAGTAATTTTACTACTTTTAAGGAGCTAGTATAATACTGTATTTCTTTGATTCTACGCTGCTCCCCCCCTCTTAAAGAAATGTCGCTAAACATAGGGTAAACCTCAGAATGGATGGTGTGCTAGAATTGCAGATATTCTAAATTGTTAATTATTCCACAATACTTAATTTCCCTAAAATATTTATTTAAACATATATGATTAAGAAATCAAAATCGATTATTAAAAGTATCTTTCAGATGCATTTGAAGATTTTATTACATTTATTTGATTGGTTTGGAAACAAAGCACTTTTCTGTGCTGATGGTAAATGTGGTACCTTAGAATCAACGGCACCTTAGAAATGAAGAAATACGGTATACATATTGCCGATCTAAAATTTGCTCTATCCTTTTACTTTTTGTGGTAAACTAGTTAGGATTCTTGTTTTGTACCACAAGCTCAATGAATAATCCGTTTTCTTTAGAAATTCTATTGAAAATTAATAAGTAATTTGACTATATCTTTCAGGTCATTATTTTACGATTTTTCTTAATATCTACCTTTACTATTTATAACTGCATCATGATTTCCTTTTTGGTAAATTAGAAATATCAACACCTTACACATATTTTAAAAATTGGTATACAAAATCGATTCTAAGCCATTTGTAAATTTATACTTCTTGGCAACACAACTACTGGAGCTCTGAGGCTTCTATTCCTGTAAATAACAAAAAATTCTACTAATTATTTTCCTAACGGGAAATTTAATACATTTTTAAGAAAATATTAAAGCTCACAAAAGTAAGACAGAAAGTTAATGCATCATGCAATTTTTTAAATAAGGTTGGGGCAACGGATTATTACAGTACTAATCTCTCACATTACAAGAGTTAAATTAAATTCCGTTTAAGGCATCAATATTTAAACTATTAATCATACTTAGATAAGCATGTAAGGTAAAAATGCATGATAAGCATCTAAGGTTAAAATTACTACAGAATAAACCAATGATTCATTAAATTATTCTCATTCCTAATCACACTCTCTTTCTCTTTTGCAAACAGTGTATACCATTCTCTAAGGCTTGCTGAAGGCTGTTTCTTTCAAAGTCAAAAACAAGTTAAGAAAAAACAAATGGAAGTAATGAAATGTTAAGATATTAGTTAGGGATTTATGAAAGGCTCAAGAGGATTAAAAATTAATAAGCAATAAATGTAAAAAAGTATAACATAAGAAAGCTAATTCAAAGTAAAGCTAATAAAAGCATAACAGATGTCAGATGAATAAAGAAAATCATATAATATAACCAACAACAAACCTTAAAAACTGTAATTATGTACAATTAAAAATTTTTAAATTCTTCATTCTTTAAAAAGGTTGCTAAAATTAAATTTGTCTATAAAGTTTTCAAAAAAAAATGAATGAAGCTTGTGAGGCATATTATTTAAAAGCATAATTACCGTAAAGGAGACATTTCAAACCTTTTTTTAGGAGATAGGGGAAAATGAAACACAGAAGTGGAGTAATACCTACTTAAATTTCGAATTTTCAAAAGAGTACTTCTGTACAAGGCATAGTGTGATTATGCGCCTAAGAATTTTTTTTAAGAGTACCTGTTTTAGGAACCATCAAATCATCCTATTTTTCTCTTATGGAAACAAGGAACGTCAGCATTGAGAAGCACTGAAAATTCTTTGTGCTCAGGACCACTTACTCTTTAATCAGCTTCTGGTACCAGTTAAATGATATATATATATATATAAAGAGAGAGAGGAACCCCCCTTTTTTTTAATAAACACGTCATTTCTTCTGAAAGTATGAAAAATGGAATGACCTATTAAATGATTACCAATACCTTGGTTTATAAAGTTTAAGAATTGGATTGGATTATTTGATTATACCAAAGTGTACTAGGGCTACTTTCTTGAAGGAAGGTTTGCCTTCAAGAAGGAATTTCTGAGAAAAACTGGTCAAATTCCTCAGCAGCCTTTAACTGCTATATTACAATTTTCCATGTTCTAAACATTCTTTTAATTCAATTAATGTTGTGAAATATATAAGCAGATAAAGATATTTTACATGGCTTCGAATATCATTCTTAACACAGTTAAACATTTAAAAAAGAAAGAAAAAATGAAATAAACCTCATGTATATTAGTTGTTTTCAAAAATTATTAACTGCCTTTTAATGGAATGATGGTTAAACAATTGCTTAAAATCTTTCAAGATTGTCACTTATATAAACTGGCCATTCTTTCATAGAGAACAAAATTACATTAATTTACAACACTAGATATTTTGAAATTTTATGAGTTTTTCCCTTCCCTTTTTTCAGCCTAAATGTAAGTAATAATGAGATTATCTTAAATAGATTCACTGTAATAACACTTTTAGGCTAGTTGTATTTTAAGCAAATGTTAATTCTTTTTATATTTTGAGTTATTAGAATAGTAATGGTTTATAACACTTCATATTAAACTATGATGTATATGATGTTTAAGGTCCAGAGAAAAACAAAATATATGCCTTCAAACAATATGAAACAATTAAACATAAAAATGTGAATCTTGCTAGATACATGTGTAGCTACAGGTACTAATTGCCTGTAACAATTTGAGCTCACTTAGAGCAATCTTACCAATGCAGTACAAACATGAACAATCAGCAGATCATGTAGTATTATAGACTAGATTAAAAGGTGAATACTTATAGAAAAAAACAGATTCATATGTCTAAAAGAGCTGGAAGAACATGCCTGCAGCCCTCCATCATGTGTAGGTGAGGGTGGTAGGTTAAGAAATTCCTCATACCTGATTACACACATTTTACAACCATTTCCTTCAATGGCTTGGGAATGCTTTTTATTGAAAGAATTCAACTGAAAATTATGGTAGTCTGTTTTAAAAGAAGAAGTTTAGAACCATTTACTTTAATTGCTTGGGAATGCTTCTTATGAAAAAGTATTTAATGTAAAACTATAGTATTTTATGTTAAAACAAGTATATTCATTTAAACATAGAATAAGATTCTGTGGTCAAAGAAAGAATTTGTGTTCTGTGTCTTAAAATTAAAAAAAAAGCCTTCATTGAAGAACCAGCCTAATCATTTAGACTTCACAAAGAAAATGACTTTTCTTTGCAATTACTAAAATTTAATGTTTGAAATTTCAATGGTACTCTTAAAAATTAAGTTTTCCACTATTAATTTTTCATTTCTATTTTGAAAAGTAGTTGTCCTAACACTCCCAATCACCTCTTCAACTACCATGCTTTGTTGTTCACATAGTAAGCAACAAAGTTTCTTTACTGATTACAGGAACTGAGGAAAATATATAAGCAAGATATATATAGCTTATATATTTATGCGTAAAAAACTAAATATCCTGGCTTTTTGTTATCTTCCTATGAGTAAGGGTGGAAACTTCTCTGCACAATGTTGGCTTCAAGTAAAAATTAAATTCTTCAGCTCTTCCTCACCACTGTATGGCTGTTATTATTAAATCTGAATCTAAAAAGACAGAATTTTAAAATTTTTACGGATTTGGCATGCATAATCTTAATATTTTATTCCACCATAAAACTCAAGGATTTATGGCTTTTAGCCTACAATCTTTGCCATCATTTAATTTTTCAACTGTTTATGATATGCATGAAAAATACAATTGAGACACCATTCATTTGTTTTTCCTGATCTTCCAACTAACTTAAAGAAGATACTCCTCTGATCAGGTATTCCAAAAGAAATATTGGAAACTTTTCTTTTATTTACAAACTCCTGACATTACATTGCCATTTCTTCACAGGACAAGTTTCACACAAATCTTAACATATGCAGAACTTTTAAAGCATTTGTATACCACTGTAAGATACTTTTTCAATTATCTTGTAACTTTGCAATGACTTGATAATGATTTTAATGACTTTCTACAAGGAACAAACTACACTAATTATTAAAGTAATGTTACTTGAGTACAGCAAAAGAAATTAACTACATATCAATCAGAAACTAATATTTCATTATAAATGTAGTTGCTATATTCAAAATGTATCTGAAAAATTTAAAGTTACTTTTCACTTTAATTTTTGAAGTTATGATTTCAGATAAACAAAAAACAGAAAAACATTCATTTTACAAAAATTTTTAAAATATATTTCAATTCACCTTGTTTAATAAAATGCTCCAGTTTTAAAAAATTCAACTTTCTCTCTCATGAAACAGTAATTTATGCATTTTTATTTAAGTGACAGATTAATATTTAGAAAAAGAGATTCAAAGTATGATCTAAATATTAGTAAAATTAACACATACTTGCCAATACTGAAATATGAAAAACCCAGAGATTTTGATGCAAAAAACACCGGGAGTTTCTGAGAAGGTTTTGTGTTGTGCAGCAGCATCATGTCAAAAGAATTCCAAATTGATTTTAATCTGCTTTAGAAGCATAATTCTGGTTATTCAACTATTTATATATGCTCTTGATGTAAAAGATGCTAACATTTAATAGCACACTCTTAAATTTTTTGGTCTTTGGCTAAATTTTATTTTGTATTTTTATTAACACTTTCATACTAACAAAATCCTGAGTAAGGAAGGAAAACTTTAATTAATCAAAGTGCTTTTAAAGAAAATGAAACTAAAACTGATAATTAATGTTCACACTATTGTGTGGATAAGTTTAGTAATGTTCCATATACTGATGTAAAACAAAATTAAATATTTACTGATTAAAAATTGGTTGAATTTTCACACAGTAGATTAAAATAATTCAGATCAAATAAAATTTAATAAGAAAAATTATGCAGAAGATTACAAGGGTTGAAGTAATACAATTGTATAAATTTTATTAAATCAATAAATTTCACTTACAGCAGAATAACACTTTTATTAGTAAATACTAAAAAATAAAAACTCAAGAGATTTGGTAAATTGTCGGGAGACCCAAGAAACGTGACCAAAAACCAGGAGAGTTGGCAACTAAACTGAAAAGTCCTCAGAATAATTTTCAATTTTTTTTTTAAAATCATTGAGCAACTTCAGAATTTATAACTAAGTAGTATTGCATATTTTTATGGAAAATAAGTTTTTTGTACTTTTTTGTTATATAATTCCATAAATACAATTAAATATTATAGGACTCAAGGAGCAGGGATATGAAAATTATTAAAGATTTCTAATTAAAAAAAGTTCAGTTATCAAACATTTGTACATCATTAGCTATCAATTTTGAAGAATTGAAGTCTCCCATGTCTGAAGAACTCGCGGTATGCATTTAATCACTTTCAAATACCTCTATCTACATAATTTTCAGCAAAACTGATACTTTTTCAATTAATTTTTTGGCATTCCATATTTGAAAAGATTGCTACAATGTGAAACCAACAATATAACAGCATGTTATAATGTTTGAAAAATAAATCAAATTATAAAGCACAAGTCTCGTGGAAAATATATAGGTGCCAATTTTTAATTAGAATAATAAAATTTATTTTTAAAAAAAGTTAAGTTGGAATCTAAGTTGCAAATGTTTTCGGAAAGAGAGGCTGATTAAAAAAAAAAAAAGAAAAAGAAAGAAAGAAGGGGCGACCCCCTAAATTGAACATTTAGGGCCCTCCACAGTTGCGACATCTAAATCTGTCTTTACAACATATAAAAATAGACAACTTGAAAATTTTTATTGCTTCTCAATACATTTTCTGAAGAATAAAGAAACTAACATTTTTATCTTTTTGACTTGAAAGGAAAGTTAGAGCTAACATAATGTATTTACAATAAAATAAAACTTTATTTCAATTACATTATGCTAATGAAAATATTGCAGATAATCCATATGTGTTTGCTTTTCAACATCATTTACACTTTATATGACTGTTTCAGAAAAATGAATTAACTGCATTAAATGAATATATTTTTAGGATTAAAAATTCCTCCAGACAATATAATACAAATGTAATCTTAATTTTGACTCTAGCTGTTTCCTCCAAAACTTTCCATATATACATCACTCCTAGAGAAAAACTAATTTTCACCTACAATCGTATAAAACCATATTTTGATTCTTAAATGGAAATGTACAAAATATACTGAATATGCATAAATGAGCGATATTTTTAAACAGGTTATGTAACTAAAACTTTTGTTAACATATATTATTAAACTAAACTTAACACCTTGTAGACAAGAAAAGATAGGGGCAGAGACAGTTGTAAACAATTTTGCCATAAATTATGGGCAAATTTTATCTCTAACCTAATGTATAAAAAAGTGTAAGAATCCATTATTTTGAAATGTGAAATAATTATTTCCTTCCTTTTGAGCTCCAAACTGCCTATAAAGAACTGAAATATAATTACTTTTACCGCATATTTTGCTGAGATGAAAAACATAAATTTGGGGATACAATACCAAAATACAATCTTGAAATTTCAAGAAAGGGATGAGGAGACATGTCTTTTAATTGCTTTGCCATTTTGTTCACATGTCAAGTCTTCACTATTTATTGCACTTTCATAACTTACAATAGAAAATGCAGAATTTCCATGAAACTTACTTTCATTCTGATACACTTATTCCAATATTTAACTTTAATATAAGGGGGATGTATTTCCTTTAAAGCGACAAAGAAATATAGAATAAAAAATGTAATAAAAGAATCTAGGAAAAATAACAACTGCCCCAAATAGGAGGTCTATAGCAGAACATTTTAGATGAGAAAGGCTTTTATTTAAATTTCTGAAACATATGTTCTTACTGCTTGCTTATTACAAAAATAAGTAAATAATAAAATTTAGCAATATAAAAATGTAATGAAAAAATGAACTCCTATTTTTATTTAAAAAAAAAGATGAAGTAATAAAATTTTTACATATATAGGTAATATTTCGCTAATTAAGAAATGAAAAATACATTATATCAAATGACATGGCAAATAATACCAGATTTTTGATTGGTATACAAATGTTCTGCATGGCACCAGATTTTCTTAAATCAGTTCTTGTCTACAAAGCATTAAATTTTCAATACACTCTCTTATTTGCTACCTGCATATTACAGAATTGCTAGAAACTCAAAATTTTCAGAAATTTTGCATGACAAGGCTAAAATGCTGAATTAAAATTTCATGAACAACATTTCCATGTTGGCAATTTTTGAATTATAAAACTTGAATGCAATATTTAAAAGCAATTTATTAAAAATTACTGAGTATATGAGTTCATATCATCAACAACTGAAGTTAAAGCAGTATACGAGTTCAGATGATCAACAACTGATGCTAAAGCAGTATATGAATTAAAAAGCTTCCTTTCATGTTTTGGCATTACGCGTTCAAGCATAAACATTAAATGATGATGCATATTAGTGAATGATGTCCCAAATGACACAGACAAATTAATCCAGTCTCGAATGCAACAAGGTAAAGTAATTTCACTCCCAGTAAAAAGAGTTGGATTTTGTAGTAATCCCCTAGCTGACATCACACCTAAATTTTAAAAAGAAGAGTAATTAGAATGCCTAAATATATAACAAAATTGAATATATAATAATAATGAAATGGGCACAGAGTGTGGAAATCATTTTGGCAGCTTAAATTTTAAGGGAAGTTTACAAACTTTGGAGATACTAAAAACTGAAAATCTCAAACAATAAAAGAAAGTATAATGTATTTTTGCTACTTATAACATTTTATTACAAAAACACATTTATTTATATCAATTACATTTGTGGAATTTTTATAACTAATTATATTCAATATTTTAATGAAATATACAGAATTTTTATGTGTCGAACTTTATACAAAGATTCAAAAAAATTATTTCTAAACTATCAATCAATGAATTTATGAATGTAAGATTTTTAAAAAATTAAACTTTCAAACTTTAGGCATGTTTTTTTATATTACTCACATCAAATTTACATGTTAAAAAAAAAGCATACTTTCTCCACGAGTAAAATTTTTTAATTTCTCAAGCACATGAATATCAAAGCAAACAGCTGTACTTTTTGTGATATGCTTTCAAATTCTTTGAAAATTTGTAACACTTAACAATTCCCCCATTTATAATGTGTAGATGAGCCACTTTCCCTTAGAACATCCTCCTTAGAGGGATAGCTCTAGTGTGTCTTACCATAATCAAATAAACCGAAACCAATACCTGATGGAATATTTTATTCCTTCCTCAATAATCTACTATATAAAAACTGATTTTTACTGGTATTTATGTAAACCAAAAATACTGAACAGGAAAAAAATTCCTAATGGTTAAGCTGCTTTTATTACTACTACACTTACATGGTTCTTCATTACTTTGAAGTGCCAAATCTACTAGAATCATCGACTTTCAGAGACCTATCATCCCATTTACCATTTATTCAACTACAGATATCACATTCCAAAGTGATGGTTTAAAATAAAATCTATAATTAGCACATCAATCTGTAGATAATTTAAATTTAAAAGTATAACACGAAAAAAAAATTGCTGCTTGTAGGCAATTCAGACCACGCGTTCCAAGTTCTAATTGAATCCAAAATACAATTTCAATGCACCCTATTAAACCTTGGCTTAGGTTTAAGTATTCGAAAAGCGGCTTGCTGGAGATTTAGCTAATAAACCGAACCAGCACAGAAGTAAATTAAAGTGACAATCCACCTATGCTGCCCCACACTCACGAACTTTGCACTTTGCTTTAATTATTTGCATTCTGGAGGACGTGGACCAAAGTACATCCAAATGAATATTATAATTGGGTTAATTAACACAAAACTTTACATAGTTACTGATATTTTTAACAACTTTTGCAAAATTTTGTTTATAATGTATCATACAGTATGTTTATTTTCAGAAAACTCAGTTTCCTTTGACAAAATTTAATACTTTTTTACTACTTTATCTTTCACCATAACAAGGTTTGGTTAGCTTTATTTCATTATGGAAAAGCATGCAAGGGCTATCTACCTATAAGAAGGGATGCCTTTACAGAAGACTTCCTACGGGAAACTGGATCGTGTTCATGTTGTACATGGGAAAAAACCACAAAAATGTCCATACAGCCAGCCAGCTCCCTTGGAATAAAACCCCAGTCAAACTACCAGTATTCAGTGACTTTCTTGCTTTGCCACACTTATGGGCTACCATATGTGGGAAACTTGCAACTTAGTTAAATATTTAACGTAAGTATCAACTCTGCAGGGGCGCCATCATCTTAGGCCATGAAATGCATGCCTACAAATTTGAAATTGTATAAAAAGAATTATTATTTTTTAACTTATTTGTACAGTAAAATCTTTATCAACCACTTTAAGTATATAGTTCTGCATTGTATCACTAATTTTATTTAGAATCTTCAAATTCAAAACAGAACGAGTTGTGCATTGTTGTAATTCTCTAATTCTGCCTCAACATGCTATCTACATGCCAGCATCATTAATTAAATAATGTATTTCAGCATGCAGCTTTCCCTCCTTTTCTCCTGCAATATAACATGGCACCCAGATTTTCCTTATCTGCATTCTGCCTCCACACAGCATTCAAGCAGGAAGAAATTAGTATGTGTTGTTTAGTGCAGAATTCAGACCAATTTATACTACATTTTAGGCATTTAGGAATCACTATTACGTAAAGGCATGTTTTCTGCTTCTTAAGTTTATTGTTGTTTACTTAAAGTGGTTGTAGTTTATTTAAAGTTGACTTATTTTATAGATGCTTATTCTTATTGTTTCAAAATTCCACATGATAACATAATAAATGCGTAATTTTAAGTGAAGCATCAAGAGGGGCTTTTAAAGGACTTAATTCAACTGATATTTTGATTTTTAACATGCTCTGAAGAGTAAAAATTACATAGAAATGATAAAATTTAACAAGTATGTGCAGCAAGTATAAAGGTAAAAATGCCAGACATACTCAAAGTACAACATGCAAGAAAACTGGTTAATTATAATGTTACAGAAAGGTTTTCTTTTGCCATGATCATTAGTTAAGTTATGAATTTAAAAAGTTCAGCGTGTTGTTAGTATTTATTTTAAACATGAAAAATTTCACTCAGATCAAGACTGAGAACAAGACTTCAGATCAGCTGATGTCCAGTTCCAATGCTTCTCAGTTTTTGAAGTGAAATCATAATCCCAGCCAGAGTACAAAGGAGCTTCAAATTTGACAAATTCTACTGTAAACCTGAATTGCTATATTAGTGGAAAATACTGTAAACAGAAAATATTACTGCCACATTTTATTTAGCAGCTAATAAAATTGATCTCGGTATTAGAAACATAACGAATGACTGAATTTCCACGGGAAGACCAAAAACACATGGTAAAACTTCAGCAGCTGAGGAAGAAAACCTTCCCTGTCAAAATGCGAGCTCCCAAAAAATGTTCATGGGCTATATTCATTTAGTCAGGATGTGTTTAAATAGATCAGAAGCCAAAATATAAACATTTGTTTTTGTTTTATTGTCTCCTTGGACTGTACAGCAGTTAGTGGGGGCTGATTACTAGTTTGAATGGCAGGGTGAGGATTTAAATTCCATGTAAGGTTTAGTTATTTAGATGTTCTTATTCCTTCTGACGAGCATAATATCAGACCATCCCTAGTGGTGTAACCTGTACAATGTTCTTGGTGATGAGATGACTATATAACGGATCAGTTTGGCTATTCTTGAGAAATGCAAGAGAAATATGCTTCCAGCCATGTAAAAAAAAAAAAAAAGGAAGGGAAGAGAAAAAGAAAGCTTACCTTTTAGCCTCAGCATTAAGTCTTATTATTATTAAAATTTTTTTCATTTCTTTCACTTTCATCAGTATGTTAATTATGCAAACAGTTAAAAATTACATAAAACTGACATACTTAAGTAAAAGTAGAAAATGTAAGCACAGTTTAGCATGGACATTTCTTATGGCTTGAACTGAATGAATTCATAAATTGTAATTAGAAAATTATATGAATACCAAAAACAAATAGCACTTTTTTAGTTCATTTCAATGAAAAAGCAGAACACAGCTCACAAAAAGCCAATACGGAAAAGAAACAATTTCTCCCTCCTCTCTCCAAACAGAATGCGTATAAAAAAATGTGAAATCAATCACCTGTGTTATGAAACTACACTATGTCAAAATTAAAAAAAAAAAAAAAAAAAAAAAAAAAAAAAAAAAAAAGCTTGATTCTGATAATATGTGAATCTGCAAACTTTCTTGAATGCAGAGAAATTTCCTTCTTCTAATTCCAGTTTATCAGAAAATTCATTAAATGTATATAACACAACGAATTATTTGAAATGAATGTTCTCTATTTTCCTCTTGAGACTGAAAATACACTTGCACATAAATTTAAACCATGTGTAAATACCATCAGTATTTGTAACAAGATAAGCAAAATTTAAGAGAATGAGTTGGCTGATTTTTCCAATATCAGCATTAACTGAACCAGTGTTCAACTCATATCTCGTGCTAAGACGAATTAATAACTGATTAACACAATTTATTTACCGATTATATTTGAAAATATATTATAGTGCAATATGATTCAATAAAGCAAAAGTAAATTATTATTCTAGTCTACAAACTGTTCGCTGTTTTATCTGAAAAAGTTTCATTTCAGCATTTCAGATATTTAATCGTATGATTTTAAAATTTTTATTATGTGCATTTCACTATTGTACATGCTGGGCAATATTTAACAATATATTAATATGCGAAAACTATAGCCAACTTTCGAATGCATTCAAATTTAAATTCTATTCATAAATACACTTCTTTAAAATTTGGTGCCCAGAATAATCCTTTATGAAAACTCTGGATATGCCCCTGCAGCTCTGATATACGAAAGACCGAGAAATTTTTGCATTGAATAGCAACATAATTCCAAAAGAACTTAAAACTGCAAAATTAGAGTTAAAAATGGCTTTGCAAAATAAGCTCATCAGATTGGCTATAATATGATTTTAATGTAAAATACATTAATTCAGGATCGAATTCATTATTTTAAATTTTATGTGTTTAGCTAATTTCATTCCCTTTCACATATTTTTAAATGTAAATGTAATTTAATATCTTTGTAATTTTTTCATTGCATTTTGTAATTTTATACTGATGATATCTCAAAGAAAAAGAAAAGCTTTCATTTATTAAAGCAATTTTAAAATTTGATGAAAATAATTTAGAAATCAGATCATGTGAATAAAATTAGCAAAGTAACACTTATAAGATTTCAAGCAAAATTAAATACAAATATTTACCCATTAAACAGTAGTTAAGTCTTTATAAAATGTTCTACAAATTTCTTCCATGGTTTAGTTCAAACTGAATAAAAATTTATCAAAGATTTACTAATTTTCTTGTGCTGAAAATCACTAACATTGAATAGGATTTGCACGATCTAAGTTTCATTAAGAGATCCTTGTCATTGTCTATTCTTAAGAATTTATAATCAAATTTTTTTATGACACTTCCTGTTCTTCTAATATACAGTGATCAACAATGTATTTATTTGAAAGAAATAATGTAAACTCATGTAAACTAAAGATAAACCGGTTTGGTGATTAAATCAGGAGACATGATAAAATCTCGAAACTTACTGCATACTACCAGTGTTTCATGGCTTTGTCACTGATATGCTCAGTATGCAGACGATTCCATCTAAGAAAAGGAATAGCTGCAGCGTGCTTTTGTATGCAGAGTTACAACCACATATATCACTGAATGGAATTTCTGAAATTTCTAGAGTTTTATTCTCTCAAATGAATACATTTTATGCTTGCAGATGCTTTGCATTCCTCAAAATGATGAAAAAGTAATGAACTGAAATGTAATTCCCAAAGCATTGCTACTGCAATGTACACTGTGGAAAAAAAAAAATAAAAAGGGGAAACAGTTCCATCTTTCTTGTTTTACTGGGCCGATTGACGAAATTCAACTTTTGTTTTTCCTGCCTTGAAAGCATGACTTAGCATATATATTAGATTTATATATAGCATCGTTTTAATATAGGTCTTTTGACACAAAATCGGACTTTTTCTGAAATGACATGCGAATTTTTTTCCATACTTCTATTCTACGACTCACATTATGCCTAAATATCAAATTTTGTAAAATTTGGTGCGAAATTTAGAGAAATTAAAAAATTTATCTTGGCGGATTTTTTTCAGTAAGAATAATTCACTTGACCAACTTCTTAATTTATAGCAACATACTTTCCTTGCCCTTTCTTTTATTGTATGCGAATGGAAAAAAGGTCCCGTACATTACTTTTAAATAATTTTGACAAAGTGCGTAAACCATGTTTGGTGTTATTATCACTTGTAACAAATACGCCAAAGGTCATAACATGCCACTCAGTATTAAATTCATGTATATATCAGGAAATTTTGAATAAAAAACTCTACTTTTTTGCAAGTGTGCCTAGAAATACATCTACTTTAAGATGATGTTAAAAATTTTACACATTACAATACAAAAATTTTTTTGAAAAATTTATACAAATTATTTTAAAATACAAATTTTAAAAATAAACCATACATGTGCGAATTCTATTTGGATTAAGCCCAAATTTCGAATTCTCGAAAAAAGAATCAAGCACATTTAATAAAAAAAAGAGATACTAATACAGTACAAAGTCCGAGATCGGGATATCCAATATCCGGAATGATCTAAAATCTGGACCTCAAAGCCACAAACAACTTCTATTTTTGGTATGCTTTACGCATGTGCATTTGATTTTTTTCTTCCATAATAAAACATGTGGTGAGTCCCAATTCTTAATTTCACTTAAGCACTAAATAAAATACCTCGTTATTGAAGAAACAATAATTTTAGCATATATTTGTGAGATCAATAATGTGGCTCTTTAGCTACGTATCTGCTTGGCATACATCTCAAACCGAAACATTCTACGTAGGAACATTGTTGATTTTACAACTATTATATTTTATATCCCTGATGCGAACGATCTATTACTATTTTACATATATTAATATTTTCCTTTTACTACGGCATGATTATCAACACATGGCAACTGAGTAATGACTCCCGCAGTGATGTCTAAAATTTTTGTTTATATATTATTATTTAGAGTATGGCAACCATTTATGCCAACAATACGCTTGGTGACATTTATAGATTTTAAGTTAAATGTGCTAAGAAATGCTGACCAGGAGAAATTTAACAAAAATTTCTTTTCATGTGCTAAAAATAAATTTTGTTAATCAAACTCATACGCTTGAAGATTGCATTTAGGGCTAGTTGAATTAAGAATAACTGATATGTTATTCACGTAAATTCAGAACCAGCGTCAGAGCTCATATGGCTGCACAGGCTGGCAGAATTTAAAGAAGAAAAAATTTTTGGAATTAAGAGAAGCACCAAACGGCAAAATTACGGGATGACAAAATTTTTGTTATTTGGGAAAGCACTGGGATCCAAAGTTTAGGGGCGGCAAAAATTTAGAACTTAGCAGTTAGAACTAGTTTCCAGCACCTGGGGACAACTGAAGAATTCGTACCCCTTTCTGTGTGCCCAGAATGGAAAACATTTCATTAAAAAATTTCATAGCATCAATTTGGCACCACCTGGATGCTGCACCCAGGGACAGATATCCCCCTTAGCCCCACCCTAGCTACACCACTGAAACTTAGGGAGACACTTAGTAGCAGAATTTAAGATCCACAGAGACTGCATCAGGTGGTATCTAGCATCAGTCCTCGATAAGCCTTAAGTATAATGTGGGAGTTTATTTATTCAGAACTAAGATTAGCCTTAAGCGTGTGCAAGAAATAGGCATAGGTATAATAAATAACTGAACTAATACAATTCAGGCTTAATTCTCTCAGTACGTGATAGAAGCAAGACAAAATTTAGCAGAACAACTTGACTTTCATCACCAATCTCATTCCGTCATCAATACCCATACATTACTGGGTATGTACCAATCTCATGGTACATACCCAATAATGTATGTCAGACCCTATTAAGCTCGGCTAAAAATATACTTTACTGATTTTAAGGGGTTTCAGTAAATATATAAGATTGTGCTGTTAATTAATCTTCTAATTCGATTCAACTTATTATTTTTTGCATACTGTTATTATTACAGAGATTTTATAAAAATTAAAGCTAGAACTTTCCGATTATGTCGAAAAGAGTTACTAATCATGGAGCTGCAACAGGATCTACAAAGCGAAAGCATTTTTCGATGTACATTAAACAGAAAGTGGAACTGCTGCAAAAAATGGATAAAGGCATATCCATCTCAAAATTATGCAATGAGTATTTTTGCAGACTGTTATTATTTACATTATTATTACATTGTTTGTTATTATTACATTGGAAAGTCAACTGTATAATGACATAAGGAAAAAGGATTTTTTGAATTTTCTATAAATTTCGACAGCCCACTTGCAATGAATAACAGAAAAATTGTTTGTTATGCTAAACGGCGACGATCATGACAAAGAGATGATTGAATGGGTTAGACAGCGTCTCAGCGAGAGTGTGCCATTGACGGGTTCAATGCTAATAATTGCTCAAGCCAAAATATTTCATCAAGAAATGAACTTAAAAACTGAGTGCACGTATTCGACAGGTTGGTTAACCAAATTTAAAAATCTAAATTAATTAATGAAAACTTCTGTTTTCATTAAGGCAATCAAAAAGACAAAAATTTCAGGTGTTTTCAGGTATCCTGTTTAAGGCAATTCTCCAGAACAAATTTATAACGCTGATAAAACTGGTCTTTTCTGGCAATATGTACTGCGAAATACCTTGGCAATCTCTACACAAAAGGCTCCAACTGGTGTCAAAGATTCCAAAGCCAGACTAACAATTTTAGCATGCGCAAGTGCTGCAGGAAGGCACAAGTGCAAACTTTTCGTAATCAGAAAATATACATAATCTCCAACATTTAAAGAAGTAACGATTTTTCCCGTTACATATCACGCAAATAAAACAGCATGGATGACACAAGCATTAAATGATTGATTGGTTTGAAACTCATTTTATACCCAAGGCTCGGCAGCATTTGAATTTGGTTGGTTTACCTGACGACACAAACCTGATTAGTGAAAGATAATGTATCTATACTATTAGCCTTGCCTCCAAATTGCCCATACATTATACAGCCTGCCAATGCCAATGATTAAGTACTTCGGAGTGCCTATGGTTTTAAAACATGTACCTCCACATCATAAAAATATCTTGTGAGGGCAGAAATAGGAAAATTGCACAAATAGTTTGATGCAAGTTAGAGGGAGTGACATTAGCTCGAGAGAGTTTAGGTATAAGAAAAAAATATTAAGTCAAATGTTTTGACTTTTTTATAGTTTATATATATATATATTTATCCATACATATATATATATATACTTTTGTATTTTGTAATTTAATTTTTTTTTATTTTATATTTTCATAACATAAACGAAACACAAAAGCAAACAGCAGAGAGGAAAGATTGAGATTCAGAGGCTCATCGGCATACAGCGCTAAATCAGAATGTACTAAAGTTTGTGAATACACGGGGAAATTTGTAAGGCATAAATTAATTCTGCGGGCATGATGTGATTTTTAAATGAATAGATTAATAACAGTGCAAAGAACGCCATTTTTCAGTTGAACTTGAGTAGACGACAGCAATTTGGCATAGTCAGTGAGGAATGGCAATTTTAGAAAATTGAGACATCCTTCCCTCACGGCGCGGGGCCTGGAACTGAAGAGGTGGGGGCATGTTTACACCTTTTAGCAGGAGGATCATTCAGCCTATAGAAATCGGAATAGTGCGCACACTGAAATGCAAATATAAAGTAGCACTTTTAAAATCCATGTCAAATTTCTTGAACAATGGCAAGACTGTTCGAGAATTTTTGAAAAATTTTAACATAAAATATGCTGGAGCATCACAGGATCGTGGTAGGATGTGTCTCCAGGTACTTTAAAAAGTGCTTGGCATAATTTATGGCCCGTTACCATATTTTATGGTGAGGATATTGAAGGTGATAGCCGCGAATTTAAAGGATTTCAGATATTGCAAGCCAAAGGTGAAATCTTCCAATTAATGGATTTTGTAGAGAAATAAGGAGAAGCGGTAATAAATGAAGATGATATAACAAAATTTTTTCATTGCAATGACAATGTCCCAATCATCAATCAACGGATGGAAAAATCTGTAGTATGGCTCTAGATCCAGAAGATGCCTCTACCGGTAGTGATGAAAGTGACAGAGAGGTTATTGAAAACAAAAAAAAATTCAATTGACAAGTTAGTCGGAATTCTCGACACAGCAATTACCGCACTTGAACAGTGGAACTTTGTAACTGAGCGAGAAACTATGTCTGCTTATAGAATTAAAGAAAAAGTATTAGCACAAAAAACAAAGCAACTGAAAGAACTTACATTGAAAGAAATGCTTAATAAAGTAAACAAATAAATATTAAGCTTTGTTTTTTTGTAAATTTTGTAAACCCATTAGATTATAAATACTGATTATTTCATAAATCACGATTTCATACTTTTAATTTTAAAATTTCTGCATGCCATCTTACTAGATTTAAATTGATGATCAATATCCGGAAAAATCCCAAATCCGGAATCGCCGAGGTCCCGATGAGCCTGGATTTCGGACTTTGTACTGTACATATATATCAAATTCAATTAACATTGAGGGGCTAAAACTTTAAGAGCTAATTTTTTAAAAAGTACTTGTGCGATTTTTACAAAACTTGGCAGTTTGTCATAATTTGACTGATAGAATTGAAATACAGAAAAAAAAAATTTGCATGTCATTCCAGAAAAAGTCAGATTTTGTGTAAAAATACCTATATTAGAACAATGCCCTAATACATATCCTAAGTCGAGCTTTCGAAACACGAAAAACGCAAGTTAGTTGAATTTCGTCAATTGGCCGAATAGAACGGGACCAGGACATATATAGAACTGTCCCTCTTTTTTCTTTTTTCTTCCACAGTCTACAAGGAAAGAGCAATCAGTCTTGTGGAGAACAGTGTTGAACTACCAGTATTTGGCACTTTTATTGTTTAGCCACTTGTAGGCACTCAGGTATCTGATTTATAGAACTGATTTAAGTGATAAAAATAAGCAAATCCTCCCTATGTTATCCTTGTTATTACTATATCTTGAAGGAACTCTACTGTTTTCCCCTAACTTATACAGGCCTGACCTGGCAAAATATAATGTATAGATTTTCAGAGTCTTACATCGGTCTGTTATTAATAAACTGAATGATGTAAAAGCAATGTATTCCCCTGCATGAAACAATAGATGCATCCTTAATACACAGTTGCATATCAAGGTTACATTTCACAAACATATCAAGGTTTCATTTCACAAAGCATAACAACTTTGATTTATCTTTCAAATATAATCAACCAGCTATTAATTGATAAACTGAATGGTTTAAAGGCAATAAACATATTTCTTAAATTAAATGTTTATTTTTACTATTTTAATAATGAATCCAATTGATATAATTTAAATATACTGGAAACTGTATTAATGACATTCATTGCTACAACATAACTTGCAATTTAAATGCATATTTCTTGTGATTTAAAACAAGTGCGCTTGATATTTATGATTTAAAAGCAATAATTCTTAATAACTAAAATTTTTATTTATTTGTTGCTAATGTATCTGATTTCATATAAGTTAAAAAGCATTTAACCTATAATATATGCAGATAATGCTTATGAACATTACTGCTTTGTTGTAATTAAAAAAAGATATTTCTAATACTAGTACATTTTTTAAATTATTGAACTGGTATAAGATTAGTGTTTCATAATTTTTGTGAATTTTACAATTTTAAAGTTTTATATACTTTTTATAATATATTGAAATTTTTTATGGTAAAATA
>KK112173.1:1111413-1134568 GCA_000611955.2 Stegodyphus mimosarum
ATTGAAAGAAAATAAGTATTCAACAATGTAGACAGATAATACAATCTACTTTAAAAGTTTTGCTAATGTACATCATTTACTAAATTTTCTTTTCATTTTCTTAATAATTTTTAAAAAGTACGCCCTTAAATTTGTTTTATATTAAATGCAAATTTTAGGATTTACTTTAAAAAGGTTCTCACTAAAATTCTTTATTTCCTTGATTTTTCACACCCATATGTAAAACTTTCCCTGACCAAACACAACGAGCTACGTACTAAATTAAGTATGAACAAAAGAATAATTTTTAGGCTTACTATAGTCATCCAAAAAATTTTAGCTTTTTTGTTTTGTTTTGTTTGTTTGTAGAAGATAAACATAAATGAAGCAGTACAATAACATAAGAAACTTTCCCAGAATCACAAAAGCACTAACTTAGTCTATGACTTTTTGCCATCTCTCAGGAAGCTTGCAAATTTCTCTTTTAACAAAGCCATTAGGTTTATCTGCAAGGACATTAACGACATGCAGTTCAACAGTCACCAAAGAAGTGAACAAGAGACCAATCAGGGAATTTTGATATGACCTGAAGAGATAAAAATCTAAGAAAGCAAGGTCTAAAGGGGTGGACACAAAACATCCCACCCATACTCAATAAATTTTTATCCGACAAATGTGCTGGGCATTGTCCTAAATTTTTATCTGACAAATGTGCTGGGCATTGTCCTGATGGAAGACATCACCTCGAAGATTGGTCAGTTCTGGGTGCTTTGTTTGCACTTCTGCTTTTAAAACTGCCATTTGGGAATGCTATTTTTTTGAATTTATTATCTGATTTAGTGACAACAGTTCATACAGTAAAATTCCTCTGTAGTCTTACTATATGCAAAGCATTACTTTTTTGGGATGTAGCCCATTTCAATGTTTCTAAAGGAGGTTCTTTCGGATTACAAAAAGATCTTTTTTCATCTCCAGTAATGAGCCATTTCAAAAAAGGAGTTTTCCCCCCCCAGCAAAGAATCATATGCCAAAGCTCAAGCAAGCATATTCTGGTTTCTTAAGGTATTGGGTACCCGTACATTATAGTAATCATTTAAGGAATATTTAGTATGATACTGATAGTTCCTGAACTGCATAACTTACATTTTCAGCAAAAGCTTCCTTTAATAGGTCCTTATTTACAAAGGATGGTCATCAAGAGGAAACATCATTTTCAAGGCTAAAATTTCCATGCATAAACTTCTCAAATCACCTTCGAACTTTGTCATAAGTAACAGTGCCTTTCTATAGACAGCACACATTTTGCCAGCAGTCTGATGAACATTTTGTTCCTCTTTTTAAAACAAAAGAGCATAATATGATGAAAATGAACTTCTGGGTTCTCATTCTTAGCACTGCACTAAAACAAAAGTTATGGCACAACATACACTAGAATCATGCAATGTAAGCAGAAAAATGCATTTAAACATGTGCTCCAATTAAGGTCACTCTATATCAGGAATAAAAAAATAATTAGAAGAAAACACACTTCAATTTGAAATACCACAGAACTTTTGGGGTGGTCCAATAAAAATACATTTTAATAATTAAAGAGACTATAAAAATTTATCTTACTTATAATTGTGAAGCTAGCAAAAAAACATATATTAAAAAAATAATCTCAAACAATCAAAATAGCAAATATGGTTTTAAAAAACAATACTAAACTTTGGCATAAAAACTTTCTTCTTGTTATTTTGGATAAACAGTCAGAGAGTCACATAACCTGAAACCCAATAACCATATGTTAGCAAAAAACTATTCTTTCCGCAAGAATTTTTTTTTTACTTTCTTCACTTTCTGGTTATGCACTCACAATAAAAAAGGTCACAAATTCATGGTTGACTTTAAATTCATGAGCTGAATGGCGACTAATTTTTTACCAAGCTACTGTGTGAAAGACAGTACCCATTTTCAAAACGGCAGTGAATTAAGAATTTCACACAAGAGCAGCCAATGAATAAAATTTAAAAACCCACAAATATCGGCAATAAAATAATTACATTTTTTGAGAAAGCCTTCTTTTTTGCACTGTTGTTCTCCCCATACACAAAGCTGTGTTTTAAAAAATCACAGAATTGCACAAACTGAACATCATATGTCAGCATTATGCACTGGCGAAAACATACATGTGTTATGAACATGCTTGGGTTGCCATATAAATACTTTTTGATGGCATCATTGATTACTACATAACTATCTGCAGACATACAGCTTTGCTTCATGGATACGTTTTGGTGGGGCTGCGATAAACAGAAAGTATCAGAAATTTACACTATTACATCATCCATAGCAGTTATTATTAATTTGATATTTAAAATGAACTTGGGAAGCTTATAATAGAAAAAGCTTATAATGGAAAAAGGTGCTTAATTAAATTGTAATGTACATCCCGCAGTGTAATCACTTCTTGTTTAGTCATTTTTAAACAGCAATTACATTTCTAAAGAGAAAGTTAATAAAACAGTTACACTTCTAAAAAAGAATAAGTGAAGACCAGCTCACGAAGATGTGGAAAAGTAAGTTCTAGTCTGCTAAAACAGTACGAGATATGAGGTGAGTAAAGTAATTTTTGCAAGAAAAGAGAGATTATAGGACCTCTTCATTAGCTTTCTTTTAAAGGGGCAACTTTTGTTTATTTTATGTTATTTAAAGAAAGGGCTTTTTATTATTTAAGAAGATAAAACTTTTCCCAAAAATGTTAGGGAAAAGAATTTTTTTTTTAAAAATGGTTTTGATTTTTTCTGATCTTCCTAGGAAAACAGACTCTGATTTTCCTGGTGCTTGAGAACCGTGTTTCATTAAAATCTTTTAATATTAAGCAAAAAACATTTCCTCGCTCTTCACCTTTTGTTATAGTTCTTGTATGGCAGATTACAGGGATTCAAGATTCAGAAGATTTGAAAACCTTTGGGGACTTTTACGCATTTGGATTCAGAATAATTTAGGTGTAATCCCTCCCTATAATACAAGGTTAGCATAAACGGATGATGGGATTTTAAATACTTATTTTCGAAACTATTACACACATTACAATAAGCAATAAATGAAATTAAGGGAAAATATACAAATTTTTTTCCCACCATCGATCAATAGATGGCAGCACATCCATAGAATGCTGTGATTGAAATCCAAAATGCTGACTATGATAGGCAAAAGTTTTCAAGTATTGGAATATACAAGGTTTTTTTCAGCTGTTTATGCAGAGTGTTCATTTAGAAATCGCTATGGAAAAGACGCATCAAGAACATTCTGCAGTGGCTTAGGCAGTTTAAAGGTAGAAGTAGTGGAAAGGGTGAGGCAGAGTTTTGTTTGAAGTCAACGTAAGTCAACAACAGCTGGTGCCAGTACACTTGAAATTCTCCTGAAAATGGTATGGAAAATTTTATGCACACACACACACACACACACAAAAAAAGCCGTATCTCCTAAAACTGGTGCAACATTTGACAGTGGATGACAAAAATTGTCGATCTGACTTTCGTGTTCATATGCAGAAGCTGGAAAATGAAGATTTTGCAAATAAGCTGATTTTCTCAGATGAAGCAGACTTAATTTATCAGGAAACGTCAATCGTAATACTCGTCAATGCAGAGAAGTGAAACTCCTCATGACATTGCATAGTTGTAAAGAGATTCACCAAAAATCAATGTTTTTTGGTGTTGTCATAAACAAAAATTGCATGGTCCTTTTTTCTTTACTAAAAAAAGGGCAACAGGTAACAATTATCTGGACATGTTGCAAATTTGGTTATTTTCACAACAGCATGAGGGCAACAAAACTTTTGCATTTCAACAGAACGGAGCCCCAGCCCATTGGTCTTTGCATGTACATCTATACTTAAATGTGGAGCTTCCACACCAATGGATTGAGCATATGGGTGACAGCAATTCGCCATTATTACATGGCGATCAACACCCCTGGACCTCATGCCATGTAACTTCTTTCCCTGTGGTTACATCAAAGATTCGATTTATGAACCACGTATGCCGAAAACATAGCAAAAACTTAACACATTTGGGCAGCATTAGGAACCACTGACAGTGTGATACTACAAGTATGAAATAAATCTTAGTACAGATTAGATGTTTATCATGTAACGAAAGGGTCGCACATCAAATTTTAGTAACTTGGAAAAAGAAAAAAAAAACTTCGTATATTTTCCTTTAATTTTGTGTATCAGTTAATCAGTTATTCGAATATGTGTAATAATTGCGAAAATAAAAATATTTCAAATTCGGTCATTGTCACTTGTGCTGACTCTGTATATTAGTACCTAAAAATGTGAATGATGTTAGTGCAGGGAAAGACATATTACGCTTTTTGGGTACTTTCTTGTTAAAGCAGCCATTTCATTAGCTTTTAGCAAAATCTGAAATTTTCAGGTTACAGAATAAGTGATTAAATTTGTCAGCTTCTGTGACTAAGTGTGGTGGCTGTTTTAAAAAGGAAATAACGCTTTTCACGCTGTATTAACAAGGAAATACCGCTTTTCACAATAAAAATTTCTACGGTATGTGTAATGAAGGATATGCCAGATACTATTTCCCGAAAATGTTACACATATCCAATGATCTATGAATTTTGTATTGTTTAGATTAACATTTTCAGAAAATCAGCAAAATTTTCAGGTCAGCAAGAAAAACCAAAATTTTCTTCACAGTTCTCCAAGTAACCAAATTACACAAAAGAAGATGTTCCCCAAGTAACCAAAGGCACCAGCGCATATTAAATATACAGAGAAAAAGTTCCTCTTGTCTTCTTATAAAGAAATTATATTATTTACCATTTTCTAATAAATGCAACATAAAATGACATTACATGCCTTTTATGAACAAATCAGAAATATAATTCAAATTTAATACCTGATATTCTCATGCATGCGAATTTTTAATGATACTGTATATTCAGGATCTGAAATTCGGTTTCTAACTTGCTGAATCATAGTGTGAACTACCTCTGGCTTCTCTAATAAACATGCTCCATATCCACTTGAAAGGGCCCACCTTGGTGAAGAAAAAATATATAACTAACTAAAATACTTTACATAATATGTGCTATTTGAAAGCAATATATGACAGAATACTGTATGACTAACAGTTAGATCTATAGAATAGTTATCCCACTATTTGTGCTTGTTACGTTCCAGGACTTGCTGCAGCTACATAAAATGGCAGATAATAGCAAATGCTACACAAAAGATACCTGGATAGCATAAATTAAAACAAATATGTTTAACTGATAAATTATTCATTGTAAGATGCTAGCAATATTAAATATGTAACAATGAATTATATTGTATAACACAATACATTACATTACTTAATAAAATGTAATAATATGCAAAATGTACTGTACACTGCAGTATCTCTCATATTTTTACCTAATCTGAAAAGGATGAATGCGAAATAAAGATACAAACTTCTTGAACTATACAACATAATCCATTGTTTCGTGGGACAGCTAAAATAGAATTACCACTTTTTGCAACAAACACTAAAAAAAAATCATGCAATTAGCATAGCATTGATGACGATATGGAGAATACTAAAAGCAAGACGGGGGCTCATTAACCCAGAAACGAAGTTGAATAATTTATTTGCTGACTGCTAATAACCACAATATTAGAATCATAATAGTTTACAAAAATTATAGAGGATACTAAATTACAATCTAGCTTATTCTTCTCCAACAAAACCTCTCATTCATTAAAATACTTTTATATGCTATCTTGTTATGTAAATAAAATTAATAATTCATGTAGCTAAACTTAGTAATTTACTACTCACTTAAATTTAAAGCAAAATTTAATATAAATACTAAACTATTAAATGATAGTTTAGTTTCTATCAAAAGCTGTTTAAATAGAAAAAAAATTCTGAAAATAACTAGGGAAGGAAATGTGATGAAAATATCAATACCCTAGCTATTTCTAAAACTTGATCTTAAAAAATTTTTCATTTTAATACTATTATTTAAAAAAATAGTATTTATATTTTGATCTTGTAAATCTGTGGGAAGAATACAATATACAGGTACAAAAGAGGAGTGAGAAGATGTGTGTCATGATTAAGCTGCATTATTTCTCAATGTTTTGGCCTGTTTCTAACTTGAAGTACATTTGGAACTATTAAACAGCTGCTTTCCTCCTTTTTTCCCTTTCCTCTTTGGCATGTATGTGCATATGTCTTGCTGTAAACTGAAGATACTGAAATGAAGGATATAAAGTTGATGATAAAAGCGAGCAAATAATGATATGGTGAAACAAGAAGCAAAAATTGCAGCCAAAAATAAGTAGTGCTGATATTTCAGATTATTACAAACCTGTTTCTATCTATTGGCTATTGATAACCTACACTTCCTTTCATATCAATACTTTAGTTAATGCAGATTGGCAACAGTGTTTCTCATTCAAGTAAGCAGTATGTAAAAAGATATCTTTTCTGCAATGTTGTAATTAAAGTTACGTTTTTCTGATAAAAGAAGTTCACTTTCTTGCCACATTATAAGCAAGCGACCTAACAGAAGTCATTGGTGTTTGATCTTTTCTAAAATACATGGTATCCATTATAGGGCATTTGTAAACATAAATAATATATATAAGGAAACTGGAATTAAGTTCTTTTTCTTGGATTGTTAACGATATCTGTGGAGATATTAAGAAAGAAGACTCCAATGCCGTTCTTGTGGTGGAATCAAAGCTTCAAACGTGAAGTTAAAAATATGAGATAAAATACAAGCACAGGAGCTGTTGCAAATGGGTCATCTGCAAGAGCTTCCACTTTAATATTATACTTAAACATAGTTTCAGCATGTCACCCTAGAGTATTTTATCTCATTTTTAAACTTCATTTTAATTGCATGACCCAGTTAATTTGTTAAAAATTAAAGGAGAGCTACAAAACTGGGATAGACAAATAATAAATTGTAAAGATGAATGACAAGACATAAGATGACCTCAAAAATGAAAATTAGATAAATGAGCTATATTTAAGCAGTTAAAAAAGTATTTTAGATAATGAAAATTAAAGAAACTTGTGTGGACAGCGTAACAAATTTTTATGAGTGTAAATGCCGAAGAAAGGAAGCTAATTTACAATTATTCTACAATGGTGAAGAAACCATTCACTTCACTACTTTAGCAACAATATCTAAAACATGAAACTGCAGATTATTTGATAAAGATGATCTCACTCAAAAGTCTGTTAAAGAAATAGGCCTGCAAAAATTAATTTTTCATAGATTTTACGATGTAATAATTTCCTTCTTATACAGATATTAGAAATAACACCAATTTTTAAAAATATTCATATTTGCAGATGTATGTGCATGCCTTTATGAATATGACAGCTTATTTAGACAGAGGTAACATTTTCTGGCAACTAAATATTTTCTCTTCTCAGACATCAGATATTTCAACTTTGGTCTGAAAAAAAAAATTGCCTTCGAGCTAAATACCCAACAATTTGCCTTAGTTAGGTTCAGAAGCACTGGATTGAGTGCATATGAATTACTTGAATTTTCATTGTGCACCATGAATATGAAAAGCACATATGCGAAAGAGTTACATTTACTGATACATTGAAACAAATGAAAAGAAAAAGGATGAGAAATAAAAATAAAATTTCCACAGTATCTATTATCATGAAAAATTACATTACCAGCAAAAAATAAAATGTTTACAATATATTATTACACATACTGATATTTATACTTGTAACAATAAAATTAGTCGCAATTTAATTATACTTGAGCAATGATTTTAATTAAATGCTCTATGAATTTTGCAATCTAAACCAAATTTTTACTCAAAATACATGCAACATATAATTAAAATCGGTGATGATGTCATTAAATTCATCACACCTGTAAATAAAATCTAATTTTCTTACCTCTGAGGACAACCACAGTTCAGATCAACCCCATCAGAATAACTGCAATGAAAAATACAGAATTTAGCATAAAATAGATATGAATTTAAAAAATACAAAAAATTTTACATCATATGCATTAAAATAATAAGGTTTTTCTCACTGATAAGTAAGTTCAGCAGAATCAGCAAATTCATTCCCATTTTTGGCAGCAAACTGTACAATTAATGGTCTGTCTTCTATGTAAAGAAACAAGTTTTTAATTTTTTCAAAATATGCAAAAATAAACAAATGCTTATAGGCCTGACAGCTAAATAAAATAACACATTTACAGCATGTACAGACAATTTAAAAAGCATGCATACCGACAATTAAAAAAAAAATTAAAAGGCAAAAAAAGTCCTTAATGGATAAAATGCAATAAAGATTTAGCTCACAAAGAACATCAGAATGACAAGTTTTCTTTTTTTTTTAAAAAAAAAAGGGGGACCTCCAAAAAAAGTTAAACTACTTATCAAATGTATGTTAAAACATAATTGCTGTGAGTATTTAATATAAGAACACAGAAGTTTTAGATACACCTTCTTGACCTAATACAAATATATTAATGTTTCCTTGCCTAAGCACTGCTGACCAATCACATGTATAGGCATGGCTACTTTTACATTAGTTTATGCCAGTCTTAAGCCTGAAACAATGTACAGTCTTACAATGGTGTTTTAGACAGTTTTCTTAGTTTCAGCTAAAATTAGACTGCTAAAAATGAAAGATGAGACACTTCACAGCTCATCTTTTAGTTTAAACATTCTTGCTTTTCATTTAAAGAAAAGGCAAAACGGTTATAGTATGGTTTGCATTTTTATTCTCAAATCTCTTTGCTGTATGTGCCTTTTTTTGTCAACTGTTCTGTATTCTCAAGACATTATGTGCAACAGGTGCTTTTTGTGGTCCATTTCTTAATAAGTCATAAATTTAGAAAAGACAGCATTACAATAGCAAAGAAAATTTGCCTGAATTATGCACAGACAGTTTTTTCTGACCGTGACACTGATAGTGGTAATGAGCCAGATCATATTTATCTGACATTAAACAACAATGGAGGTAAGTATCATAATACTTCTGCTGAAAATTACCAGAAAATATATGCCACCCACATTGAGTCTTCATTTAATTATTCCAATGGAACACAAATAAAAAAACTAAAATGGAAAGATTATTAAGTCAACCGTTTCATTAGCACCCATTTTTCTTAAAACAATGACTAGCGAGAGATTTGAGCAAACACTAAAATTTTTTACCTCAGTAAAAATTTACAAGTAGCATATAACATAGACAGCTTTCATAAAATCAGACCTGTTTTAAATAATCTCACTTTCAAATTTTTATCTTTATAAATGCTGCATACAGATAGATTTTAATCTTTATAAAGATTATACAAATGAAGGAATGATTCCATCCTGTTTAAGACATAAAAATGTATAATCCAGCAAAAATAATAAAATATGGAATTTTAGTAAGGATGATTTGAAAAGCAAGAATGGCTACATATGCAACCCTGAAAGGTACTTTTCCATTAAAGGTATTTCACAAATTTCTGGTGCCATAGTTACATCTTTTGGCTGATTTCTTTCCTCCTACCTTTGGCTTCGTATTATATGAAATGGAACGACGAGGAACAGCAACAAGAAACAGTTTTTAACTTCACAACAAAATCTTTTAAAAACCCATTTTGTGTGTGTGTGTGCGGGGGGGGGGAAGCAAATGACCCCTAAGTTTTTATTACTATTATTATTTGTAAATAAGTTTCCATCTACATCCACAATTTTGTTTGTGGCATTTATTGATTTTAACATTAGGAAAAGCTAATAAAGAACTGCCATATACCCTACTTCTTATGTAATTATTCCAATGAAATGTGTTGTGATTATCCGAAGGAACTCTGTTTTACCAAATTTGAGGACTTTAACTTCTGACACCATAAGTAAATGAATTGTGTGGCAGTAATGAAAGGGATTGTAATCCAACAAACCATGTTTCTGCTCACACACCTCTTTCAAACACATCAAACAGGAGAAATGATAAATTCAAAAGGAAAAATGATGCTTTTATTGAAAAGACACTTTACTCTTCTCATGTAGAAAGACAGGTTAGTGTGCATAATTTTAAGGTTTCATGAAACCACTACGATATCAACGTATAATATTACAAAAAACCCACAAGCATAGTGGATTAAAACATATATATGAAACGAAACAATTCAGCCAATTTGTTTTTGACATACATCTTACACAAAAGTAGCCTTTTCATTGATAAATGCTGTCATACTCAATGCGATTAAAATCTACTGCTACAGTAATTAACAAACTCAAATAAAACATAGCTTTTCTCAAACTAGAAATAGATAGAAAATGGATAGTAGATAATTCAACTGCAATCAGCATGGAACCCCCAACTTCAGCCAATATGTGTAGAAAAACTCATAAAGAAATCACCTTTTACACTTCCAGCAAGAATAAAAGCCAATGGATTGGAAAAAATAATAACCAGTGGGAAACAAATCCCAGTAGAGTGTGCTCCAAAGGCTAAGAAAATGAAAACTCAACATAACTGCAAAACCTGCTCTGTATTCCTGCATACAGGTTAATACTATAAAAAATAAATAAATAAAATAACATAAAAACTAAACATATAAGAATGATGACTAAATAAACACTGAAGTTTGTTTAGATATTTTCATTCCCTATTCAAGTACAGAAACATATCTAGCACAGGTGAGTTTTGGTTCAAAATACATGACAGCAAGGTGTTAAGATCATAACAAAGCCAAGAAACTAAGATTCAGATTTGAAGCACATACATACAGTGTACTCGGAAAATATATTGCAAAAATGTCAAAGCAGGTAAAAAGGACTAAAAGAAATACACTTTGTAACAGAACGTGCATGCCCAAATGGTGCATTGAGGAAGTATATGATTTTATTGAATGGGAGATAAAAGTGTTGTGCTAGCATGAATTCTCATTCCCCATGCATATTTTGCATGGTATTTATTATTACCTGAAAGCACAGCTCACCAAAAAGCATTTTAAAAGGAGATACACGAGAATCATTCATTGTACTTCTATTTCGCGACTACTCCTTAGCCACACCCCCATACACAAAATTCATGTAGGCAATACTTTTATCTTTTGCTCATTAACACATCCTGAAGCACCTCAAAGAACGATTTTGGTGCGCACACTCGAATGGGGATTGTTTTGGTTCTCTCTACCAGCGTTTACTTTGTTGCCAGTTATTTTCCAAACACCCTAAATGAGAGAACCAGCCTTATGCTTTTACATATAGTCAGTTACTGAAATATACTTTAAGAAAGAATGAAATATATGACGGCTTCTCTTACTCATTTAACCCCCTCCCCCCCAGACAAAAAATAAATAAATAAATAATAATAAAAAAAAAAGATTAAAAAAGGTAATTTTGACCAGCAATAAAGCTTATTTCTCTTTTTTTGACTATGAAAGGTTATTAAATTTAAGACTTCTGCCCCAAATATTCTTCAATAATTAGAAACTAATTCATTAAATCAGACAAATTCTGGAAGAATCAGTCTTTCCTTTTCTTAAAATGGTGTACTACAAAAGCTCCTCAAGGCATGTCATGAAATTTTCAAATTTAAATATAGACAACACCCAGATAAAGATACTTATACAAAGATACATATCTGAGAATACCTTCAGATCAAATCTGTATGCAACTTGGGTCTTTCATTAACAATGCATACATTGGGGGGGGGGGGGGGTAAAACTTCATGATAACAGATTCCACATATTAAAATTCAGGCAATTTCAAGAGCCACAACTGGATTTCCTAACAGCTGCAAGTTCACATTTACATCATTTTGGAGCGAAAAAAAAAAGAGACCGGTTTTAAACAGGAATGTTTGCAGTAAATTAATGAGAGTTTTACATTTTTAGCAAATTAATGTGGGTTCATACAAATTTAAATAAAATATACCTACTTTCCTTGCTCTATATTTAGGAATATATATGTGCGTTCCTATAATAAAGAAAATTGAATCTACTGTATAAAACAACTGAACACTCTTCAAATAAAATTCAAACTGAAAACTAAGCAATATCATCTAGTCTCCTTTACCCTCCCATTCCCGGTTTATCAACTGGTTTTTAGAGAAACAAAATTAGGCATTTTCTGATTATCCGCCCCCCCCCAACTGAAAAGTCGCAATTCTTGGTGACTTCATAAATTAGAACAAAAGATTTGCTTAGTCATCTTTACAACTCACAGGTTTTGTTCATAAATAGTAATAAAAAAAATTTCATAAAGAAAGAAGAAAAATCTGCAAGGTTTCACATTTTAAATTACATCCAAAGGGGCATTTTTGTAACATTTTGATTGTTACCTTTATTTATTAAATATCCTGTTCTTCACACTTAAACCATAAAATTCAGTTCACGAACAATACTGCAAAATAATTTTAAAATGAGCATATCTTTAGAATTTTTGATACACAGTTTCATGCGCTGGTGATAAAAATGTTTTTTCTCTACAACGTTGCCTTTGATTGCTCACTTTGAAATCCTTGACTTTGTTAATCAAAAATTCGTTAAAGTTTTACAAAATATGAAATAGATAATACAACAAATTCCAAATTTTGGCTTCCAGATGCGCATATTCTGGTGGAAACGTAAGTTATTCAAAATTGGATGCCCTAGGTACCAGTGTTCTATCACATTTGGATAAATATACATACATTTATGCAAATACTTCATTATTTAATTTCTTTAAATATAATACAGGGCAATAATATTTGGTGACAACAATTTAAAGAGTGAAAGAACACTTTCAGTGAATTGATGCAAAATGCCAAACTGAAATTAATAGTCCTTCTGGGAAAATTGCTCCTTTGGACTAACACGAAATTTTATGAGAAAAACAAAAGCTGGTTAAGAGAATATTTACATTTTTACAGCTGGAATATACTCTTAAGAGCAATGATCATTAAATATAAGCCATATAACTTCATGCATACTTAAGCATATATGTGGTACATGCATGTGGAGTTAACTTATTGTCACATGTATACTCAAAATTCTGCAAAAAATATGGCAGAATTACAAACAGTTGAAACTGGAACTGGATATAATTAGAAAGTGCCACAAACAGAAACTGAATGAATATGTATTGCTCTTCGTGAGTACAATAAAATAAAAAACTTTTCATTCACGTGAAGAACAAAACACTGATTTTAAAAACAGATTCAGGAATTTTTCTTTTGCAACTCTCTCGAAAGAATCAAATGCATGACACAGGACAACTTGTACTGAGAAACCATGCAAAAGAAACTGCTGTTCAAGGATGAAAAGTTACATTTAGCAAAGCTGTCAACTTTTCCAAGCTTTTGTATAAAAATTATTTAGTTTTTCTGACCACTAACACAAAATAAATAACTGAATTAATTCGTTAGATGTGAATCAAATTATCAGTTGCATTTTATTTTTCTTAAGCTGGGCATATGAATTCTTCAAAACCCATTAATCCCAAAAATATTTGAAATTCCAAAACTCATGGCTTTTCTACATTATTCAGATTTTTTAAATCCTGAGCTAAGAATTTGTTAAACTTTTTAACTAAAAGCTTATAAAATTTAATTTATATCTGATGAAAAAAAAATTTATTGATATCAACAGAAGCAAAGCAGAACTTTGCTAATCTTATGTTACACTTTGGTGTGCTCGTCTTCTGTTTTGATCTTTGACTAAACCTCTGACAAACACAGGGTTGTACCTTGACAGTTTTATGGCAAAGTAGCAATCATTTCTATCACTAGAAGCATTAATTAAAAAATTATTATTGCAATTTCATTTACTTTTGAATCGCTAACACAATTTTAGCCCTAAATCTGCCAGAATTTCAACAGGGTTCGTACCCATTTCTGCACAGAGAAATTAAGTACTTTTAAGGACTTTTAAAGACCACTAATGAAAAAAATTAAGGACCTATGAGCAAATGGGAACTGAATAAATTCAATTAAAAACCTTAATAAATTCAATTAAAAACCTTATCTATATACCCGAAATTCACTTTTGTAATACCATCCTAAAAACAAATAGATCCATAAGTAGGATGGATTATTATTAAAAATAACTTGATTAAGATAATTATTAATAAGTTTGAGAACAAACTAGTAGCATTAAATATTTTGCTCTTATAATAGTTGGATATAGTTTGTCAGGACTATTGTTCCTTCTAGTTGATTTTGCAAACATAACTGGAGTCCTTAATAAGAACAGGGAGCTTACTCAAAGCTATGTTCGTGCGTGTGTAAAAAATAAAACAAATATAAGGAGGGTTAAATTTTAACCTTTATTCTCACAGAGTTCAGACGCTCTCGCGCTTTGGGATACAAAGGCCAATACTTTTGATCTAAAACGTAGGAAATAAGAAAATAAACTAACTTAACTAAATAAGAACTAAGATGCTTTACAGAGAATAGTAACGTGAAGATTGGCCCTTTACTACTACGTATGTAGTGAGCAGAATGCAAAGACTACAATACGTCTTCAAACATCAACAAGAACTAAGTTCTGGCTTTAAAGGCAGACAACGAAAATCACATGCGTGGTAAAGGCCGCGAGAAAGCTTATCTTTCACTTCTCTCTTGGCTAAAAGCCATGTCTTAAATACTTCTACAGTTTGCAATCTCATTTGCATAAACTAAATCTATTCGCGCTTATTCTGGCCGGAAATGGAAACTAAGAGAAGATAGTAAAGGTTTAAAACAAAATAAAGGTTAGTAAAACTTAAAATTCTTACAAATTGAAAGAAGATAATTGGCATTTTATTTATGTTTTACTAACAGCTTTATGTTGATTTTTTTTTAATGTCTCATTTTGTCCCATAGTTGTTAAGTCTAGAGGTTTAATACATAGCAGGTAGATTTTATGTCAAGTGGCATAGGTTAATATGAGAAATAAAATCATAATCAGCATGACTCGGAACAAAAGACTGGTTGTTGTCACTGCTGCTGTTTGCCTCGAGAGAGACCTGCTGATCAGAGTAAACCTTGAAAGGCCTGATGTAAGCATGGTTGGCAAGTTTTGAAAGTTAGTTGGGCTTTGTCTGATGCAGTTAGACAAAGTCCATAGCTTCGTGTAGAGTTCCAGGGTTTGTAACCCAGTTAATAAACTTTAAGGTCGCAATAAGCCACTAAAGCACTAGAGGCGATAAGTTGTTCGGTATTAAGTCTCACTAGATGTGAAGAATAAGTTTTACCTGCATTTCTACATTTTTTGTGTTTTATCTTATGACCACGGTAAAAATTAATTAAAGGCAATAACTCGCTTTAATACGCCGAGATAATTTTTAAGGGTAAGCAGTTAGTTATAAATAAACGCCGAGATAATTTTTAAGGGTAAGCAGTTAGTTATAAATAATTAAATTAGGTGTAGGTAGATCCTTAGTCATTATGGATTTACATGGCCACTATTAAATTTTATTTATTTTTTAATAACATTTGTTAGAAAAGCTCTTTAAAATCACAATCTAAAAAAATTTTACAGTTTAAAATACATGCAATTTATGACATTGTGTCTTAAACGAGATTAGGATAATTACACATTAAAAGCTAAAAACATTCACGTTTTGTAGCAACAACACATAACACAATATGCGACTTTTTAATTTGAAGCTTTCCCAGATATTTTGGCTAATTTATATTGATTTCCTTCTCTTTAAGCATATTTTCTAACAATTAGAAATTTGTCTCAATACGCAAACCAATGTTCTCACTAGTTTCTGCATGCGTTATCTCCTAACTTGTCAACCTCTCCACAATGTACCTATGAGGGTTTACTTGATCTGGTTAAAGTTAAACAGTCCCCGACAGACGTGAAGCAAATTTATCGCTATGTCTAAAAGTAACTACAAAGGTCAGACAACGGTTTAAATAAGCCTCTTATTTAAAAAGAGCCTAGAACATAAAGATATGTTTTTATTCTAACAAAATCAATTACAGCTTGTGGTGATGTAATTAAACAAAAGTCAAACTCAAATTAAAAATGTGGACTAGTGGTCAAAGACTATACAATTTTATTTTAATTGAAGCTGACTCAGTAACTATCGCCATAACAAATTCAAATAATGCAATGATGAATAACTACATATTATCAGAGCTGACAAGAACTAACGCAGCCAGGCGGTCAGAAACACACTATGCCTTACATTCCAAAAATCTCAGTTTAAAAACTGTCTATGTGATTTGCATTCTGGTGAGAAAATAGAAATAGGAAATTATAAACAACTGGGTAATTTACATAATCATTAATTGTACATATCTTTGAAGAATACTTTTCTTTCTCTGTATCTATTCAGTTTTTTTCTTCAACATGTTTCCTTTTCCTTTTAGAATTTTTGGAATTAATTAAAGAGTTCTGTTATTCTAAAAAAAACTAAATGCATTTAGAATGTATAGAAAAAGCTGCTAATTTTATGTCTTAGTAATATGAACATTCAGAACAGTAAGAGCCAGTTACAGAGCTGGTGTGGTAGAATTTTTTTAAGCAACAAAAATCTAAAAATTGCAAAACTTTTAAGAATTTAGAGCAGGTACTGGAAGCAGAATTTAGAAAGGCACTAGGCAGCAGAATTTAGGATCCACAGAGATTGCATCAGGTGGGAGAATGCCTAGCACCAGCATTGTGTGTGATGCATTAAGACATAGTGGATGAATCTTTTAAATTGTCAGTTTTCAATCTCTTTATTAATAAAGAAATTCCTTTCTATAATACCTATCCATGTGATAAGATTAGAAGCATTTTTGGTGTTTTCCATGCTTGTGTCTAGTGAAAAGTAGAGAAAATAAAGGGAAGATAAACATGTTAAGGAAAAGATTCTAATATCAGAAGTAAAACATTCAAATATTATGTTTTCATTGTTCTTTCAGACATTCTCCAAAAAGTAAGAAATTCATCGCAAACTTTCTGTAAAATACATCCATTATGTGTTAACTCCATGGAGACATTTTTTTTTTATTTTGTCTTATTTTTCTAGAAATGAATATAATAAATTGGAACCTTAGAAACATGGGTCTGTAAATCTTTCTTTCAAATGTTTGTAAACTTTGTAAGCTGCAATGTCTAAAATCCTTACAGAAAAATTACCCCTGCCAATTCTGTAACAGCAAAAAGGCAGAAATATTTTGAAAAAAAAAAAAAAAAAAAAAATTATGAGAATTCTGAATATTTCAGACACATGGGAAAACTCTTACCATGAAAAAATTTAAAAAGACATTTTTAATTAATTAGGTAGCTATTTTCCTTTTGCTAACAACTGTTTCATAAATTGTGCTTTGTAGCATTACACCTTGTTTATTTTTCAGATTCAAAATATTGTATAATAAGTGGCCAAACAGAAACTTTACAATATGATAGAAAAAATTTTAAATGTTTTATTTTAATGTTATTTTTTACATATAATTTCAATATATTATCATTATTTTAATGAAATACATCAACGCCACAATGCTTTAAAAAATCGTCCAAAAATTCCCAGATCTCGAAGTTAAAAATTTTCTATATAAACTGATCTTAAAATCGCCAAAATGTTGATCAGTCGCCAAATTTAAAACTGTTTAATAAAAGAATTCTCATCCCCAAAAGTGTAAAGTTGTTTAAAAGTTCTTCATTAAAAAAATGAAATAATTTCAAAATGCTTATGTTGCACTTTTTTCACTCTGAAACTGAAATATTCCACTATTTATATTAGAAATTGGAACAAATTATAATCCATTCAAAAGATAACCATACTTGTTACTTAATCGCCAAAATATTTCTCCAAAATGCTAATTCACACTCAAAACGGGAGTCGTAAAAACAGACAAAAATTTTGGATGATTAAAATTAAGGACCTTCTGCCGATTTTGGCCGAAATTAAGGACTTTTAAGGTCCAAAAATCGATTCTAGAAAACCAAAGGACTTTTAAGGACTCTTAAGGACCGTATGAACCCTGTTCAAGTAACTGGAGTCCTGCATTTATAAAAAATATTTAGTTTTTACAAAACATTTATTACACAACTTTTCGAAACTGACTTTTGGATTGTTTTGCTAATTCTGGACACTGATAACATTATTAATAAATCTAGTAACACATATAAATGTTGCACTGCGTACATGTCTCCAGTTGTCTACTATTTGTACTATTTATAAAATTGTTATTGTTATTCAAATTAGTATGTCAAATTAGATTGAGAAAATAATACTCAAGATTAAGGAATTTATGTATTTTAATAAATTTCATTTGTAACCTTTTAACAAATATGTATATGGATTTTAGTATTCTTAAATCTGTTTTTCATTAAACATAGATTACAAATTTTGCTTTATTTTTGAAATTTAATATTACACAAAATTGTTTACCCCCTTTATCTCCTTTGAAAAAATTGAGAATGCTGAGGCTTGAAAATTCAGGGAATCATTCAGGATTTGGATTCAGATTCGAAGAAATTCAGGATTTGACTTACCACAATTTTTTTCCCAATCCAAGTTAAAATCTACATATAAATGCTGTTCAGTAACATTTGAGATACATTGTCATCCTATCACAGTGCAAATTTATATAAGTCATTTAAAAACAATTAATAAGGTAAAAAGCACTGCAAATCAGCTAATGCAGTTAAGATTCATAACTCAAATATTTACTAAAATTCCAATACGAATAATAAATTTGAAGCTTTATGAGGTAAATGTAACTGAATGGTAGGATAGATAGGATGATGAATTATGTAAAGAAAGACTCAAACACCTATCAAAATTTCTTACAGAAAATGTATTTTTAATAAATATTTGGATCAAACTTTTACTAATCATGGACATTTTCTGAAGTATTATGGAATGGCATATTTTATATAAAAATTATACATGTCTGTGTTGCAGCTCAGAATCTGATTTTATTAACATTATTTCAGAATTAAAACTGTTTATAGATCCATAAAGAAGCTCTCCTTCTGTGATAATAATCAACTAATCATTAAGTGTGGACTATAGAAGGAGGAGGATGTCTGATATAATTAAACACCTCCTGGATGTTATGTATTAGTTGAAAAATGAAGTTTGCTGTTTTTATATAACATATGTAATATTTTTCTACACTTCCATTTTGTTATTTATTATGCAGAATTCATCACACACACTATCTTAAGATAATGCTCTTAATTGTAACACGAAACCTCCTCTTAACTGTGCTATGAGAATGGATAAGAATTATACTGTGTGCATTTTTAATTCATGATTTTCATCAGATTTAAAAAACAAAATAAAATATGAACTTTCAAAAAATAATAAATGAGCTATATATCTCTCAGATAAGCAACCAAATGTAATTTTATATATACAACCAACTCACCTATACTTGTTGAAAAATCAGTATGTCTTGCTTTTACGGAATCAACAAAAGAATGACTCACAATCATTGGTGTAAATGCCACATTACAACCATATTTTCGAACAAGCATTCGGAAAGGCAATCTAAATTTTAAAAAAAATATGAATCATGAATACATTGAAATAAGTAACTGTTTTGTTAATTATCTCATTAAATAAACACAATCATATGGCTCTTAAAATATAAAAAATGCTTACTTTTAATCAGAGACAAATTAGCAGAACTACTCACTTTCACATATAGTATCTCAGAACTGCAGTTCTATAAACACATCCTTTTCCTAAGTCAAGCTTAGGTACTAATAAAAAAGTTTAAAAGAAAGAGCAAATGTTTACCATAAATACTGCTCAACTTTAATTTAGAATTACTGAAGATTAAGTTGTTGAATTATTCAAGTAAAAATTTTAAGTTTCATTTGAGCTGGAAGTTGAGATTTTCCTATCTATACATGACTCATTAAAGATTGTATGAAATCATACACCCAAAAGTTTATCTCACTTCCATGCAATGCTAAATCTCTTCTGTTAACCTAATGCACTCTTTAGATAATGAAGTGCAAATATTTTCACACTGTTGCAAACATCAATACAAGCCCAAAACAAACTGTAACAAACACAAATCAAAAGATTACTAAAATGTCCTCAGCACTCTATTGCAGGCAATCAACCTTTGGGTTAGTAATAACTAATCAGAGAGGGAATACTTTTTAAAAGAATAAAATTAGATAAAGAGAGAGACGCCTTTGATGTGATTATGAAAAAAATTATGCAATATGAAATAACTTTAATAACACTCAATGTATCATTTGTCCTCAAAAACAATAAGAATAATTGATTTTTTTTATAAACTGAATATACCAGCAATTACACAGTTGGGATAGCATACAGCAATATCAGCTTTGTTGACACATTTTATAGACAGTGGAAGAAGGCTTCACTTGAGATAGTGTTCAAAATTCTTTTCGCAGTTGCTCAGATTTTTATCAATTGCCCCAAAATGCTGACCTTCAATACGGGTTTTGAGTTTGAAGAAAAAGTGAAATTGCATGGAGCGATGTCACAGTTGCACAGCAGATACGGAAACACAGTGACATTTTTTAACCCAAAATCACATGCAATGATGCATGGTTTGGTGCACTGTCATAATCAAGGAATTATATGCTTGTAATTTTATCATGCCATCACATACTTATTTTTCTCAAATGCTCAAGCATCTATAGCTGCCTATTCCTGTATATGTCACACAACTTTCAATGCTTGAAAGCATCCTGCACACTGCTGTTCTACACATTTCCCCTTCTATGTATGAATGCTCTGTATCACCTTAATATAAAATAGCACCCTCATACACTGTCAACAACTGCAATACATCAGAATTATATTCTCTGAAATTTATGCAAAAATTAATTGGATGACACTGCTCTATACTCCTTTGCAAAATCTTAACCATACACTCTACTAATGTACAACTTGCTACAAAGGTATGGACTCAAATGAGCAAGGTCAGGCTCTACACCTGCCTTATCCCCCACTTTCTACTTCTACCCCCCACTTTTCCTAGTTGTCCTGTGCTGAATAAAATATCCACACTACACTTTGAATACCTCATACATGTGGTTCAATAAGAAATGTGAATGCTCATTTCAGAAAGTGGACAACTCAGTTTTTGACAGTGAAAAGTACACTTCAGTTTTCCAAAATTTCTGTAATGCTAATTTTAAATTTTTAATTAAAAAAAGGTTTTAAAACTGATAAATCTTAAAACAGCTGCATTTCGTGATTTATAGCATAAAAATTTGTGAAATGTTTTAAAACAATTAATGTTCCAAAAAAGTACTATTTAGGATTTTTAGTCTGTAGTACTAATTTAATAAAATTTCAATATTTTGAAGTTTCAATATCTTATGAAAAGGTTTTAATGACTTAGTAAGTAAATCCTGTTGTCATTTTTAATTAGCCATAAACATGAAATATTTTAAAGCATTTTATGAGCTATCACCTGAGGAATACTTATTTAAGTACTTAAAAGACCCCCCTCAAAAACATTTTTGGCTTATACTATAATTAAGATGTGAATATGAAATTTATAGTAAAGATTCACTATTATATGAAATATAGAATTAAAATTTTACACAAATATTTGTTTTTTTTTCAACTTGTTTTAAATTATTTATTAGATCTCATTGCATATTTATTCTTATTTATACACTATTAATTTATTCAGCACATGATAATTTTATAATTACTCGGTACTTATACATTAGCAACCACTGTGGTGAAGTTTGGTGATTTTTACAGAGAGAAACGAATGATGACTTTTACAGATTTTTACAAAGAGAAACGAATGATGACTGACCAAAAAAAAAAAAAATCCTTTTTACTAAGGTACTTATCCTGAAAATCAGTTAACAAATTTACTTACAAGCAGGTTTTCTTCTTTAATCTGGATGAAATTTTGTAACGATTGCTTTGAGAAGAGATTCAAAAACAGTGGTTTTCTTGAGCGATTTTGCAGCAGAATTTTGTATTCCTAAAAAAATTTCACTATGGTTTTTCTATTTCAAAGAAATTCCATAAGTGCAAACTTTAAAATTGAGCTTAAGAAAAAAAAATCACAATTTATTGATAAAAACCATTGGAACTATGATTAGAATAAAAACAACACATACAAAAATGGTTATACTGCTTGCTAAAACCCTGGAAAACAGTGAATGTGAATGGTTGCCAGATTTTAGCACATTCTGCAAGCTTGGTGAATTTTACCACGGTGGTTTCAGCTAATACATAAGTGCCTTTATTTGTTATGTTTTTTGCATGCTCTTTCTCTTATCTCTTACCATATTTGTGTTTAAATGATGCATTATTTTTATCACCAAAATTCTAAAAAAAAGTATAAGAAGAATCTAATACACAGGGTGTCTGGTAAGTGAATACATATTTTAAAAGAGAAAAAAAGTAATGTAACATATTTTTAAGGGGACTATGATACATAACATAAAGTTTATTTTTTACCATTTATGTTTCAAGTAATTGAAAATACCTCCATTCCTTAGCAAAAAAGATACAGCAAAAAGTGCAGTAAGGTACAAGGGTGGAATTCTGTGGTGAAAGTCAAACATTGGTGGAGAGCTGAGAACTTTTGTGACTTGTGACACATTGTGGCTTTTTCCTGTGACACTAGGTCAATGAAGAAATGCACAAGACCTTGTTCCACAACTATCCATCAAATCGAGAAAAGAATCAATGCTATTTTGAATGCATTACCTTTCTTAAGAAAAACAGCGGATCATGTATATACACATTTAGAAGTGTATTACGACAATATGCAGCATTGTAAGTTTTTTTTTTTAACAATGATAAAGGCAGTGAGGTATATGTGGTAAAATTTCATGTTATTTTTACATTCACCTTCCCTATGATGCTCTTTAAAATAGACAGTGATATTATAGCTAGAAATCTGAACTTTTTATAGGTATAATTTTGAGAAGATGGTAATATGAAGTTAACAAGAACAACTGGAAATTATTATAAAAACTCAGCTATGCTAATTTAAAATCATGCCCTTTGAAATGCTTATTAATTCTCTATGAAGCTAACTATTTTATTGTCATGGTATTTCTATGAAGAAGATGCATGTACAGAGCAGGAAAATCAAGGCTTGTATTGCCTTGATTACTTGTAACTTGCATTGCTTTAAGACACTCATTATGAAAGAAAAGTGTACCAATAGTATGCCATGAATTTTCAAAGCTGAAAAATAAGTTCAAACTTAAATGATGATAGAGTACAATCTTACTGGATGACAATTTT
>KK112173.1:1134611-1172899 GCA_000611955.2 Stegodyphus mimosarum
AGCTCATTTTCACTGCTCCTTTCTTTAACCCTCCAAGCAGTTTATCCCTGAAATTTCAAAGTTCTTCAAAATGTCATGAATAAATGGTATTTTCTTGATCATAATTAAACAACTCCCTCATTTTGCATCTTGATTCCTTTTCTTCCAATATACATCCAACCCCAAATTGGATACATTAAAAGCTAGCAGAAATTTTCATGTGTAATGAATACAAAAGCCACCCTTCTATATGGATTTTTCTGTCCATAATGCTGAGAGGGTTTAGATGTAAACCTCCATTCAATAGCCTAGTCACCGCCCCCATGGGCAGTAGATATTATTTTATACCAAAACATCACACTTCTATACTTAATATTTTGTGTATAATACTTATGTTAAAAATGACATACAATGGATACTTTAAAACTTTTGAAGGGAAGCCTACATCTGGATTGTTATTTTTCAACCTACTCAAGTAGTACTCCATAACCCAGTACTAGAACAATTTTAAATGCTCATTAATTTTGATTTATAAAATATAATTTTTAATTTATGATCCAAGTCTTCCAGTACAATTCATTCAATTTTATGACAATCAAAACCAGTACTGGGAAACATGGTCCACTACTAATACACTAAAGCCTTATAACTAAGACATTAGATCAGGTTTACTGATCTATTTATTATATCTTTTTCTAGGACATTAGATAAATATAGGCAAAAAATTATATACAAGAACTAAGAAATGCAACAGGGACAGTTGGGGAAAAATGATCATGTCTGTTTAGTAGCCAAGCAACAAAATATGGCCAAGATATAACTTTTTCAGTGAAAGTAACAAATCTATAATAAATGCTAAATTCCCTGTTACAAAGAAAACATTCATATACAATATCAAAAACTGTCAAAAGAATTTCAATTTACTTTCCCAGGAAGAAACAATTTTCCATACAGAAATGATATGAGTCTTTTTTAAAAGGCCATTCTGATATTAAAACACTACAAAGCGAAACTTGACTACATACAGATACGTGTCTATAAATTAAATAATGCTAGAAAACCACTATATTTAGTTTCCAGTAATATATTATACAGTTTATTGCTAATATTTGAATCATTTGTGCTATCATAGTGTAATACTACACTTAGTTTTCTTCCAAAGCTTCAATATTTTCAACAATAAAACACACACACACACACAAAATAATAATAATAATAATAATAATAATAATAATAATTCCAAGAATGGCACTTTTCGATTATTTGCATTCCTAATGAAAAGGCACAAAAAAGTGTTCATGAGGCAATGCAGTAAGTATGTCAGAAATGAATTGATGGTAGCCATATCTCGACTATAACAGCTGTCAGCTTTATTATTTGTTACAGGGTTGTCACGCTGCCTGGAAAAACGGAAAAAGTCAGGAAATTCGAAAATTGACCAAAAAAAGTCACGAAATTTAAATATTATAGTCAAAATCTGGAAAAGTCAATGAATGTCAGATGGCAATCCCCAAAAAAGAGAGTTTTGTGCCAATGTTGGAAGCGATGACTTTCTTGGCAAATTATGTATTGCGTGAGCGTCATTCGGGCATCTGGCATAGAGCCAATTTTCGCAGCTCCAATCAGATTGTCTTTTACAAAGGCAAAGCAAGTTTCCAGTGCCTTTGGTTTTCAGTAACCTCAAGAATCGAGAGACTCACATGCGGATGTGCAGTGCATGTTGAACTAAAGAAAACTCCCCATTCTCACATAAAACAAAATTGGTTTAATTCTAGTATACGGTACCATGGATGTTAGAATAGCCTCCATGTACTCTAGTCTAACCTCCATATACAGCACACATGGGATTTGGCAACATTATGATGAGCAGTAAATGGGTCATTTTGGTGTTGGTGACAATTTTCAAAATCATGCCAAGGCCGTAGCATATACTAGGATTTTACCACAAAATATTTTAAGCTTTTTTTTTTTTAATAAATGCCTTACTTTTCATTTTGCAGTTAAATAAAAAAATAGTAATCAGTCATCTAGGCTAACCATTTAATATAACTATATTCACCAAAATATCACCGATTACTGTAATTCAAATTTTAAGTCATTAATTTTATTTTAATGTTATTCCATACCTGCCAACCTCTAAAGATAAAAATTCCGAAGATTTCTCCAAAATTCAGAAAAACACGAAGAATTAATATCATGCTTTGATATTAAAAAAATAATTTATACAAATAGAAAAAAGAAAACATTAGTAAATCTCAATTAGGTAGTAACTAAAAAATTTATTAGGAAACATAAAACAAGAACTTAATGTTACACAAAAAAATTATTGCAATGAATTTAGAGTGCATGTTTTGGCTTTAGCCAAAAATTCTTTGGAAAATTTCCTGTCATAACAATTAGTTTCCTCATAACATTTAGAAATTAAAATGTTTTCTAGAGTTCTTGGTGAAATTGAAGAACGAAACATAGTTTTGTTTTTCTTTACAACACTGAAGACTCTCTCGCTTTCAGCATTACTGTGTGGAATTATGAGAATAGCACATGAAACTCTTGCTAGTCTATCATATTTTGGTGTTCCATCAGTTCTTTTTATTCTTTTTAAGGTACCAACGAGGACATCAGGTCTATCTTCTCCAGAACTGGCAAAGTCTTCAAACTGAGCAGCAGAAAATTGGTTCTGTAGTTCATCTAAAGCATCATTATGGCATTCATTTTCTTTAATTGCTAAAAAAATGGAAATTTATCAATAAAAAACCAATCTTTTCAAAAGATGAATTTTCAATTTGCTCCAAATTTGCCACTTCAGCATTTAAAAGAACTTCATTTTGCAAAGGAAACTTCCTTACAATGTAATCACCGGCTGAGGAAAAGTACTTTCTAACACATTGAAAAAATTCTTTTTTCTCATGATCTTTCAAAGAATTTACAAGTTCCCTGGTTTGATTTCCAATTATAAGATCATTGTCATCCTTTTGATTTGCCAAACTATTATAGGCAATACGAATCAACACACCGTTTTTCACAACGGACGGTTTTACAAACTTAGGATAAAGTTCTTTCAAAAGATCATTAAGAATTTGGATAAGCAGGGGAGATTTTGGCGAAGCTGATTGTAGAAGGGTATTTACACTTTCAAAAATCTTAATGGTACTTAACACAAAACTACAATATGCTTTGTTCAAATCCGAAGAAAGAAGATAGAAAATCCTTTCCTCCCGGCTAATAGAAGACTGTTTCTTCTTCCCTTCAACTTCTTTAACAAAGTTGACCTTTGAGGAGTCTTCTAAGCATTTTCTTTTTAAAGGGTTTGATTCTGTGTGTTGGCTTTTCCCTTTTAAAGCATTTTGATTAGAAGCAAAGTTGGTTTTCGGAATCTTATATGCCGACAAATTTGATGGGATCTGTGGTTTCGTTTTGGTCTCTTCGTGGAATAATTTTAGCAATGCATCCCACTGTTCAATAAACCTTCCTAGCGCTCTGCCTAAGGATAACCATCTCGTGCATACATGTTTCAGAATTTTTCTCGTTTCACCAGAGCACAGTTCTTGGAAATTCTTTAGGTTTTCTTTCCTTTTTACACTTTTTTCCAGATAGAAAAACACATCAATCAGAAGCTGGTCAATATTTAATGGTAAAGCAGCTGCAGCTTTTTCTGCTGTCAAATTAATTAAGTGTCATGGGCATCCATTAACAATTAATTCATTTTGTTCTTTTTTGAGGAAAGAGGCTACACCCTTTTTGTCACCCACCATGACATGAGCATTATCTGCACCAAATGAAATGCAGTTTGATATTGGGATGTTAAGTTGTTTGAACTCATTAATTACCAAGGAAGCAATATTTTCCTCTGTTAGCATCTCCATTTAACAATAGAAGATGCAAAAGATGAGTTTTCATTTCATTAGAAACATCACAGAAATATGTGACAACGATGGGGTAAAGCTTCCAATCGCTGTCGTTGCTGCCATCGATTGACACCGAAAATACTGAATTCTGGAGTGCAGCTATCGTTTTACTTTGTGCATCGCACGCAATTTCTTTCACAATAGAAGACTGTGAACCGAGCGAACACAAGCATATTTCTGAGCAATCTTGGAGCCAGGAAACAAACACTCTGCCAAAATGACATAGGCATCCGAATTTGAAAAAAAAAATCATCCACTTTCTTCGACGTTGTCGAAGCCGAAGGATTAACTTCATGCTTTTTAGACTTAACATGCTTCACAATGTCGCTTCTTCCACCGTGACTTATTATGAAGTCACACACGCACACGTTGCAAAATGCATAGTTATTTCCTTTGAAGGATTCTTTAATTGTTGGAAATTTGGCTTTGTAGGCAGGCCGAAAATATTGAGAATACGGTTTTTTGAACTCATTTCGTAACAACGACGTATTAAGAAAATTCGTAGCACGTGCAAACAAAAAAAAAACAGAATACGACAATCCACGCTCGCTGAGTAATCCCCTTGCTGCTGAAGCGAAAGCGAAAAAAATAATCTGGCGCCCACAAAGAAAAGAGCGGGAGAAACAAGTTCAGCACATTGGATTGGCTGGTTAAGTGGCGAGTTGGGAGAAACCGCAGGTTACTGGATTCGAAGTAGTCGGTAGTTGGCGGTAAAACACGATGCAATTGGCGAAAACTTCTAAAATTTCGACAAAAACCACTAAAAACACTTGAAAAAGGAAAAAAATAGTAAAAAATGGATTACGATCGTAAAAACAAACGCATTTTCGTAAAAATTACGAAAAATTCGTAAAAGTTGGCACATGTGTTATTCACATAATTTAATGTTGCTTCTTTCTTCTAAATTTATTTAATATTATTCAATAATGCTTTCAAATTTCAGGCAATTGTCTCTGGCATATTTTTGAAACTAATTCTACAGTATGATGACATACTATCACGAAATTTAATGCACATATTTTTTACGTATGTATGTTGCTAAATAAATATAAAATACCTGAGTTTATTTTAACGTATCATTAAATAGACTTCTTTCCTTCATTTAGTTGCAAAATGTCAGCAAAAACAGACATTTTTGAAACCAGATTGGCCAGATTCTAATCTCAATCTTCAGTTGAGAAAACAACTCCTATTACAGTTATAATAGCTAATACTTTGGGAATTATATATTATACATTTATATAAAGTCATACGTAATTGGCAAAGTTTTGCGTTTTCAAGTGGTACCACAATTAATTTACTTCTCAGGACAGCCAACACGCACTACATGAATAGACTACAATTTTCTTAAAACACAATGGAAAAATCAGGGAATTTCATTTTCCTGTTTGAGTAGCAACCCTGTTAGCTGTTTAACAAGGCTGAGATTGTGCATGATGCCAAATTTGAGCAATTCTCCAATTTTTTTTTAAGGAGAAATAGATCATTGTGTACACACAGAGAACAACAGTAAAAAACTACAAATGAATTTTTCTAAAAAAATTAACGTTTTATAATCAATGTTTCTTGCTTTTTAAATATTTTTGATTGTACATTTATGAAATTCTTAGTGCATCATTAAACTGAAAATGGATCTTCACTTTGGTACATTAGCTTGACGAAAAATTAGATGCCAGTGAATTCATGACTTTTCAGTAGGGATGTGGATAATCACAAAGTACCATAAACACTTGCAGTCAGATCTTACCAATTCTAATACCTAAGTGGTTTTGACTAACTCCTAGCTGATTGTAACATAAAGGCACAATTCTTTTGGTACTTTCAGAATATAGTATCCTAGGCATGAAATGGGAACTGGCACATTTCAGCCTTGGCTAGAAACAGGATTACCAATATACACAAGCAATTCATTCAATTTCTAAAGCACATAATTAATTTAATAAACATACAGAAGCAGTTTAATTTGCATTCATTATTTTATTTGCTACACTTCTTTAAAGAGTTTAAGTAAAAAGTATACATAAACAGACTCAAAACTCATTTTAACACATTGAATTCTCCCATTTAAAAAAAAATGTTTTTTTTACCATTTATTATATATAAATATTAATGAATTAGCATATGCATTTCCTAATGTCATGTAACATATTCATAAAATACAACATTACATTTATATTTATTTTTAGACCAAAATTAGTTTGTATGCATTCGGATACATACAGTCCATTGGGGGGGGAATCTTATTTTGTCCATTAAATTTTATGTTCCATTAAATCCAAAAAATTCTATTTGCCTTAGTTTTAGGCAGTGTGCCAACTAAAATCATTACTTTATTACATTATACGCACAATTTTCAGCTGAATCTGAATGCATGTCATAGTATCCAAGTTGTTTATTAGGCCTATATAAGTTTTGGGTATTTGAATACAAATGGTGCTAAATGTGTTAAATAGATGCTTTCTAGTGGTCACAATTCAGTATTTGCTACTGATGACACATCAAAAACTTTATAATGGCTGATGTGATGCTTGAATCAGGGTTGCCACTCAAACAGGAGAATGAAATTCTCTGACTTTTCCAAGTGTGTTTTAAGAAAATTCCAGTCTATCCGCAAAATGCACTTTGGCTATGCTAAGCGATAAATTAATTATGGTACCACCCTAAAACACAAAAATTTGCCAATTACATATGATTTATAATCACCAAAACATTACTATTTTAACTATAACAGCTGTTTTCTTCACTGAAGATTGATATTAGACTCTGCCCAATCTGGATTAAAAATGTATAATTAATTAAAAAATTAAATCTGGATGTCTTTTTTTGCAAACATTTTGCAGCTAAACGAAAGAAAGATATCTATTTAATGATATTTTTTAAATATAGGTATTTTACATTTATTTAGCAGCATACATAAGTAAAAAATATGTGCATTAAATTCCGTGATGTTATGTCATCATACTGCAAGAATTAGCTTCAGGAAAGCTGCTGGAAACTTGGCTTTGTCTTTCTAAAAGGCAATCTGATTGGAGCTGCTAAAACTGGCTCTGTGCCAACTGCCCTTATGACGCTAACACGCATCAAGAAAGGGATGGCTTCCAACGTCAGCGAAAAACTTCCGTTTTTTTAGGGGGATCGCTGCATAAAATTCCCTGACTTTTCCAGATTTTGACTAAAAGATTTAAATTGACTGACTTTTCCCTGAATTGTTTGGTCAATTTTCGAATTCCCTGACTTTTTCCGGTTCTCCCGGTTTTCCAGGTAGCGTGGCAACCCTGTTGAATATAAATGCTGATATAAAATGAAAGACTGAAATGATATTATATAAGATATTAAATTAGCTATGAAAAACCAAGAAAATTTTCAGCAATTGAAGAAACATGAACTACATGCATATGTAAATAACAAACTATGAGCATCCTGTGAAAATATGTAACTAGACTATTACCAATGAATTTCTTGTATGTATCAGTAACTGTGTATTTCTTAAAAAGGCTGAAACCTACTAATCCTCATTTTTTGCCAAGGCTACTATGACACAGAAGCACTATTTATCTAGCTCCCTTTCCCATAGGCATTGTGAAGTAAAAATTCAGCAGAAAAACGACAATCCGCCATTTCACCAGTATGTCATTTTGGATGAAAGCAATCAAAATTCAGCATGGTGAACTTAAAGATAATTTTTTTAAACTTTAAATACACTATATTTATAACATTTTTTTCGAAGACCTGAATTTGTTACTTAAGTTATCTAGGATTTTCTGCATATGGCATGAGCACATTTTTTTTACAGAAAACAAACATTTAATTTTTGCAAGTATTTTATTTTATTTAAATCCCTACTTTTACACATACATTCTGTTCTCTTAAAATAAATTATGAGTTCATGCGATTAATACATAAAGAATTTATGGTACTCCGTGACTATTCACTCAACCCTGAGAAAAATCGCAGAGTAATACATTATGTCACTAAAGTAGGCAACTCAGAATGCATAAAAAGTTTGCATTCTGCCAGCATGGGATTCGGCTCTTGAAATTCAACAGTGACCTTTGTGGTTGCTCTTTATTGTGATTAGTGTGCACAGCCCCTCCTTAAAATGAATCATAAAGCCACTGTCAAGTTTGCTTGCAAACGAAAGTGTTATATAGACAAAAGAAATATCCATAAAATAGGAACAAACTAAATTAAAAACAGTTGAACAGCATTCACAGCTGCAAAAATGTAAATACTCTCAGGATTTATTTTCATTATTATTGTTAAAGTAATGAAATGCATACACGATACAGCATTTGGCTAACTGCTAATTAAAAACAGCTGAATAGTATTCACCAGCTGTAAAAATGTAAATACAGTCGAGATTTATTTTCATCATTATTGTCAAAGTACTAAAATGCATATAAAGTGCAGCATTTGGCTAGCTTTTTTTATCTGCTATTATAGAAATCTTTCAGCGCAAATATATCTGGTTGTAACAAAAGTTTTTCATCAAAAAAATGCTCTTAATAAAGTTAAAAAAAAAAAAACGCATGAAAGCAGTACCTTTAAAGTGTGGGTAGTAATCACTATCCAAACCTGTGATTTTTTGCGGTAGTTTTTCAAAGCCTTCGGCTCAGAAACTTGGTGGCCGGGAGTCCAAAAACATATCAACCTCATTTCTGACATCCTGTACAGAATGGAATATAGAATCAGCAAAATGTAGCTGCAGGTGTGAAAAAAGGTAGAAGTCCAAAGGCGTGATGTCAGGGCTATATGGTGGGTGTGACAAAAGATCCCATTCAAGTCCATATAAAGTTCAGCTGGTGAATGCAGACACATGTGGTCTAGCATTATCTTGATGGAACTTTACCTTTTTGCCCCAGAACTCAGTTTGATGTGATTCCTTGATAGCAGCGTCAAAATGGACTATCATCTCGCTGTATACCTTACTGTCGAGGGTTTTACCCTTTTCCAGATACTCTTGTGGACAATAACACGGGAATCCCACCAGATACAAAGCATGATCTTTTTGTTAAATTGCATTTTACGACACTGCCGATGGGCTCACACGGCACAGCCCAACCCCCTTTTTAGCCTGTGTTGTTGAGGCAAATCCACTTTTCATCACAAGTGACAATCTGGTCCAGAATTTTGTCCTTGCGCTGATATTAAAACAGATTAGCGCAGGCAAAAACACATCTGTCCGTATCTGCTTGAGTCAGCTCATGCAGCACCCAGTGATTGAACTTGTACGTCAAGTTATGCTATGCATAGCATGCCTAACGGACATGGCACGAAGATCTAACTCGCTTAGCAAGCTCTCAGGTGGTTGCACATTGATCTTCTTCCACAAGTTCTCATCAACATCAGTAAACCAGCCAATATTTGTGGTGGTGGGAAACTTTCATTAAAATCCAGTAATTTATCAACTGCTATTGATTATGATAATAGTTTTTTCTGAATTAGTGCAATTCTCTCTCTTTTTTTTAAGTTAAAATAGGTTAATGTATACAAGGAAGAAGATTAGGAAAAAAAAAGGGCGTTTTATTATGGATGTTTCTTGCATTTTAAATTTTGTTAATTTGTTGCAGTTTAACATAATTTTCAGTTCACCACCATTTTTTAAAATGTCTATCATTTTTAATGTCTGAAGTTAGAGAAAAAAATTAGTACTTAATAATTAGTGACTTTGCAGGATGGTCAGGCAGATAATCAAACTGTATCAAATTTATTAATTCACAATTTTTCAGATTTTCAAAATTTAAATACATTTTGAAGTTGGTTTGTTTAAACCCTGTGTAATGAAGCAAACTTGCTTACATCAGACATAAATATGCCTAAATTTTTATAAATATGACTTGGAAACACTTTTCAGACCTTAAAAATGGAAAAAATTCCATATAAGAGGCTAAATAAAGAAATATTATTTTAATAAATCTAAGATTTGAATGGTAGCATTTTCTGTAACTACTAAAAAGTTATTAATCTAATTACATGTGCATGAAACAGAACGATCAAATAAGTAGAAGATTCAATTTGTAAAAAGTTTGTTGCTCTCTTTTTTAAACTGATTTACATACTTATCATCCCCACTCTCATTTAAGGATGTACACACCATTTTAAAAGTAACTTCTCTAGTGGACACAGTTTTTTTTTTTTTCATAAAGTATTTCTAAGCATTTTAGAAAGAGTTCTTTGTGTTCTCCAAAAATTTTTAAATCATTTACTCCATCTTTCTGTTACGTTTTCCCCTACTATTGACATTATTTTCATACATGTATGGCAATATATTAAAAATATAACAGCTGTATATTCATTAGGTCTTTATAAAGTAATTCTTGTATTATTATTTTTTGTCAGTATGAATATTTTTTGTCAGTTATTTATATGCAAAAAATTTTAAACCGAATTGCAAAACTTAAAAGCTATAAATGTAAACAACACTCAGGAATATATGATGTACAAAATTCTTCAATCTCAATCCATGCAATTCTTGATCCCAAACTAAGCATATAATTATAATTTTATCTATAAACAAAATACTTGCTATTCATTTAGTTACAGCACTTTTTACTAATAAATTGTAATAGTTACATACAAATAACATTTCCGTTTTAATGACAAAATATGCTGCTACCGTTTTGTTGAAATTTAATTGTAACAGTAATATAGTGATTCCTTTCTTTCCAATGGAATTATGTTTATATTTAAAGCAGCATTAGTTACAATGACTTGAGGGTAAGAATATAAAATCAAAGCCACTTCCACACATATTGAAGAAAAATAATAATTTTGAAACACCTTTAATACTCCAGTCATTTGAAGACAAATTATTTAATGACATTATTAAAGTAAAGAGGCAAAAGGGCATGATGGAAAATAAAAATGATATAGATATTTTTAAAATAAAAAATTTTACTTACTTTGAATACCTCACCATCGGAGCACATATTGTAGTAAGTTTTTTATTCTCAAACAATTTCATCACTCCTCCTCTTTGCTGACAAAATCTTTTTCCCTCTTCTGTGAACAAATCCATAATGTCATACTTAAGAACTTGAGGTATACAATATTTGAAAATTTTCAGGAAATAAATGCAAAGAGAAATTTCACAGGAACTATACCACAATACACCTGTGGGGAGGAAAAATGTATGTAATTAAAATTATCTACAGATGAAATAAAAACTCTTCATTGAATAAACTTTTAAACATTTCTAAAAGTAATTAATTACCCATAAAATTCTGAGTAATTATTTTCATAACTTCTGAATATCTACCCATAATTATACAACTAATCAATCAAACATATAGTTAAGCTTGGGAAATGCTGCATACTAAGTAAGCGAAATTCTAGATAATTGAGAATACAAAAAGAACAATTCATGAAAAAAATTTTGTTTAAAATTATAAAAAGACATCTTTTTTGTTACTAATTTGAATATCAAATGTCTACATAAAAAAATGATGCAAGATTAAAAAGAAAATGCATTTCAGACATAGAAATCGATGTATTTTGTACGCCTTAAATACAAAACACAAAACATCTTATTCAACTACAAAATCACATAGAATCACTGAAAGCTGTACTGGCAGACTTCCAACTTTGTTCTGAAGGGTTTAATCTGACGATGCAGTCTCTTATGAATATAACCACTGAAGGGGACAGATAATTTCTACATTTGACAATTTCAGTGGAGCTACTCTCTGTTTTGCACTCTCATTCTGTTAACAGTTTGATCAATTTAGCACTCCCTAGTATTTCATTTGCCAATGAGAGATAGGTCGCATCGGTCAATCAGCAAGAGGTGCACATCATATGCTACGTGTTATGTCACAACTTCTCTCTTGCCCCAAGAGTCTCTTTTGGCAGGTGTCGTGGGGAGGAAAAAGACTACTACACAGTGCTCCCAGTATGAATTTCGTTTCTGTGTGTGAAATAAAATAGACTTTTATATTAAATGCTATTCCATGCCGCTGCATTCAAATAAAGGAGTCAGGTCAACGAAAGTCATCATTAATGATGACTTTCAAATGTGAAGTGTTTTACAATAATGAAGATGTTTGGTTTTTATTCTCTCACTGGAGTATGTTCCACCTGAAAAATGGCCTACTCCGAAAATTCTGCTGTGATGACTCCACCTTTGGTTTTACATGTTGGAATTGATGTTCGAATTAACAACTCCTAAACAGATATCGGAACAAAAGACCAAATTTAACTATGTTGAGGCTTACTTACCACCTAATATCACCACTGTTCCTGGTTACCTCATCATTCAACCTGATAAAGTCAACCCATACGAGGATCTGAAACAAAAAATTATTGAAAGATGTTCTGAATTAGACAAGAAATTCATCGGCTGCTAGCAGATGAATGCCTCAGTGATCAGAAGCCCAGCAAACTCCTTTGCATTATGAAGCATAGAGCAGAGAATAAAAATACAGATGACTCACTCTTATTTGAACTCTTTAACCAAGCGATGTCTATTCCTGTCCAAACTATATTAGCATTCATCTCTTCTATTACTTTGGATAAAGTGGCGGAAGTAGCTGATTGAATTTAGGCTACAAACAACATGAACATTTTCATTATCATCCCTAAGAAAAACCTTTCTTTGTTAAATGCCAGCTTTTCCTCTCAGGCTCTACTTCATGAAGAAATCAAAGCTCTTCGGAAAGAAGTTTTTGAACTTATCATTCCAGAAGTTCATCTCATAACAGTTTTTCTGGCTGTAAACGTTCCAAGTCACAAGACAAGTTGTGCTGGTATCATCGAAAATTCAAGGACAATGCAAAAATTTGTGTTTCACTATGTTCCTACAAGGGAAACTTGATGAAGGAAGAGTAGAGGCGACCGACTCATCCCACACCTACACCTTGTGTCACCTTTTCATTACAGACTGATGTACAGGTAGGGGTTTTCCTGATAGATTCAGGAAATGATACCAGTTTAATTGTTCCCAGTAAATCTAAACTCAAGGCACTAGTACTCCAAACTTTTTATGTTGCCAATGGAACATCCATTAATGTTTACAGTCATAAAACAATAACTGTTAATTTTAAGATGCAGTTTTACTTTCTCTTTTTATATTTGTAATGTTGCATGTTCGATCATAGGTGCAGATTTTTTATATTTCTTCAATTTACCTCCTGATTTACTTAACAAGTGTCTAATTGGTTTAACAACAAATTTTAAAGCAGTTGCCAAATTAAATACCTGTAATATTTTTCTGTAAAAGCCTCTTTTGTTAATAATGTATTTGGTAAATTACTGCTACAATATTCTGATATTACTAAATTACTAGATCCCGACCAACCCACGAAACATGATACTGTGCATTATATACATACTAAAAGGTCCTCCAGTTGCCGATAAACCTAAAGCGTTTGCTTCTGACTGCATCAAAATTGGTAAAGCTGAATTTTAGAATATGATTCAACTGGGTCACAAAAAGACCCTATTCTTCGCCTTTGCACATAATGCACAAGAAAGGAGTCTTTTGAATAGAGACTTGTTGCCGACTATAGCTCGCTTAAAGCCCAGACTGTTAAAGAAAAGTATCCCATTCTGTTTACAGTCTCAGAATTGCATGGTAAACAAATATGTAGTTACACTGATCTCATAAAAGCATATCATAAAATTCCTATATATCTGGATGATGTACATAAAACAACTATATGTACTCCCTTCGGACTGTTTGAAAGTTTGAGAATGTAATTTGGTCTTTGCAATGCTTCCTAAACCTTTCAACGGTTTATCACCAATGTCACTAGGGGCTTGCCGTTTGTTGATGATTTACTTGTAGCTTCAAATAATGAACATGAGCACTTAAGCATTTAAATCTGTTATTTTCTAAACTTCAGGAATACTGTTTGCTTATAAATGTCCAGCAATGCCAATTTTGTCAATCTATCATAGATTTCTTCAGATTTAAGTTATCGGTATTGTGTAAGATGCATTCTATATTTTATTCAGTCGCAGACCTTACACAATTAAGCCGATTCTTGGGTGTATTTAATTTTTATAGACGCTCTATTCCTAAAGCTGCTCACATTCTAGCACCCTTAGACAAATTCCTTGATGGGCATATTAATAGAAAGAGAAATCTTCATTTCAAAGCTTCTAGTGAGTCATTACAACAGGACAATAAAGCAACACTCTCCTTCAAAGCGTCTAACGAAGCTATCGCTCAAGCAACCTTGTTATGGTATCCTATGCCCAGTGCACAATAAAGTCTATGGGTCGAAGCATCTGATGCAGCAATTGGTGGCTAGCTCATGCAACTTGTTAAACTGCAGTGGAAAACTATAGGTTTTTTTTTTCCAGCTAAACTAAGTAAATCTCAAGGGAATTGGTTCAATTATGACTGTGAACTCTATGCTATGTACTCTTCAGTCAAAACATTTAGGCATATGCTTGAAGGGGGAATTTTGTCACCTACATTGATTAGAAACCCCTTAAATTTGCATTCCAGCAGCATCCTGACAAATGCAGTCCTCGTCAATTACACCATTTGGATTATATTTCCCAGTTTGCCACTCAAACTGAATATACTAAAGGCTCTAATAACACTGTCCATGATGCACTATCCCGAATGATGATAAATGACATTTCATCTACTGTGCACGATTTTCAAAAATTCATTGCTGCTCATTCAAGTGATGAACTTCAAGAACTTTTAGCATCCAATACCTCCTCTTTAAAATTACAGAAACATTTCTTTCTCAAGGAGAGTCATCTATATTGTGACATGTTCCCAAAACATCCCCGTCCTTTTATTTCCCAGTGTATAACATCTGCAGTTTTCAAAACCTTACATTTTTTCTCTCATCCTGGTATATCAGCTTCCCTCAATTTAATTGCTAAATGTTCTTTATGGCCAAACATGTGAAAAGAAATAAAATCTTTTATGTGCAACTGTGATCAATGTTAATGAGCTAAAATCACAAAACATACCAAATCTCCTACTGGCATGTTTGGTGAAAATGACGCTTTTTTTTGCCGACATACATGTAGATTTTATAGGCCTTCTCTCTCTTTCTCCGAAAGAAAATAGTTTTGCATGACTATCATAGACTGGTTCACAAAAAATGGCCAGAAATTAGTCCAACAACCAACATGACTGCAGAAACAGAGCTCGTGCCGCAGTACATGGCTGGACATCCAGATTTGGATGCCCAGTCACACTTACATCTGATAAGGGTAAAAATTTTGAATCTAATCTTTTTAGAGAACTTAGAGGTATGCTTTGGTGCAACAGGATTCAAACCTCTGCATATCACCCCCAGTCAAATGGAATTATTAAATGCTTCCATCAGCATCTTAAAACAGCCATTAAAGCACATAATACAGCAGAATGGACAGAAACTCACACTTGTTCTGTTAGGCATATGCTCAGCCATTAAGGAAGACACCAAAGCAACTTCTGCTCAACTTGTTTACGGCACAATGCGAAGATTACCTTCTGATTTAGTAACCAGTGATGTCATAAACCACACTAATTCTGCATATGTAAACAGTTTACTTCAAATAATGAGATCTTTAAATCCTATTTCTATTGCTCTACATGGTAGTTCTAAAATTTTCATCAATCCTTCATTAAAAACTTGTTCTCATATATTTTTAAGGTCTGACAAAGTTAATCCTCCAATGATACCACCTTATACTGGATCTCATTTAGTCGCTGACAGAAATTATAAGGATTTTATTATTGATGTAAATGGAGAACGTAATACAGTTTCAATTGATCCCGAAAAACCTGCTTACCACCTGCCAGATGACATTACTCACATCCAGTCTTTACCTTTTCCAGTTTCAGTTCCTTCCCCATGATTTAACCAAATATTTACCATTAAAAGTGGGCTAAGTTCCAATTTCCCAAGCATTTAGTCATAGACTACATTCCTTGAGTACAAACACATACTATATTGAACATTCTGTATTTGGCATATGTTCCTACTGCATCTGTGACTACGTACATATCTTTATTATATTCTACTTCATTTTCTATATTTAATTAATTTTGCATTATACCTTCATTTTCTGTAATACTGTAAATATTTATTATAATTTGTGATCATGACTTCGTCACTGTGGATATTCTCTGTAGAATTTTGTCCATGCCAATGACAGATGTGTTGCATCGATCAATCAACAAGAGGCGGACATCATGTGTTATGTTTTATGTCAGAAATTCTCTCTTGTCCCAGTCGCTTCTGGTGGGTTTCATGGGGAGGAGAAAGACTGATACACAACGCTCCCGAATGAATTTCGTTTCTGCGTATGAAATAAAATATACCTATCATCAGAATTTGTTTAAAAATTTTCAACCTTTAACTTAAAGTACTGTTCTCTATAATTTTCAGCTACATTGAATCCTTACCATACTCTTTTCTAGTTTTTTGTCCCCCTCTCCAAGTAATAATTGAGAAACTGCATGATGAGTACTTTCTAAGGGCTGGAATTTTTTCACATAACTGTGAATTCAATTCATGAAGTCTGGAAACACTCACTTTTGTTTTTGTAATTTCTTTGGCAATAGCCTTGTCGTATTCATAAATGTTATCTGAAAATTTTTACAATGTAACTTCCATAATAAATAATCAAAGCTCATGAGAAGCCAAAAGCATAAATATTTAATGTTTAAATTCAAATTCTACTTGCTTATTATGTAGTTACTCCAATTTCTATTATAGAAGACAATTAATTTGTTGTAACTCTTCAAAAGAAGGAATACAGAAGCTTCTTACAGTCATAAACTATGTTATTTCACACTAAGATGTTTTTATTAACTTAGACAGTTTAGACATTATCACAAGTTACTCAAAAAAATATTCTCTATTTTAAAACATGCCTTATTGTCACTGATACATACAAAATAAAATCCCAATTCTAAAACTCATAACAATAAATATCGATGTTCAACATCTGGAACAGAACTACAGCCATGCCATTAACAGCTCACCGTTGTCTATTATTTCATTAACTGCATGCATGTATTCCTTTCTGTAAGATTCTTCTGATGCAAAACTATCAATGGCAGCAGTTACAATGGGCTTATATACACAGCCACTGTCATGCCACTTCTGATGATTCAAATCATAGTTTCTGATGAATCCTGTTTCAGTTTTGAAGTATAATTATGGCTGAGAATGTTACACATGACAGGAGTGAACACTGTCTTCTGGAGTGCATTATCTAGCATTATACTGGACAAATGTCAAGAATTGATGAAAAGGAGTGCAATGAACTGAAGTTACTCTCATCAGCAACCACTTCATCATCTCAGTTACAGAGCCTAATGTTGTACTGTTTATTCAAAGCTTTCTTGGAGATTTATTTGCACAGGACAATGCTTGTCCTGATGCTGTTAAAAATTATAAAGGCTTCACAGCATGGCAGACACCACTTCTTTCTTGGCCCATTCATTCACCAGACGTGTTGCCATTAAATATGTCTGGGACTTCATGGGCCAACTACTGGTCCACGACATTCCTGCAGTCAATATGGATCAAGTTTGGGCTTAGTTAACAAAAATATAGAATGTTAATTCTCAGGTACACAATCATAATGGCTTTGAATCAGTGCCATTATGAAGATAAGCTTTTACTGCAGTACATGCGGTGTTTTATTAAATACTGACATGTGGTTCTACCAAATACTACAAAAAAAATTATTCAACAATACAAGAGTATTAAATTTACAATTAATGCTCTTGTATTGCTCTATAAACTTAACCGTTTCTTTGTAATATGACAGGTTGTACACGGAATAAATTGTATTTGCTTCTGATGATTCATTCATGGCGTCGTTACTTTCACAAACATAAGTATATTATTTAGATTCACAAGCTAATGCCTCTATCATATTATTTAGCATAACAATGCAGGACTTTCTGACTACCCACAGCCACACCGAAAAGTGCTGATGAGGTGACGTACCAGGTCATCAAAATTGTAATTCATGAAGTCACCTAAAAGAATTTATGTGGCAACCCTTATATAGCTTCTCCCCCTCCCAGATGGCTTTGTACTTCTCAAGACATTTCTGCTAGTCTACTGCAGATTACAATCTTCCTACAGGCATTTTACGGCTTCAGCATTACAATGGACTGCATATTGCAGTTCTAATTATCTTCAGTGAAAGCTCAGATTTAGCTTTCTGGATGCGTGGAGTGCAATATAGATCATTAAAAGGCATAACGTGCCCTTCTTCCCTTCTCATTTTATGATATTGGTGCTGAGAATGTGTGCGATGGGAATTCTGTGCAATTCTCATATTTTTGTAGCAAAAATGCATTACTGTGTACACGGGGAGAACAACAGTTCAAAAAACCAAAAAGTATGCATTTCTTATACGGAAAAAGAATGTAAAAAAGCAGGCAACACTACATGCATCATTGAAATACACATAAAGATACCCAAATTTTTCTCTCCAAAGTAACCATCCAGTTTGCAAAGTCAAACTCATCAATAAGTTCACAACTTTTTAGTGGGGATGTATATAGTCAGAAAGCACCAATGATGCTAATGCACAGAGATAATATATGACAAACAGCTTTTTATTTACTTTATTTGATAAACAGCTGATGCCTATCCAAAATAAATAATCATGTAATAATAGAGGTATAAGGTAAACCCAATAATTAACCATTTTATTACAGTGTATCTCGTAAAAGAAGGCATATAAATTACATCTTTATTTCATGAATGCAGGCTTTAAAACAGAAAGATACCATTTGGAATTGATTAAAAGGTTTGGTAATAAAATGCCAATGCGTGATTACAATAATTAATAGCTTAACTTTGCATTTGGCATATAAATTAACTACATTTCTGCATATCATTTGCCCTGAACAACAAACTACAATCATATTAAACAGTGATCACAAAACAATATTCTTTTTTGTGCATCTAATTCACCTTATGTCAGATGTGCTAATTAGCAAAACAGAACTATAAAAAAATCTGTATACTGAAAAAAGAGCCTTCTGACTACAGAGCACATATTATTGAATCACCTATCAAATGGTAAACAAAACACGTTTGTATAAGACAAAAACAGAAAAAAAAAAGAAAAGCATGTATCCTACCTTTTTATCTGTTAGAAGAAGTCTCCCATCAATACACAGCTGCCCTGGATGGTAAGATGGTTAACAAAAGTTGATTCATTGCTGTATTCGTTGGATTTCATTCTGAATCTTGAATATGGCATGTTTGTGACCATGATGATATCTTTGCTGAATGAAGGCTCTCTAATCTCTCAATCCATACATCCTTACAAGATGTTAATCATAGGGAAGAAGGCACAAGACCCTCAGATTCCATATCCAATGATCCTCTCAATCAAAAATGCAATGAAGCTAGGCATATATATAACCTTTGAATGCAGCCTTAAAGAAATAATTCAATCCCATCAATATATACAGAAGAATTAATCACTTGGGTTTATTACCACAAAGAACTTGTTGGTAATAGTGCCTTTTTAGTGATAATGATTAAGGTAGTCACTGTCAGATGGAAAAAATATAATACTCATATAAAATTAGCAGAAAAGACATGATAATAAGTGTATTTAGCTCTTTAAACATATTTAGTTTATATGAATTAAAACTATGAGGAAAAGCATGACATTTAACATATATACTGCTTTGCCAGCCGAAAGAGACTGGTCACGTGATTTACTGATCGCTCCAATTTGTTTCTCGGAGTGAAAATAGGGAAGATGGGTAGCTGCGGATGAGTTCTGTTGTGCAATACAAAGAGTCTCTTGCTTAAATGCCGACAAGAATAAATAAAAACAAACAACGTATCAAGGGGAGATGCATAAAATGGAAAATTACTGAACAAAAATCAGTTTAAAATTACCACGAGAATAACATACACACACACACAGAATAAAAAACACATCTATAATAAACTTTTAGAATTTATTTTAATGATTGTAAGCTAAAATAATTGCTGTAAACATGTCTGAAAAAATTAATTACACTAATTATATACATTCAAAATTAATTATTTGCATAGAAGTCTTTAAAATAGTACAAAATTAAAGAATTTCTTACTTTGGGTTTCATTAAGCAATTATGCAAAAACAATAATAAAAATATTTCAGTTGGAAATTTAACCTTTGTTCTCTGTCAAATCGTCATCATCGTCCAAGGAAATAATTAAAGAGTCGCACATTTCTTCAAGTATACCATCTTTTTCCCAGTAAGCGTTTTCCAAGCTTTCTACGTGTGCACAATATCAAATTTATATGTTTTTTTCGGTGGCAAATGTTCTTTAACAATGTTCAACAGTTCGATCTTTCACATATTAGGTGAGTACACAATATTGTTTGAAGTAAACCAATCCATTATACTCTGCTTATTATGAGATGAATTTGGGGGCTTGTTCAGTTGCACTGTCTATTACAACAATTGAATCCTTTGGTAAATTCGGAATCAATTTTTCTGTTGCCCATTTCTCAAATATATTCGAATTCATTTGCCCGTGGTAATCTCCTGTGCTACAATTAGCTTTATAAATTAAATTTATTAAATTAAATTAAATCCATGAGCAAAAATATCAAGCAAAAAACACAAAAGTATTAGACAATAATTAATTGTGACTTATACAACGATCTTGAGATGGAAAGAACTAAATTTAAACAAGCGCAAAAGGGAGAAGCTAAGAACACTCTGAGATTACTGAAGGAAATTCCAAGCAAGTGTATTTTTCCGTCCCTCCAGACCTTCCTTTCTCCCCCTTGGCTTGTTCCATTTTCTTGGCAGCGCACCAAACCCAGTCTCTCTCACTTGGGTAAGCAGTAAGTTAAAATTTACATATGATTAAGTGAAAGTTATTTTAACCCTCTGACCGGCCAGGGTTTTCTCTAAGAAAGCACAAATTTTCCAAATCTACTACGAGAAAAAATTATTTTCTTAATTTTAATGTAAAAATTCTCCTGTTATTTTATATCTGGATTTGTGTACTTTTATTATATTGCCTTAATTTCTTTGACATATTTTAGTATGCACATATTTATACGTTCTTACAGATATCACAAAAAATATTCTAGGTCGTGTATATACAGCATTGCTGGATAGAGGGTTAAAGTGGGGGGGGGGCATAATATTAAGCATAAAGTTTGTTGATTAAACAAGAAATTGATCATATATTAGCCAAATTTAGCTTTTAAAACATATTTATAGTGTATGAATTAAAGTTAGGAGAAAAAGCATGATATTAAGCATAGGTAAATAAAAATCAACTTCTTAAACATGATCTAGTTTTTCCATAAGGAAAAGGCCTTGCCCGTTACGAAGGGGAGTTCATTTCATTGAGGGAAAAGATACAGAGAATATGTTCAAGATTGCAAATGGGTGAATCCAAACTCCAGTGATATAAAGCATGCAGTGCAAGTTCCAGATTACCTACAGTAGAATGCTTGGATTAGGCATGCCCAAATCTCTTCTTGTGGTGGACAGAATATACTTAGGACATATAAATTAATATTAACAGAAAAAAAAATAATAATAAACACGATATTAAGCACATGTAAGTAAAAGCATAAGAACAGAATAACCATTAATTATTAAAATTGATTTATAATTACTTCTTCTATAACAAACAAATTACAAAAATTTTTGCATACTTATATATAGAATTACTTCATTTTCTTTTTATTCCAAACGAGTGGCTCTGAAAAGAGTCCCCCTTCCAAACAACCTGTGCAGGTGATACAGTCTACAGGGAAACAGTCTTTAATTGCATTTGAAATTTCCATGAAAAGATCTTGGTCATTAATTTAATTTCATGCCAAAACAAATATTTAATCAAATGATTTGCTAGATTTTCTTTATGAAGACCAGTTTTCAATAACTTCACATTAAGAAAGGAAAGTGTCAGAATCAGATCAAGTAATAATAAATAAGTGGAGAATAAACTACACATGCAAACAGAGCAAAGATAATAACAATTATTGTAATACTTTGATAAGCAAAAGTGTGAATAATAATGAAAGAAAACGAGAATACAAGCAGAATGGTTGCCAACTCCTAATAGCACATTTACAGGACTATTAGCTTTGAAGTTACACCATCATTTTTTTCAGGGTTTACATTTACCAAGTCCTCTGTGATAGTGCGACCATTCATTTTTACAATCAGCGAATTTTTTAGACAGTCTTTTAGACCCAGCATGCTTATTTGTATTTCTATTACATAGCCGATTTGTGATAATATACACTCGCTTTCAAAAGTTAAGCATGAAGATGTAAAATGCAAAAAAATCAACAAATACTGCTTTGATCGACACAAAATTTGGCAGAAAAGTAGCATATATATTTATGCATAAAACAAAATCAATAATTATATACAGAAATGAAAACAATATTAAATTTTTGAAAAGTATCAGATAATGACATACTGGAGACTTAAACAGAATTATGTATAAAGTGAAAATAAACAGCATAAAATGAAAAAAAGAACATTAATAGGGTATGTGATCCCTCCCCTCATGTGTATACAAAGTTTACACATTGTGACCATACTTTCAATTAGGTGGTCAATAACCGCAGCATTAAGCAATCGCCATTCTTCTTGTAAAGCAGTTTCCAGCTCAATAAGAGTGGCTGGAGATGGGAAACATGAAGATACAGCACAGCCGAGAGCATCCCAAAGATTTTCAATGGGATTAAGGTCACGCGAATATGCTGGCCAAGCCATATGCTCAATCCCTTCACTCTCCAGGTAGTCGTCGCCGATGTCAGCTCTATGGGGACGTGCCTTATCGTCCTTTAAAACAAAAGTAGGGCCAACTGCTGCAGCGTACAATCTCACAATGGGTTCTAGAACTTCATCTCGATACCGGACAGCTGTCAAAGAACCGCGTTTAAAGATATGCAGGTCGGTGCAGTATCCTAATGAAATCCCTGCCCACACCATAATGCTTCTGCCTCGGAATGCGTGCTGTTCGCTGATGTTTTGGGACTGATTGCGTATTCGTTGTTCACGCCTTATACTTATAGGCTTGTCATCTGGCTCCAGAGCAAATCTTGACTCATCAGTAAACATGACATTGCCCCAGTCGGACACATTCCAATTGACATGTTCCCAGCACCACTGCAATTGTGCCCCTCTTGATTGAACGGATAGAGGAACACAAACTCGAGGTATCCGGGCGTACAGTCCACTCATATGTAATCTTTGGCATGCAATAGCTGCAGATATCACCTTACCAATGGAAGCTGTAACCATAGATATCACACGTGTGGAGGTGTCGCTATGCGATTCCGCTTAGCTACAATAGCAACATATCGATCTTCCACGGGAGTTGTAACCCTTGGGCGACCGGCTACGGGCCTTCGGACAACTGTCTGTGTGGTTTGGAATTGTTTCCATACACGTGAAATTACAGAATGATGAAGGCCGAAGAAAAGAGCAACATCTGTGATCGACTGCTCTGCTTCAATGCGCTCCACAGCACGCTAGCGCTCATAAGCTTCCATTTGTCTTCTGGAAGTCATACAAACATAAATGTCTTGAAAACAAACTGTACGAGCTTTAAACACCTTCTATCAGCACTTAAAATCAACTTCTGTAACCCTTCGTAAAGCTGGCTTCATGTAACACTGCCTCTTTTGCATATTTCTTGACATGAAAGCACGATCGGCTGTTACCTAAAATATTTGCAAACTTTCATCTATCTCTGCAGCGAATTGCATCCTCTTCAATTCTGACTGGCTTCCGGAAATTAGCATTTTTCTCTCCGTGCTTAATTTTTGGAAGTGAGTGTAGAAAGCAGCAAACATCCGCATAATTAATCTTACAACAAAAAAGTGTTGCAAAAGTTATTAGTTGTATCAAATGGTGAAGAATGTATTGAAGAAAAGGAGGATGGAAATGATCATGAATTATTAGTTCACACAATACTGATTCAGAAACTGATATAAATTCTGAAAACAAGAGTAAGAATGGTATAAATTGCTTTATTGGGGAAAAGTACTATGTTTGTCCAGCAAAAAAGCACAGAAAAACAAGACTGCGCTGTGTCGAATGTGAAAAATGTTTGTATTTGGAACACACAACAACACTCTGCCTAATGTGCTGCTAAATATTTGTAGCTGCATCTTTCTTTCTCTGTGTCTATACTGCTAGTACAGAATTGATACAGAGTAAAGGTATACTTTTGTTTTTTTCCCTATGCTACTATACAATACGATTTTCTAATCCTTTAAGAAATTTTATTTCATGAAATCATTTGGAGAAATTAAAAATTTTAATGCGCATTTTTTTGAAGTTTGATAAAAAAATTAATTACTGGCATAGATGTAACACTTTTCCTGAAGATTTACAATTTTTCTTCAAAAAACACGCCAGTGCGCGCGCTCGTGCTGCCGGGTTAAGAATATAAACATGTATTATACTACACATGCTTAGCTGTTATGTAAACAGAAAATTCATAAATAAATACGCTATAGAACAAATTCTGAGAAGACTTTTGACGTCAGGTCTAATTAAAATCTATCGGAAATGCAAATTATGAAATTTAAACTCGCTGAATAACTCAGCAGCAATTTCCATGTAATTTACAATATTTTGATACATTCAGTGTTACTACATACATTTTACAACATGATAAATAACTTCCGCAATTTATGTATAATTTTGAAATACCATAACGATTATTCTGAGATAAAAATATTAAATTTACCCATTTTTTAAATTTGATATAACAAAGACACAACTTAATTTACTAATTATGAAACATCATTTTGTTTTTTAATTTTTGGAGAGAGAAAATCAATGCACACCTTCCGAAAATCTTGGAGAATTATGCTTTTCTTTTTCGTAAATCATAAAACTTCAAAAACATCATTTGTGTCAGGAATCAAAGTTTGACGGAATTATACACAATTCTAACATAATTATGGTCATCGAAGGCGAAATGGATTGCTAAAAAAAACTAGCAAATACTGCACTAAACCTCGTTCTTACACAATGCTCACAATATGATAAACATAAACAAACAGTTCTACTGCTACTGTTGCCAAGAGGCAAAATGAGCGTTTCGGCAATCTAATTTTTGGACAAAATTTTATATGTGAATTCACATATAAAATTTTAAATGAGGTAACACAAAAGGATGAACTTTTCTTTATTTAAATTTTTTTCCGATGTTAGCTAGTCTTAAGAAATTTTGCAAAAAGTTAATATGGCAATTTTTTTTTTTTGTACAAGTTGAAAATGAAAAAAAGCATTTTGGATCATTATTGATATACGTTGAATATTTATGTAACTCTTTCCTGTATTGATTTACTGCTGTGTATAAATTATAATATTTGGTTATACAAACGATATCTTAGGCAGAACCACTAGCTCTGAAGTTCTTGTTTCTCTTTACCCGCGTTACGTTGAAAATAGTACGATCTTTATTTGAATTGGCATCTTGGTGTGTTCTGTAAGGAAGAGTGACAGTTGTTCGGTATGTTGAAGTTTTCTATTATATTTTAGAGCTAAATATTATTCGTAAGACAGATGAGCCACTGAATTCTTTTTTCCTTTACTTTCAGTTTTCATATGTGTTTCTTTTTTACTTGTCTGTGATATGATTAGTATGTATAAAATTATGAGGGTACACTTTTAGCTTTTAGAAATAATTTATTTACAATCTTAGAATGTATAATCACAGAGAACTGCTATACCAGCATAGTTCTATTTTTTTATCCCCGTATCCAAAGTGTTGCCAATTACAAGTTACTAAATATTACATGTTACCATTTACAAATTATTAAATATTACATCTTCCGTTTTTTAAAGAGTTCAAAAGTTTTAACAGTCTTAAATCAATCCAAATATCTGGCCGGCTTTCTAATCACTCTCCCACTTCTAGTTCTTAGCTCATCGTTCCTTGTTTCTGAGTTAGCAGAGTTTGGTAGTTGATCTTTTAAACTTTGCCCTTGAGAATATCTGGAATCATATCCTTTTACATCTGTTTTCTGTGTATTAACTCCTTGTTCTGTTCCTCTGATATTCTCTTCAACAGCTGAGCTGTTTTCTCTAATATCTTTTCTATTTCTTCTCAATACTAATCCACCTGTTCTAAGTATATATGATCTAGGCGTCTTATGCACTTCTTCTACAACTGCTGGTTTCCAGCGATTATCTTGATATACCCGAACACAATCTCCTTTATTTAGCGATGGTAATGTTTTTGTATGACGATCATAATATGACTTCTGTTTAGTTCTTTCTTGGTTGATTTTTTCTTTTACATTTTTCACAACTTGAGGTTTAAGTAATTCTTCAGATGTAGGAAGAACCGTTCTTGTTCTTCTACTCATAAGTCGTTGAGCTGGTGATCCTAGCATCTCATTAGTTGGAGTGTTCCTATGAGCTAACAATGCTAAATAAGGATCAGCATGATCTGCTTGAGCTTTCTTTAACAATTTCTTCGCCGTTTGTACTGAACGCTCTGCTAATCCGTTCGACTGTGGATGGTATGGACTGCTTGTTATATGTTTAAATTGGTATTTCTTTGCAAATTCTGCAAATTCTTTACTTGCAAACTGAGGTCCATTATCAGATATCACTATCAATGGTATACCGTATCTTGCAAAATGAGATTTCATGTAACTGATCACTGTCTGACTTCGAGTATCCGGTAGTTTAGAGATTTCAAAAAAGTTGGAATAGTAATCTACAATTAATAAATATACATCTTTGTTAATCTCAAATAAATCTGTCGCAACTTTATACCAAGGTAAATTGGGAATTTCATGTGGTATCATAGGCTCTCTTATGTTTTTGTTCTGGTATTCATTACATATAAAACATTTTGAAATTGTATCTTCTATCTGCTTGTTCATAAGTGGCCAAAACAAAACATCTCTAGCTCTTTTCTTACATTTTTCTATACCAAAATGACCCTCATGAATTAAATTTAACATTTCCTTTTGCATAGATAAAGGAATAATTACCCTTCCTCCTTTGAAAAATAAGTCATTTTCCATTGTCAACTCATCTCTGTAGTCCCAAAATACTTTGACTTGAGGTTCTACCTGATGTTTCCTTTCTGGCCAGCCTCTCAGAATATATTTCTTTAAGCACTGTAGTGTAGCATCACATTCACTTTCTTTCTTCAATTCATAAATTTTTTCATCAGATGCTGGAATCAGTGTACAAATTTCTGTATCTTCATCATTATCTTCTGCTGTTGTATTCAAATATGCTCTACTCAAAGTGTCTGCTATTAATAAGTCTTTCCCCTTTTTGTACCGTACATCTAGATCATATTTTTGTAAATTTAACAGCATTCTTTGCAATCGCTGTGGTGCTTTAAAAAGAGGTTTCTTAGTTATGCTTTCTAATGGTCGATGATCAGTTTCAACTGTAATACGTTTGCCATATATATATTGATGAAATTTAGAACATCCAAAAGTAATAGCTAAAAGCTCTTTTTCTATTTGAGCATAATTTTTCTGACTTTTTGTTAGAGCTCTGGAAGCATAAGCAATTGGTTGGTTTTCTTGTAGTAAAACAGCACCTAATCCTTCAGAACTTGCATCTACTGAAAGAGTTACATCCTTATTAACATCATAGAATTTTAATACGGGTGCTTTTGCAATCAATTCTTTAAGTGTTTCGAAAGCTTTTTGATGCTTTTCAGTCCAGTGCCAGAGAACATTTTTCTCAAGTAACTGTCTTAATGGTGCAGTAATAGTAGTTAAGTTAGGAATAAATTTGGCTAAATAATTAATCATTCCCAAAAATCTTTGTAGCGAAGGCACATCTGTAGGTTCTGGCATTTTAACAATTGCTTCCACTTTAGAAAAATCAGGTTTTAGTCCATTTTCACTTAACTCGTGCCCTATATAATTCACACGATTAACTTTTATTTTACATTTAGCCTTATTGAACTTCAAATTATTTTTTCGTGCTCTCTGGAGTACTTTTTTAAGTCGTAACTCATGTTCCTTTTCATTAGATCCCCATATTAAGATATCATCTATAATACATTCAACGCCTTCTAGACCTTCTATTATTTGGCTTAATTTTCTTTGGCAAATTTCTGGAGCTGAACATATGCCAAAAGGTAATCTTTTGAATTTGTATCTGCCAAAAGGTGTATTGAATGTACACAAATTACTACTTTCTTCGTCAAGCTGGATTTGCCAAAAAGCACTATTAGCATCTAAAACAGAAAATAGTTTTGCGTTAGGCATTCTAGTGACAACTTCGTCAATGGTTAACATCGGATAATGTTCTCGTTTTATAGCTTTATTTAAATCTCTAGGATCTAAACATATTCTTATTTTGTTCGGTTTGACAACTGTGACCATTGAATTTACCCATTCAGTTGGTTCTCTTACTTTCTCAATAACATTTAAATTTTCCATTCTTTGTAATTCTTTCTTAACTTTATCACGTATAGCTATGGGTATTTTCCTTGGAGGATGAATGACTGGTGTTACATCTTGTTTTAACTGGATTTTATATTCTCCATTCAAACAACCTAAGCCTTCAAATACATCTTTGTATTCCTCCAGTAAGTCTTCAGTGTAAACAGACATTACTTTTTGAATCAAACCTAGTTGCAAACATGATTTTAATCCTAATATAGAAGGTACTTCTTTGTCAATAACTTGGAATTCCACAACAAAATTATTTTTTCCATATTGGCAGTTAAGTACTACTTTTCCTAAAGTATCTATTTTATTCCCAGAGAATGTAACTAATCTTTTAATTTCAGACTTTTGTATCGGAACATTCAGCAATTTCACTTTGCTTTTAGAAATAACATTGCACATTGCTCCAGTATCTATCTGCAAATTTACTTTACTTTTATTTACATTAACGTCAACAGTCCATTTCTCTTCCTTGTTATCTGAATTAAGGTTTAATGTGCCAACATAAAATTCTAACTCTTCCTCAGAGTCGTGATTTATTAATTTAATTTGTCTATCTTTTTTGTTTACCTTCACTGCTTCATTTTTTATTATATAGCTTTTACACTGATTCGCGAAATGATTTGACTTTTTACATTTATGACAGATTTTTCCATATGCTGGACACATTCGATAGTCATGAGATGTTCCACATTTAGAACAAACTTTTGTCTTTTGTTTATCGGTATTTACCTCTTTGTAGGTATTCTTATTATGTTTACTTAGTTTCTTTTTCACTAAGTTTACAGCAGTTTCCTCATCTTTTATGATTTTCATTTGATGTGCACTTATTTCAGCAGATCTGCATATATCAAGAGCTTTTTCTAATGTTAATTCTGCTTCATGTAACAATCTTGCTCTCACTACATCATCTTTAATACCACAAACAATTTTATCTTTTATTAAACTATCCGTTAACTGCGCAAACTCGCATGTTCTAGCTTTATTTCGAAGGTCAGTTACATATTCATCTATGGTTTCTGACGCGGTTTGATTTCTAGTAAAGAATAAATGTCTTTCATATGTAATATTTTTCTTAGGAATACAATATTCCGTAAATTTTGTTTTAATTTCACTTAATTTAATTTCTTTACCCTCTTCTATAGGAAATGTATTATATATTTCAAGACCACGAATTCCTATTACATGAAGAAAAGTATTAACTCTTACCTTCTCTTCTTTACTATGTAATCCACTAGCTACTTCATATATTTCAAATGACTGCAGCCATCTCTGCCAATTCGAAGCTAGATTTCCATCAAATTTCATCGGCTCTGGTGGTTTTAAACTTTCCATTTTGAAAGCAAAACACTCCTGACACCATATAAAATTATGAGGGTACACTTTTAGCTTTTAGAAATAATTTATTTACAATCTTAGAATGTATAATCACAGAGAACTGCTATACCAGCATAGTTCTATTTTTTATATCCCCGTATCCAAAGTGTTGCCAATTACAAGTTACTAAATATTACATGTTACCATTTACAAATTATTAAATATTACAGTATGCATTAAAAGAATGTAAGGAAAGTGTTTCGTTTCCGAAAACTTGAAAGATATCCATTATTTTTTAGTATAAATTAGATTTTCATCTTAGTGCATCGTTAGGTTGTTGTTCTAAAATGTGTATCTAGTCTAAATCTTGTGATTTTAAAGAATGCACTACTCAAAAATTAGCTTTAAGAACACTAACTGTTTATAGCAATATTGAATGTGAATGTCAGTTTAGAATTTCGGGAGGCAGTTATGTCTCTTATACGTTTGCATTGTATGTACTTTCGGTTTATCTTAAGTTTGTGGTACTAGGAATTTTTTTTTAGATTAGTGGTAAGTGCGTTCTTAATGCTAATCAGAGCATGGAACTTTTGTTCTCTGATATGGTCTGAGCTCAATTGTATTTCGGTGTGGTAGTGCATCATACGTATATTGTCATTAAATGGATTTTCTTTAAAGTTCGTTAGCATTGTTTAATGCTTTGCTCTTGGAATCGACAATAATTTGTAAAATATGGATGTGTTATGGAATGTAAGAATATGTAGATCAGATGCCAAGTTCGATAACTCCTGCATTCTAATTTTGAAAGCTAACTTCTTTCGGTTTATGCATAGTTTAGTAGTGTTGATTTCCAAGATAATGATGAATAATAGAATCCAGTTTTTTTATTCTATTATTATTTTTTTAATTGATGGAATGGAGGAATAACATATTGGTGGAATGGAATTGATGGAATGGAGGAATAACATATCATTTGTGAAATAAATATCCAATCTGCTAATAAAAGAAAGTTATAAGAAAAAGATATCTGTAAATACGTTGCAGATCGTGCTTGTCATGCTTTGTTATTAATTATACCGTTAGATGAACTTATTAGTAAATATTGTTAACTAATACTGTTAAATGAAATGCAAGGAAGACTATATGGTTTCATGCCAACTGACATGCAAACTGATATAAGGCTGACCATAATTCCATCAGACAGAATAAGATAGATTACTTGCATGCATAATATGTATATATATTTCTTATACATCTAGAGCTATAAATATATATCTAGCGGTAAAAATATACTTTAGGGTACCCCTTGGCGAAACTTGACGATTTTTGGCGGTACATGGATACTGAGTTTATGCAATTCTTTGACTTCTTATTTTGGCTTGCGTACCGGCAATCTTCGCGTCAAAAATCGCTGCTACACAAAGCCAAAATAACAAAAAGAATTCCAAAACTCTGTATCCATGTACACATCGACTTATTTTCACTTAAAAAAACATCGGAGAATTGCACAAAAATGCCATTGTGCAATCTCTTGACTTTACCCATGTACACATTGACCTATTTTCACTTAAAAAAATTCAGAGACTTGCACAAAGTATGCCTTACGCACTCTCTTGAGTTTGTCCATGTACACATCGATATAGTTTCACTTGAAAAGTCAAAGGAGCACACAATTCTACAGTACAGGCAAACAAAAAAGCTCAATAACTACATTTTAAGTAAGCTCAATGAACTACATTTTAAACCCAAAAAGCAAATATGCACTTACCCTATTTGGAAGTTACTTCGTCTTCAGTCTGTGGCACACAGAATTCCTTAACAGCATCTAAAAGCTTCCTAAAATTATCTGAAGTTGAATCCGTATATTGGTGTCTACACATAAATTCACAAAAATAAGAGTAAAAAATATCCTGCGTGGTTCCTGACTGTCGATAACATTTTTCCCGGAAATCTCTTTTCACAACACTCCACATACCTTCAATATTATATATATGAGCCTCCCGTTTCTGGATCTTTAAATGTCAATGCATGATTCACGGAAAGGTGAACAAACCCGTTACCAGAAAGACAATTGTAGGACTTCTAACAGTTAGATATAACAGTTATATCTGGTAAAATATTTCGTTCAATTACGTCCAAGAAAGTTTCTTTCCTTCTATCGTCAACCACTTCGAAAAAACACCTTCCCGTCCCTCGTTCTATTTCACCAAACACCCACTTTCCCACCACTTGTTTACCTCTATTCTACTTCCGTTTCCCAAATTTGCTTTCATCTGTTTCAACAACAATTCCTGCACTTTCAATCTTTTCACCTTTCTGAAGACAAATATCCACGCACACATTCCTACAAAAAGTTTTCCAATCCGTTACCATCTTATCATTATTAATATTCAATTCCGTCTTGATAATTTTTGAATTCACTTTGTATACCCAAAGCCATGTAAAAATCAAAATATCAGTCATACTCAAATGACGTTTTTCAAACCAGGTACCCTTTGTGATTGAACGCTTTACATAGTGACCATCTGAACCTTTCTTCCTACAAACCCATTCAAATCCATCTAAACGATTTTTATGTTCAACTAAACTCATGTCCTTCTTATATACAGGACACTTGTAATGGTTACTAAGTAAACTTTCATTTACACACCAGTCAGTTAACTCTCTTTTCCCTTTTCATTCCAAATCGTACAGAAACTTCAAATTAATCTTGCTACATTCAGCCATTCTACCATCTAAACAATGAAACAAGCAATATACTTCCCAACCAACACACACCACAAAACCCAAACAAAACATCCCATCATTAATGCAAACGATTACATCATACTAGGGTTTCCATAACATTCAACTAGTGCGGTTACCATAAATGAAATAACATGTTGGCGATAAATGAACCAACAACTATGCCATAATACAAGGGGTACTTTAAAATCTATTCTAACCTCTCTAGCTAAAGCTCTAGGTGGATATTACATATCTTTGTGCTTCAAATGAATTTATGTAATGAATTTCAGTCTTCATTGAAATTTGTCATATTCTGTATTTCAGGTTTATGTTATAATTAGCAGCACTGATATTCTTTCGCTTCTTCTGTATTTTCCTTTGTCTACATGCTGTCTGTAATAGGAAGTATTCGTTATAGATCTGCAGAAGCTTTGCTTTGCAGACAGAAATAAAGTGTATTAGATTACAAAAATCCTGACCTTTTTTTTATACACATTTGCAGTCTGGTAGATTCTACGAATTCAAACACCAGACTGTGATTGTTCAATAAAAAATATATTTAAGGGTGCCTATTGACGAGTTTTGGTCATTGTCCAGCAAGGCACAACTTCAAGATGATCGCTACACAAAACCAAAATAGGTCAAAGAATTGCACAAACTGGGTGTCCAAGTATACATCGATATATTTTCACTTACAAAAATCAGAGAATTGCACAAACTCAGCATGTGTACTCCCTTGACTTTGTCCATGTACACATCGATCTATTTTCATTTAAAAAAAATCAAGAGAATTATGATGTCATATAATGTTAAAATAAAGTTACTCATCATCAAAATTTGCAGCCAATCAAAACTCAGTAAACTGCATTTTAAATCACACAATGAAATAACGTAAAAAGGGAAATGTATCTTATTGCATATACACACTACAAAAAGGAAATATTGACTTATCATATTTAGAAATTTCTGTGGCTCACAGAATTCCTGAACAGCATCCAAAAATTTTCTAAAATTATCTGAAGTAGAATATGCATACTGCAGTCACCACATAAATTTAAAAAAATAAGAGTAAAAATTTCCTCTGTAGTGCCAGACTGTCAGTGGCATTTCTTGCGTGAACCATTCTTGGGACGAACACGTTCAAAGCCATCTGAGAATCGTTATGTTCAACCATATGCATTTCCTTCGTACAAACAGGACGCTTATAATGACTACTGAGTGAACCTTCATTTACACACCAGTCAATTAATGCTTTTTTTCCCTTTCGTTCCAAATCGTACAGAAACTTCACATACACCCATTTTACGGTGTACAGCACAAAATAAACAACGTGCTTTCCACTTGACATCTAACACGGAAATAAGCCCTTACAAATATTTTCCTATCAGTCAAATTCACCACAATCATGTCATAATAGGGCTTTCATAACTTTCAACTACTCACTGAAACAACAATTTGGCGATAAATGAAACAACAACTTGGCGATAATCAAAAGGGCACCCTAAAATATAGGCTTACCATAAAAGTAAAAATTGTTGAAAATCTCTTTTATAAAAAGCCAGCATGTATAATTTTTGACTCACCTCAAATAAATTTGTATAAAAAAATATGTCGCTATTAGAATTGCTACAACTATCACTTTCCAATTTTGCAGAAATATCATCACAGTCATCGGTGGGAGAAAAAAACTCATTTACCATTCATATATGCACTTCTTCTGTTAAATACCATTTTCTGTTTTCCCATTTAGGTGTAAAAACACTTCACTAAATCATACAAAATATCTGTCTTAACACTAGGAAAAAATTTTAGAAGCAATAAATAAAATCTCTAAAAAGGTAAAACGGCTAACCCACTGTATCCACAAAGAAAAAAAAAAGTATTTAGAAAAATCAATAAAATATTTGGTTAGAAGAGATTTTAAGGTACCCCTTGTATTATGGCGTAGTTGTTTCATTTATCGCCAACGTGTTGTTTCATGCATGGTAACCGCACTAGTTGAATATTATGGAAACCCTAGTGTGACGTAAGCGTTTGCATTACTCCGGGAAATTTGGAATGATGGGATGTTTTGTATGGGTTTTTTGTTGTATGTTGGTTGGAAAGTATATTGCTTGTTTCATTGTTTAGATGGTAGAATGACTGAATGTAGCAAGATTAATTTGAAGTTTCCATACGATTTGGAACGAAAAGAGAAAAGAGTGTTAATTGACTGGTGTGTAAATGAAGGTTTACTTAGTAACCATTATAAGTTACCTCTATGTAGGAAGGATATGCGTTTAATTGAACATAAAAATCATTTAGATGGATTTGAATGGGTTTGTAGGAAGAAAGGTTCAGATGGTTACTATGTGAATCATTTGATCAGAAAGGGTACCTGGTTTGAAAAAAGCCATGCTGTTAAGGAATTTTGTGTGCCACGGACTGAAGACGAAGTAACTTCTAAATAGGGTAAGTGCATATTTGCTTTTTGTAGTGCTTAAATGTATAGCATGTTTTTCCTTTTTTATGTTATTTTATTGTTTGGTTTAAAATGTAGTTTATTGAGATTATGTATTTTTTGTTTGCCTGTACTGTAGAATTGTGTGCTCCTTTGACTTTTTAAGTGAAAATATATCGATGTGTACATGGACAAACGCAAGGGAGTGCGTAAGGCATACTTTGTGCAATTCTCTGATTTTTTTTTTAAGTGAAAATAGGTCAGTGTGTACATGGATAAAGTCAAAGGAGTGCGCAATGCCATTTTTGAGCAATTCTCTGATGTTAAGTGAAAATAGGTCGATGTGTACATGGATTCCGAGTTTGTGCAATTCTTTGTCTTGTTATTTTGTCTTTGTGAAGCGGCGATTTAGCGTAGTTTGTGCAATTCTTTGATTTTTTTTTTTAAGGGAAAATAGGTCGATGTGCACATAGATAAAGTCAAGAGATTGCACAATGCCATTTTTGTGCAATTCTCTGATTTTTTTTAAGTGAAAATAGGACGATGTGTACATGGATACCAAGTTTGTGTTATTCTTTATCTTGTTATTTTGGCTTCGTGTAGTGCTGATTTTTGGTGCGAAGATTGCTGCTACGCAAGCCAAAATAAGAAGTCAAAGAATTGCATAAACTCGGTATCCATGTACAGCCAAAAATCGCCAAGGGGCACCCTAAATTTTATTTTTACCAAACATTTGTTTATATCAACTGTCACAGTTAAAGAGACAATGCATCGCTCAATGCCCAACCAGAAATCTCACTGTCGTTCTGAATCAAAATGCCAAAAACAAAAAACATTGCATGGGAATAAAGGTCAAATAACAGGCTTCACTTTCAATAAATTTCACCGTAACAGACATACAGCTAGATTTAGTGGGAATAAAATATAACTAATTAAATGTTCTATCTAAAAAGTCACATGTGTCATGTCTGGCTGCAGACTGAATCAAACAGCGATTCATATGCAATACAACCTAACCGTAAGATAGCATTTGCTGGCATGATGCACATATGGCATGCCCATTCCAAAGGGGTTAATATACACCAAATGGATGTATTTTTAATTATGATGGTAAAAGGCTTCCTGTTTTGGATTAGCTATCTGCGTATTTAATACTGTGTTGAGCACTGCCGATTTCCTCACCAAAAGGGGAGGATAGATACTCTATAGTAAGTACAGTTAGTAAAAATATGAATGTGTGAAATTAAAAAATAAAAATAAAAAAAATCTGAGAAGTTTCAGATTTTAAATTACATCCAAAGGGGCCCTTTTTTTTAATGCTTTGTGTGTTACCTTTATTTATTAAATATCATGTTCTTCACACTTAAACCGTAAAATTCAGTTCAATAACAATATCACAGAATAATTTTAAAATGAGCATATCTTTAGAATTTCCGACACACAGTACCGCGAGCTGGAGATAAAAAGGTCCCCCCTCCCCCCAGTAGAGTGTTGCCATTGTTCGCTTTTAAATTGTTGAGTTTGTTCATAAAAAAATCGCTAAAGTGTTACAAAATATAAAATAGGTAATAAAACAAATTCCAAATTTTGGCTTCGTGATGCACATATTCGGGTGGAAACATATGTTATTCAAAATTGGATGGCTCTAGGTATCGTTGTTTTATCACATTTTGAGAAATATACATACATTTATGCAAATTCTTATTATTTAATTTCTTTAAATATAATACAGGGCCATAACATTTGGTGGCAACAGTTTGAAACGTGATAAAGCTGTTTATAGCGAATCGACACAAAATCGTAAAAGGAAAGCAATAGTCCTTCAGGGACGAAGTCCCTTTGGACTAAAAAACTCAAAAATAGAAGTAATATAAATATCCTGTTTGTCACTGTTTCTTGTGGAACACAAATGTTGTAAAACCTGAAACCTGCCAGTGGTCAAGTGGTTCAAGACTGCTGAATTATAGTAGTTTATCCTGGTTTCAAACCCAGGCTGGCTGCGTGTTGATTTTCATGGTTTTCCCATGTGTCATGTGAATGCGTGTTGATTTTCATGGTTTTCCTATGTGTCATGTGAATAAGAGACAATTTTCCTTAGAATGGCCCTTCACAATGGCATCTGTGTGTGCTTTGCCATAATCAGATAACCAACCAATCCATAAAACCTGGATTGAGAAATATTGCACTAAAGGATAAAGTATTTAAAATATGTTTGTTATCCAAGTTGTTTATGTTGACATGTATGAAGTATATTAATTCTTTAAAAATGGAAATTGTTGATAATGTCACATTATGCTTGAAGTTTCAAATATTCACTATACATATTATATATCGAAAATTTTTTTTGCAGTAAAGAGGATGGATGTGATAAATAAGCCAAAGTCACAGTTTTATCTCATTTAATTGCTTTTATTTCACATCTTAAATAAAAATTTATTATTATCACAATTTTCTTTCATCTCCCTTTCCTTCATAAATACAATAAAATTTTTGGTACTTACATTCTGCCACAAACATCTTTCTAGAAGTAGCCAAAGTTCCAAACTCTGGCAACTATGCTCATAACAATCATTCCAGTCGAGCAATGCCACTATTTTCGTATGCATTCTGTTTTGTTGCATTCCCAGTACCAATGATTTTTATACACAAATCAGGATATTTTTTGCCTTAGTTTTAAAATGTGAGTTAGTGAATTTGTCAGCAGTGGGAAAAACTACAGTAAAATTTCGTCAGTAATATAGAATTTTGCTGAAAATTTTCTAAAGGAATCAATAAGGAAATGTGTTTTCTAGATAGCCGCTGTTGCTGAAGATTACACAAAGCCGAATCTCTGCAATTCTCTGATTTTTTTTTAAGTGAAAACAGATCGCTGTGTACTTCAGGAGAAGAATAACGCAAAAATAAATAAATAATTACCGAAGGATTCAAAGAAGAATGCAAGTGTTTTATTTTTTTAATGTATGACGTAATCCTTATGTAATAATTCAAATTTGTATTTTAAATTGCTAAAGTATGTTTTCTTTTCTTGTTGTTGTTTCTCTTGTTGATATTGTTTATCAAACTTAAATATCAATAGTTTAGGAATCTTTCTGAAAAAGAAAGTACGAAAACCAGCAACTTGCACGTGCTAAATAACTTTGATATTTTCATATGTAAAAAATTGCTAAATTGCGCCAAAATGGTTGCGATAGTACGTTGCAAAATTTTGTTATGTATTTTTCTCATCGCAAGATTCTCATTTGAAATTGGGAACATTCTAAAAATTTGTAAAATGTTTCAGATTTTAATTCTTAGAGAATTCATATCATTACGGTTTCAATGTGGTTACTTAATATACTTAGATCACTTTAAAGTTTAAATTTCTGGCAAAGAACGTGGATCTTGTATCGATGAAATAAATTTTTAACTTAGTGTTACTAAAATTGCTTAAAAGAAATCTTCATATTGCAAATAGATTTCAGCGATTACATCTGTCACATTTACAGGTCAACTTTAAGTAATTATTTTTATCCTAATCAGTCTTTCAGAATTTAAAAAAAAAAAAAGAAAAA